>CM021101.1:264777284-264878759 GCA_007115665.2 Sequoiadendron giganteum
CTAACATCCCCAAATGATGATAAAATTCTTAGGTCTTTCCACTTTTGGTTTGCCTACTCACATAATGAGGCCAAATATGAGGTTCTTGTGCAAGGACTAAGCCTTGCGAAGCACATGGGTATCAAGCAAATAAAAGTGTTTAGGGATTCTGAACTCATAATCAATCAGGTCAAATTTTTCTCGTGCAAAAAATGTTCACATGCAATCTTATAGACATAGAGTATGGGACCTCATTGAAAATTTTGAAGCCTTCAACATCCATGCGGTGTCAAGGGAGCAAAATTCAATTGCAGATCACATTGCGATGATAGGATCTCAATTTGATCCTATTTCTAACTTGATGGAAAATGTATACTCAATATCAGTAATTTTCCAACCATCCATTCTAGAAAATGATCAAAGATGGAAAGTGTTCGAAAGTGAAGAACACATTGCCATGTTCATTCAGTAGTTGGGTGAGTTTACCGATCATTGTGGAGTGCATGGGTATCAAGCAAATCAAATTGTTAAGAGATTATGAACTCATAATCAATCAGGTCATAAATTATTCTACTACAAGAAATGTTGGCATGCGATTTTATAGACATAGAATATGGGACATCATTGAAAATTTTGAAGCCTTCAACATCCATGTGGTGTCAAGGAAGCATATTTCAGTTGCGGATCGCATGGCGATGATAAGATCTCAATTTGATCCTATTTCTGACTTGATGGAAAATGTATACTCAATACGATTAATTTTCCAACAATCCATTATAGAGAAAAATCAAAGCTAGCAAGTGTTCGAAAGTGATGAACACATTGCCTCATTCATTTAGCAATCTGGTGAGTTTACCGATTAGCTCCAATCGAAGATAGAAGAATCATACGAAGGATAGATCATTCAATTAAGGTCAAAAAAACTTACGAAAGGGTTGGTCACACTCAAGAATTGTTTTGACTAGGATGATGCAAGAAATGATAGAAGGAATTTTGTGGTGAACCAAGTGGACTAAACCGACCTTGAGGTCAGAAGCAGAAGAAAAATGAAAGCTAGAAAAGAGGTCCCACAACATAACAAAGATAGGGTGATCAACCTCTACAAACCATATAAAGGAGTAATAGCCTGGTCTTATGATGACCTCAGAGGGTATGATCCTAGTATCATCCAACATAACATTGATCTCATGGAGGGTGCTAAATCTATCTGATAAAAAAAAAGGCCTTCTAATCTAAAGATTGAAGCCTTGATGGCACAAGAGCTAGGAAATTTGATCCACTCAAGGATCATATTTCCAATCAAAGACAACACTTGGGTGTCTAACCTTGTGCCAATCCAAAAAATAAATGAGACATTCATCGTTGTGTTGAATTCCACAACCTAAATAGATTATTACTAAAATATCATTATCCGTTGCCTTCCATGGAATCCATTATGCAGACCATGGCAGGTTCAAAAATGTTTTCTCTACTAGATGGCTTCTCGGGCTATAATTAGGTTTGAGTCAAAAATGAAGATCAATATAAAACTAAGTTAGTCCAAATGGGGAACATTCGCATACACCAAAATGTCCTTTAGCCTATCAAATGTGGGAGCTACCTTTCAGTGGGCAATGGATATCACCATCAACGAACTAATCAATAAGATCATCCTCATCTATTTAGATGACCTAAATATGTTTTCCAAGTCAAAAGATAAACATTTTGATTATGTGGAAATGGTTTTCAAAAGGTGCCAAGAGTTTGGGGTATCCTTGAACCCAAAAAAAATGTGTTTTCAATGTACCACAAGGCAAGCTACTAGGGCACATGGTGTCCAAAGATGGGATTGCTATTGACCTTCAAAGGGTAAAAGCGATTAGAGAACTTCCCCTTCCAGTTAAAAAAAAGGGAGTTCAGTGCCTCCTAGGAAAGGTAAATTTCATAAGAAAATTTATCTTTAATTTTGTACGGATAGTTTGGCTAATCACTCTGATGCAAAAAAAGGACTAATTATTCAAGTGGACAAAGGAAGCAAAAGAAGCCTTCGAGAAGGTAAAAGACGCTATTTCCTCAGCCCTTGTGCTGGTAAATATGGATTTATCCAAAGACTTCATGATGTACGTTTTCAGTAGTAAGACAAGCATCACTATTATTGTGACCTAGAAGGACAACAAAGGAAAGGGAGAACACCCAATAGCATTTCAGTCCAGGACCTTGAAGGAATATGAGGTGAACTACAACTTCATCAAAAGACAAGCGTTCACAATAAGAAAGGGACTTAAAAAGTTCCAACATTTGATATGTTGCAAGAAGGTGATCGTCTATGTCACACACTCCAGTGTACGAGAATATATTATGGAGGGAGAAATCACCGAAAAGAGAGCTAACTGGATCACTAAGATCCTAGAATATGACATTGAAGTCAGACCCATAAAGACAATCAAAGGAGGAGGGTTGTGTTAATATTTGGCGCACAATGAAGAAACATAAATAGAAACGGAGCAAGCAGAACCATTCTTGATGAATGATTCATAACTTGAAGGATGTTGGCTAGCTAACAGGGAAAGCTTTATGCACATTAGAAAATATCCATAAGGCCTCCCTTTGTAGAAAAGAAGGTTCTACTAATTACAAAACAATGGGTATGCACTCATTGAAGGGGTTCTCTTCAAGAGAAATCTCAATGGTGTCCTGCTATGATGTGTCACTATGGAGCAAGCGAGGAAAATTCTTAACACATTCCACAGCAACCTCGAAGGGGGACACTTCTCTTCAAAAACTAACGCCATCAAAATCTTTTATGCTAGGTACTTCTGGCCCACGTTTTTCAGTGATTCATACAAAATGATAAAGAACTGCAAGGAATGCCAATTCCATGCAGGGAGGAGGAAAAATTATGCCATGCCTCTTAATCGAATAGTATCAGATGAAAAATTCACACAATGGGGACTAGACTTCATAGGAATGATTAACCTAGCTTCCAATGCTGACCATAAGTGGATTCTCATAGCTATGGATTACTTTATATGACAGATCGAAGCCCTACCCCTAAAGAATGCAATCGAAGAAAAAATTGTGGATTTTCTTCAAGGGCTAGAAATAAGGCTCGGCCTACCAAAGACCATCATCTCAGACAATGCTAAAGATTTCCTAGGCTCTAAGGTATGTCAACTCGCACTTACACATGGAATATTCTTGAAAATCTCATCAAACCATTACCCACAAGGGAATGGCCTAACCGAGTGAACTAATAATAATTTAGTTTGACTCATCAAAAGGATCGGGTCCAATCACAAGAAGGAATGGCATAAGCATATTTAAATGACATTATGGGCAGACTGCATAACACCTAATCAAGCCTTGAAGACTTCGCCATATGAGCTAGTATATATAAAAAAAGATTTGTTGCCTATCTCTATAGAGATACCTATGTTGCAATTACTCAAATACTTAGAGATTGACAAGAATGGAGCAATGGGGGTCCATTTGGCCAAATTACTGGAGGTACAAGAAAAAATGGAGAAAGCCCTAACAACCATGACTAATCACTAGTAGGTGCTTAAGGAATGATTTGACAAGAAGGCTTCAGACAAAGGTCTAAAATGTAGAGACCTGGTACTAAAGTACAATGAAAGAGCCGCAAAACTTGGACAACATGGAAAATTTGACAAGTTGTGGGAAGGCCATTCAAAATAACTCAGTGCAAACAAAAAAATGAATTTGAATTAGAAAATATGGAACAAGAGCCACTTGGGATTCCGGTCAACAAAATTCACTTAAAATTGTTCAATTAGGCTATAGTTGTTTATGCAAGTGTAAATTTGTAAAAAATGTAATTAGTTTTCCTTTTCATGTTTTATCAGCTTATTCTTTTATCACATTTTTGACGGTTATAGGATCAAGAAATTTTCATGAAACCCATTATTACAAGGAGGAAAAAAATTTTGCAATAAGGATTTGCTACTTCGATTGTAGAAATTAAGTACATACACTGAAGATTCAGCCCATGTTGTGAAATCAAAGGAAAGAAGACAAAGAGGTTTAAACTTAAGCAAGTATATCCGATATATATATGTTGTGATAAAACGTTGTCAAAACGGCCCTAAAACCAAATATTCAAAAGTATAACCATATACATGGCTTTATTAAATATATATATGTGAGCCTTGTTTCAGGCATATATATACAAAATAAAAAAGCATGTCAAACTTCATATCTCTACATTATGGGTATTGTCTTCATTGACTGGAAGATTGTTGGGAGAAACGAGAAGATTATCAACAGTGGCAAGACCTATGGTGGAAGTAGCATCAACACCCATGATGAGCGGCAAAGGGAAGACATGGTTCCTCAAATTGGTATACCGATCCACATCGTAATATAACATGTTGTTGTATCAACGTAGAAGGAAATGGCATGCATGGGTGGCTTTGTCATGATTCTCTATGATTGATTGAAGCCGAAAACCACTTAGGAATGGCACCCATGGAACCACTGTGTCGTCTTCAACATGCTTCCTCAGGTCACTAGCAATAGGAAGTCCCAAGCCATACACTGCATTACTCACTGCCTTGCCAAGACCCTCGAGGTACTTCTTCAGGAAAATCTGAATTGCCAAATGAAGAATCATAGCTTTCGGAGCCTGAGCATCAAGCAGTGAAGTAATGATGTGTGAACTGATATTAGTGTTTACTTGATACTTGTCCTCATACTCAATGCATTCTCTACCCAAGACCTACTTGATGGCTATGATAGCCAATGAATGTTTATTCTTTGGCATACATTTCAGGCGCCTACTCGAGATCTCTCCCAGGAAAGCCATTTGAGCCTTGTTACACACTAACTTGATAGGAGTATTCATTATGTCAGCCTCTACTCAAAAACACTTAAGGTTATCGCTATGCGAATTTCAGACCTGTCCAAACACTTAGGGCCTTTCCACTAAGTATGTTCTCACTGCTGAATTAGGGCTCATTTATAGAAATATCTTAGGTAGCCATCATACAAATCATGAGGGTAATTGAGTGCTTACTCAAAAATCCCACAAAAAATGCCAGCTCGATACTCCAGACTTGTTGCATCTGTATGTATGAATTTTTGCATGCAAGCTTATGGAATGGTAATCAATTGATGTTGAAGATGGTGGCAGTCCCAGGTGGCAGATCAAACGAACAAAGGGTAGGTGGCACGACACAGGTCATTTTGAACTCCGAGGGTGAACTCAAATCTTTTCAAAGTACTCATTATGATTTCAGCTTGATCACACTTTAATATATATTAATTGCTTTAGAAGATGAGGAGATGACAGGCATCACACTAATGACTCAATTTCCCATGAAAATCATGTCGAAAGGATTCTATTACCAATACAATTATGAATCCTTTTCTTTTAAAAATGGGCAACTAGCTTATCTCGCATAAGCAAGGGAGCTAGCAGTGCATGCCAAATTTAATGCAAAATTTAGTTGTTACCTACCTGTTTGAATGCAGGAAATCAAAGAAATTCCAAATTTGGCATGCAAAAAGTAGGAAAGAACATAAAAGCCTCTCCAACATGCCAAAGGAAATTAAAGAGGAATAGGGCTATCAAAGGATCCAAGTATCGCACAATTTACAATAGAGGGAGTTCATCATAGGAGATTGTAGGGAATTCATTGCCCCGGTGTGAATTAAAACTAAAATGAAAGGTTGATTGGTGTTCAGATTCAGAGCCTTGCGTTGTGTTTTACATTGTATTCATACCACTTTAGTGTGATTTTTGGGCAAGGAATTTGAACAAGAATGGAGAATGCTCAAGTTTCTCAAGTAGAATTATAGGAAGGAGGAGAAAAAATCTTATTTAATATCATGCATGCAACACAATGCACCTACGTCTTCGAAGATATCTCTTATGCCATGCCTGGAATACCAGAAAAGCCAACCTGGGTAAATACCCAAGTTGTAGACAAGAAGAGCCCTCACAAAACCAATAAATAGATTCAAGAAGAGTGGGAGAACATTCATGACCCCATTCTTACAAGCAATCCCCAGTCACTGAGGGAGGCAGCCAACCAAAGAATGAAGAAGAATAGTGACCCTGATTCTTTGGCACAAAAGTGTTGGAACAGTGGGCTTCCTCAATATATGGTCCCTCTAGTACACCACTACCCTGAATTGGTTTATGAGGCCATTAAACACTTCAACCTAGAGACCAACACCATTGAGGGTCGAGAGGTAACTGCGAATATATGCCAAAACACTATCTAGAATATGCTCTACAACCCAGAGCAAAGCTTCAAAGTGAAAAAAATGGAAAAATTCACTCAAAAAAAGGGAGGGTCCTATTGGAGAGGTAGAGACCTCGCAATGAATTTTTATAGCAAGGAGACTCAGAATAGAACAATGAAGGTCTCAACTATGCATAAGATCTTTAATTATGATATAGGGGACACATTCTCAATGATGGTGTTCATTTGTGGACTGAACTTCAATAAGGAGTTCCAAGAGTTTCAACTAAGATTGGGATTTCAATTGCAAAGGAAAAATTCTCTCTTCTCGTATAATTTCACTGAATTTCTCATGCAAGAGATGCTCAACTAGATAGCTGAATACAAGCTTCAATGAAGGTTCAGGCTCCCATCTTTCCTCACACATATGTTATTCCATGAGAATCCTGACATCTTTTGGAAGCATTTTGAGCTCTCCATCTTTGATGAAAATTAGAATAGGAAGCCAATTTTTGTATGGACCCCCCTTCTCTCTACGACATATGACTATTATGCATTTTTAGATTATTTCTTATATCTAATTTTGTAGGATTTGAGAGGGGATATCACTACCTTACGGTTTAGCTTAGACCAAATTGAATTCATGTAGAACTTTGTTCCAAGCTATGACTTGTTTTTGGGTAGGTACTTCATGTTCATCTGATTGTGCGGTTTCACCAGAGAGCCCTTCTAGCTTCCATCATGCCTTACTGACTGAGTGCTGGAACTAGAGGTTTTTCACCAGGTTTCAATAATTGATGACACATTTTGCAGTGGGAAGGCACGTAAGAAGGAATTTTTCTATCCTTCGATAAGCTTCAAGACTGTGGTCATGGATAAGACAAAGGCCCACGACATATAGGAGGTGAGGCTGGCTCATCTTGGGTTGGTGTGGATCTAGGACAAGGGAACTACAACCCCCAAAATGACCTACCAAACAAGTATTTCAAGGTAATACACTATCCTTGACCTTACTAGGAGGAACGTTAGAATCCAATTTCAAATATAGATGAATGTATCATCAACTTGGCCTACATCCGCATTGAAGATGGTTGACTATCCTATCTGAGGTTCTACTACTAGACTAGGCATTTTGACAAAACCAAAAGGATGGGAGCAACCCTACCCAATGATCTAATGAACAATTACGACTGAAAGGAGGAAAAAATCAATTGTTAGAGTAATTGGACATTTACTTTATTAATTAAACAATATTTGTTTAATTATGTAAAGTTTCCTTTTAACTCTTTTTCACTTAAGCTAACATTAGGTACATAATAATTAATTACTTTATTAATTATTATTGTGCAAGCCTAGGGTTTTCCTTTTCAGGGTTTTCATCTATATGTAGTTGAAAACTATCTTTTGTATCATTATTCATTTTACATTTTCAGGTGAATACATTGCTCCACATTCTTGAGCATTTCTTTTGTTGCTTGTCTTTGCTTCTCCTTGTAACAGGTTATTTGCTTGCAAAGATCTTTTGGGCTTCTGTGATGTTGTATCTTCTCAACTCCAACATGGTATCAGAGCTTCAGATTTGCAGCTGCTTGTTCTTGTTTTGAGAATTTTGCATTGGAAGCAAATCTAGGGTTCTAAGGTTTTTTTGGGTGGATTCAGCATACTCTATTTTTTGGGTTCACTTTGGGCTCAAATGGACAGTGCCATTGGATTCGTAGTGCCCAAAAACCCCTAAATCAACTGTCAAATCTTCGATTTTGGTTACAGTCAATTTGGAAGGCAAAATTTTTTTTGCCCTAGGGCCGTACGGAGCAAAAATAAAAAATCTATGGTTTTTTGATTAATTTTTGCGCAGACAGTGCATTTTTTTTCGCCGCCCGGTGGCCACCACAATGCCGCCAAGTGGCCACCAGCTCCGGCTCCGCCACCCTCCATCCGCTCGGGATCCGCCGAGCTCCCCGGCCGCCCACCAGCTTTGCCGCTGTCGACCACGCGCTTCGCTCAGCCGCTTCCCACCGAGCTCCACTAAGCTCCCCGCCTCCCTACACACCGCTCGGTCGACTCCTTCGACACCGAACTGGCCAACACCGTGCCCAGCTCACCTAGCTTGACCCGTCGACTCCGTCCGAGCTCACCAGGCTCTACTCTGGGCTCACCGACCCGAGTCGGCCCTACCAGCCCCCACAGGCTCCAAGCCCCCAGTCCACCATGTGCTCTGGGGCCGCCGATTTTTAAGCCCTTGAGGGCTATTTTTTTCTCTTTGACACCCCTATTATGTCTTTTTTGGTCAAACGGGCATAACTTGGGCATCCTAGCTTGATTTTTCGAATGGAAAAAGGCGTTGGAAAGCTGAGAATGGCACCGATTTGATGGAATAGGAATATTTTTAATTTTTTTACCAGTCTGGATATTTTTTACCAATCAAAATGAGGTCTTCTTTCTTCACTTTCGGGGTCATAGAAGATGCAAAAAGGCTCTGTTTTTCAAACTTGAATAGGCGTTGGAAAGCTCTCAACATGCTCTATTCAGTCATGTGATTTAGTTTCTTAGAATATTCACCAGGTAAATGAGAATTTGTTTTGAAGTATTTTTTGCTTATGCATTGCTTCCTTCTCAGTTTGTACTAGGGTTTGGGTTTATCTTTTGTGGGGGGTGTTTTTCTCTTGCTTTCTGTCATTTATATCAAAAAACCAGAACACCAAAACTCTCAAAAATACAAACCCTTATGCATCTTCTGTCTATTCTGAAAGATCACATAATAATAAAAAACACAAGCAGGTACAGGTGCAGGGTTTCATGGTAGACTCTTCAGTTGAGCTACTCACATCACATAACTATCACACTTGGAAGTCTCACATGATGAGGCTACTCAGGTCACGAGGGTTATGGTCTTGTTTAGATGAGGTTCAACCTTAGTTGCAGCATCCTTTTGAGATTATGCAGCACAAGAACAAGATGGATGAGGCTATGGGTTTGTTATGCATGCATGTTTCAGATAGTCTTTTGTTTCACCTTGATGCTTTGCTCACTCCTCGAGCCATGTGGCTGAAGTTTGAGACACTTTTTGGGGCCATTAATGAGTTTCACGCATTACAGATTGAGGCAAAGCTGACTTCATTGTTACCTGATTCATTTCCCACTATTGAGGATTTTTTGAACAAGTTCAAAACTATCTGCACTATTTTACAAGGTTGTGGAAAGAACAAGATAGACAAAGAGTGCATTTACTTGATTCTTTCGAAGCTTCATGGTCCATTTCAGATATTTGCTTCCTCCTTCTACTCCACCATGGATGGTTTGGGTGCCAGTTTTACCATGCCTACCTTTGATTTGTTTTGTGAGCGTTTGTCTCGAGAACAGTCTCACCTTTCTCAGATGGATATGCTCTCAGGTTCAAAGAGCAAAGCATTGGTTGCTCAATCACCGAAGGGGAAACAGAAGCAGAAACTGAGGCCCAAGAAAGATTTTGCAGGTAGTGAGCATTCCTCCAAATCGCCTCCTAAGTCTGATTCCAAACCACCATTTAATCCCAAACATGGGAAATCTTCGAAGTCTGGTGAGTCTTCCTCCAAGACTAAGGAGAAATCAGGCGACACTTGCAGTTTCTGTGGCAAGCAAGGTCATCCAGTTTCCAGGTGTTGGAAATGATTAGAGGCTTTAGAGGAGGCCATGCAGCAGCAACACATCTCCTCACCGCCGTCTTCTTCTTCCTCCACCACAGGGAAGGGTCATGCTCTCACTGCACGAGCATCGACCAATGGGTCCACTTGGATTTTAGACTCTGGTGCTTCTCACCATATGACTCACACTCAGCAGTTGGTCACTTCTCTTGCCTCTTGTGGTACTTCATAGATTGCAGTGGGTGACTCTTCACAGCTTTCCATCTTGGGTTCAGGTTCTGTCTCTTTGGATGGAGGCACTCTACAGGATGTTTTGGTTGTTCCTGACATTTCGACGAACCTCTTGTCCATTTATCAGATTTGCCACACTGGCTCTGGTAAGATAGTTGAGTTCTCACCACATGATGTGGTTATTCAGGACCTCCATGATTCTGATTTGGTTGTGGCTACTGGTAGTGTTGATACTGCATCTCGTCTTTACAGATTTGATGGCTTTGCGCCTTTTGAGGGTACAGGTTCATCTCTTATAGCACATGCAGATTCAGTGAGTCAGCTTTGGCATGAGCATTTGGGCCATGTCAATTATAGATATCTTCAGCAGATGAGTACACAGTCACTTGTTCTTGGTCTTCCACGGATTTCCTGCACTGACGGGGTTTGTCATGGTTGTGTGCTTGGCAAGCATCATAGGGATCCCTTTCCAAAGGGAAGTACCACTCGTGCTTTGGCACCCTTGGAGTTGATTCATAGTGACCTCATGTCATTTCCCACTCCTTCTTTTTTAGGGGCCAAGTATGTACTCACATTCATTGATGACTTCTCCAGACGCACATGGTTGTACTTTCTTAAGGACAAGTCTGATGTCTTTGATTCCTTTCATGTCTTCAAGACATTTGTAGAGAAGCAGTTTGGTCTCTCTATCCGGCGGATACGCACAAATAATGGGGGGGGTATGTGAATCAAGCTTTCAGAGATTTTTGCACTGAGCATGGTTTACAGCATTAGTTTTCTGTTCCCTACACCCCTCAACAGAATGGTATCACTGCGCGCAAGAACAGAACTTTATGGGAGATGGCTAATTGTATGATTCAGTCCCAGTCCATGGATTCATCTTTTTGGGCAGAGGCAGTCAATTGTGCGAACTATATTCAGAATCAGATGCCTCACAAGGCGATTTGACATATGACTCCTGAGGAGGCTTGGTCTCATGAGAAGCCTGATATTTCATCATTTCGAGTATTTGGTAGTGAGGCATGGGCTTTTATTCCTGATGCTTAGAGGAGACCTATGGAGTGGAAGAGTTGACCCCTCATATTTGTCGGCTACTGTGAGGATGTTAAGGCGTACAGGTTATTTGATCCTGATTCCAGAGAGGTCTTGTTTCAACGAGATGTTCAGTTTGATGAGTGCCTTCCTCCAGTTGATACCCTATCTCCAGTGTCCACTTCACTACCTACTCCACCCTCTTCAGCTCTTCAGGATTATTTTGAGGATTCTGATGAGGATATTGATGATCCCCCATCTCCACCTCCACTTGCTCCACCTCAGAGGCCCAAATGGGCTCAATTTACTATTGAGGCAGTAGGATCTATGGCCTATGATCCTTCAGACACTCGTCGCACTCATTCTCATACTATGGGTTCTAGTCTTTTGACTCATGCTCTTTCAGAGGATCCTCATAGATTTTCAAAGGCGACAGGTCACCCTAACTGGGATAGTGCCATGGAGGAAGAGTATTCTTCTTTGATAAGGAATAATACATGGGATCTCTGTCCTCTTCCTAAGGGTAGAAAGATGGTTCGGTGCCGATGGTTGTATCGCACCAAGTATGCTGCTGATGGTTCTATTGATAAGTACAAAGCACGTCTTGTTGCGAAGGGTTTCTCACAGGTTGAGGGTATTGATTACTCTGAGACATTTGCCCCTGTCGCCAAGATGAATTCCATTCGCTTTGTATTATCACTTGCAGCTTCTAGAGGATGGCTCATTTTTTAGATGGATGTGAAGTGTGCCTTCTTACATGGTGACCTACAGGAGGATATCTATATGGAGCAGCCTCAGGGATTTGTTCATGATTCTTCTTTGGTTTGCAGACTTCAGCGTTCATTATATGGTCTCAAACAAGCCCCTCGGGCTTGGTATAAGAAGATGGACTCTTTTTTTCTCTCCACTGGTTTCACTCGTTGTCATTCTGATCACACGGTCTATATTCAGCATCTTGAGGGTGAGATCCTAATTCTTTTGCTATATGTGGATGATCTTCTCATCATAGGTAGCTCATCCTCTATGATTCAAAATTCTCAGCTAGCCTTGATGGAGCAATTTGAGATGACAGATCTTGGCCTTCTACACTATTTCCTTGGTCTTCAGGTGATTCAGTCTTCAGAGGGGATCTCCATTTACCAATAGAAGTATTCTTTTGATATGCTTTAGCGCTTTGGCATGCTTGATTGCAAGCCTGCCCCCACACCTTTTCAGTCAGGGGTTGTTTTGACTACTACCTACGCCACCCCTTCAGTAGATACTACACTTTACCTGCAGTTAGTTGGCAGTTTGTTGTACCTGACTCACACTCGTCCTGATCTTTCCTTTGCGGTTGGTCTTGTCTCTCGATTCTCACATGATCCTCATGAGAGTCATTGGCAAGCTTCCAAGCATATTTTGAGGTACATTCAGGGCACCACTTCATATGGCATTCACTACACATTAGGGGATC
This sequence comes from Sequoiadendron giganteum, assembly GCA_007115665.2. Lineage (NCBI taxonomy): Eukaryota > Viridiplantae > Streptophyta > Pinopsida > Cupressales > Cupressaceae > Sequoiadendron > Sequoiadendron giganteum. Next base: position 264,789,788 of record CM021101.1, read on the forward strand.
CTCACATTGTTGGCTACACTGACTCAGATTGGGCTGGTGATGTCAATGATCAAAAGTCTACTTCTGGCTTTGTTTTTTGTCTTGGCTCTGGTCCTATCACATGGTCGTGCAAGAAGCAGACTGCTCATGCATTATCATCTACAGAGGCTAAGTACCAAGCTACAGTGCTCGCTAGTCAGGAGATTTTATGGCTTCGTCAGTTGATGACTGAGTTTGGTTTTCCTCCTGATAGTCCCACTATTCTTTGGTGTGACAATCAAAGTGCTATACACATTTCGCGCAACCCGGTGGAGCATTAGCGGATGAAGCACATTGAGCTTCATATGCATTTCATCAGACAGTTGATTCAGGATGGTTCTCTCATCTTGGAGTATGTTCCCACTGCCGAGCAGGTTGCAGACATCTTCACGAAACCTTTTGCATCTCCGCACTATCTTCAGTTGCGCTCTATGCTTGGGGTGAAGGAAGTTGTCCTTGGGGGGTCTTTATGAGGCCTTCCTTCCTTCATGTTTCTTTCAGCATGTTGTTCTATCTCTTTTTGGAGAGGAGTTTTTCCCACTGGGTTTTCTCCTTTTCTCTATTTCATAGAGATTTCATTGTACTTAGGTACCTGATCTGGCCTTGTTGCCGAGACCCATTGCTTTTGCTTTTAGTAGCTTCTTCTAGGTTTTAGCTTCTCCCTATGTCTATCTAAAGGGGGGGTGTTAGAGTAATTGGACATTTACTTTATTAATTAAACAATATTTGTTTAATTACGTAAAGTTTCTTTTTAACTCTTTTTCACTTAAGCTAACATTAGGTACATAATAATTAATTACTTTATTAATTATTATTGTGCAAGCCTAGGGTTTTCCTTTTTAGGGTTTTCATCTATATGTGGTTGAAAACTATCTTTTGTATCATTATTCATTTTACATTTTCAGGTGAATACATTGCTCCACATTCTTGAGCATTTCTTTTGTTGCTTCTCTTTGTTTCTCCTTGTAACAGGTTATTTGCTTGCAAAGATCTTTTGGACTTCTGTGGTGTTGTATCTTCTCAACTCCAACAACCTCTTCACATTGAGGGTAAGATTTTGATTTGTGTGTGGGTCGGTGAATAATGAGCACAAATCACCTTTTGTTATTTTTAAATTTTTCACATCCTTGTATGATAGTTTATTTGCATAATACTCCCTAGCCACCTGCCTCCTATCTTCCCATCCAGTTATTTGTTTGCTAATTGAATCTACGTTTGTTAACATATCTTTCAATGAATTTGCTAGGGTCATTCTTTCTGTGGTTGAACCATTTGGATCACTCAACCTATTGATCAAATCCTCAATTTGTTTTTTGTTGTTCTCAATTTCACTCATTAAATTTTGTTGAGTGCCAGGAGGGGGTTGAGTGATTGGTGGAGGAGGTTGATGTTGTGGTTGATTTTGATCTTGAGGATTTGGTTGGTCCTCCTATTGAGGATTTTGAGGGTTTGCAGGTTGATTTGCATCTCCTAAAAATTCAAACAAATAGATATCAAATTCAACCTAAAACTAACAAATTCAAAACAAAAAACATAAAATCCTTACCTCTTATAGCTCCTCATCGTCGTGGCGCCATCGTTGCAAAGAAATTTAGATTCTTGGTGAATAAATTCTTCTCCTAGAATACGAGCGCGATATTTTGGGGTTTTTGACCGCGGGTGCAGCAAAAAAACTAGTCAAAATGCAAATGAGAGATTTGCATTTTTTTTTCTTTTAACATTCGATAACCCGAGCCCGTTATAACGCACTCACATTATGGCTTTGCAGTTGTAGCCGCCAGGACCTTGCCTAGGTTTAACGGAAGACATAACGTGAGTGCGTTATAATGCACTCGCGTTATGGTTTTCAACTTTTTTTTTTGAGGGTGTCCACGGAATTGCTACCCATTTCCACGCACCTGCCCAAGTGTTACATGCAACATTGATGAGAGGAATGGACAATATATTATCTCAAAAAGATAATAAAATTATGTGAAAGCGTACAGTATAATTGAAATTTCAAATAGGTACATATTTGCAGAAGCCATGCAGAACCTTAAGAATAAAGAGATGGTTGCATTGAAAAAATTGTGTTGAAGATTGACATAACAATTTGAAACTATATATATATATATTTTAATTTCTAATCATTTTCAAACATCAATTAGAGAATATTACTTCTTCGAAATGGCCATAATGCAATTCGTAAAGTGAACCTATAGTGAGGTTGACCTCATAAAAGGTCGAATACTATGGAAAGATCCATAGTACCTATGAATATTTTAAGCTGAGATAAAAGATCATTCAATAAGACATTATTGTCTTATATGAAACTAAATTTGTTTCTTTCAAGTAAGGCTTGAAAAAAATGAAAGAGAATGTGAAGTTTAGTGTAATCAATATGTTGCATTCGTAGACAATATGTAACGTAGAAAAAATAAAGAGTTATATAATTTATAACAAATGATATGTAATGCATGTACAATAAAAGGCATTAAAAATATAAGATATAGGCATACCTTGTGGGTGCAATGGGTTGTAGCATGAGCAAAAGAAAAGAAGGCCTGCTCTCCACCCTACCATATTGGATCATGCAGCTGCACAGGACGTCACCAAACCCCCGAGAAAGAACATACATTTCCCACCACTATGATCAATGGTGAAACCAATGCTTCAGCACATGACATTTTTTGCTTAATATATGTTTTTTCTTGATATTTGATTGTGTGTGATTTTTTCCATCCACAAACAAAAACATAATCAAATATCCAATAACAGCAAATCTTAAGCATTATGGATTGTGGACATGTCAGTAGTATTAACCTGGAAATTTTATTTAGTTGCAATCAGTATTTTCTATTTTGGAAAACTATATAGTTGTATTTTTTATGACAAGCAATATGAGATGTAGTTGTGAAATAAAATATGGAGTAAAGGACATATAACCTTACCTTCTGGGTATGTGCATGATCAACATGGAAAAAATAGGCCCTCAAGTGACAATAAAATTTAGAAAAATTAGAGCTAGGTGACTTGACATAAAAAATTTAATAAGTTATTTATATTATTTCAAAATTATGTAAGAATATAATTTGTAGAAAATTTTAGTTTAGTTTCTAAACTACTAGGATTATTTAGAAAAAATAAATCTATTTGGTGAAAATTTAAAATTTCAATGTACTAGTACTTAAATTTTAGGGAAAAGATAAGAAGTAGGTGTTTGTCTGACCACCCTAACCACAATAAAATGATAATATTTTTTTATAATATTTTAGATATAAGTAAAGGACTCATGTCCTGATGTGATGCATATTTTTTTGTAATTTTTTTCAAAGTAAATAATTAATTATGATTTTTTATTACAACTTTTAAAAAATATAAAAAACTCATACGTCTAACCACATTAACTTGGTCAAAACTTCATGAAATTCAATTTTTTTTTTTTAATCCTATAGTATGCAAAGCATAGAATGTGACACGTGTTTTTTATTCAAAAATGTGATATCATTTGAAAGCTATAGATTTTTTTCAATCAGCCTATCAATCAGGACTTTACTCATAATTCAAATAGAAAATGAATAATAATAATTTGTTAAATTCAAAATAAAGCATATTTTTTATTGGTGAAAGCTAAGAATCTCCTCTAAAAACCTTTTTTGTTTCATCAATTTTGGGTAAAAAAAAAGTCACCATCCACATGGGCCATCATATCACTTACATATCACCACTTTTTGGCCCATCATGATCCTACACATACCCTTCTATGTAAATAGAATGTTGTCACAACTTGTACACTTTGAAAAACATGTGATTGGAAAGCTATTTAGTATTATGGAGATGTGCATGTATAGTTCATAATGTTTGCGATCTAAAATGGTTTCAGTTAGATATAGTTAGACATAAGAGAAATTTGAAGTTTAGTGCAGCGAAAATGTGTCAGTTGTAGAGAATATCTAGATCAAGAAATGTAAACAACTCTGTCATTCATAACAAATAATATCTAATATATCTGCAATAAAAGAGTTCATATAAACAAGATGCATACATACCTTCTATAAAGAGCATGAGAAAATATGTGTACAATTATAACTTGCATATATTTCTCTTTTGGTACCTGGCAATTTTGTTTAGCTGAAATCAATGTTAGCCTTTTTTGAAAAAAATATATAGTTACAACATTTGTGACAAGGAATTTCAAATGTAGTTGTAAAAGAAGAGATGGAATAATGGAGATATAGCCTTACCTTGTAAATCAATGGAATTTAGTTGCAACTTGAACATGAAAAACTTGTGAGCAGGAAGCTAATAAAAATTGTCAAGATCTGTAGTTACAACTGAAAATTTTTGCAATCTACGTTTGTTAGAATCTGACATAATTAGACACAAATGGTTCAAAGGCGATAGATCTAGAAGCGACCTTACCTTTCTTTGCATAAGTGATTCTAGTTGCATTATGTTTGGGGGGGGAGGGGGTGAGGAGGAAGGAAAATTTGGAATAGTCTGAATTTTAAATGCATTGAAGTGGAAAGGAGGACAAGTGGTATAGTTAGCTTAAGGAACATAATAATTATTTCATGATCAGAATTAAGAAAATTTTTGGAGGCATTTGTCTTCCTTGATTTGATGAATTATGGAGGGAATGAGCAGGAGCAGAAATTAAGAATAGTTAAGATTCTAAATGCACTGAAATGAAAAGGAAAAGGAAAAGTGGTATAGTTACCTTCATGAACAAGAATTTATTATCATGATGGGGATGCAGACAATTGTTGAAGGTGATTCTCTTCCTTGATTCAAAGAGCATTGTATTTGTTGGAATGTAGCCTAGAGTATATTTCAAAAGAGAAAGTTGGATCTATGCGTATTCATGTTATTGATTTAACATGAGAGAGAGTTGTAAATGTTAGTCCTTGCCTTTCTTTCATTCCAATATCTATTGTAGCTCTCTCCAGTGTCAAGCCTTGAGATTTATGTATTGTTATCACCCAAGCCATTGTCAAGGGGAGCTATCTTCAGCTACCTTGTGTGATCAAGGGAATGAGGATGGCTTGTGGATTGTCCTGATCCCATGTTGGGAAAATATAGTTTGGGAAGTGGACAACAACATATTTAGGCAATTGAGGTGGTTTAGCACCGCTAGCATATACGACAATATTCACTAGACCCAATGATCCATTAACCAAGCCAGTTGCTACCCAAAGATTTGTCATCAACATTACTTGTTGGCTAATTGTAATCAAGATCTCTTCTTGAAGTTGTTCATCATTGCCATAATCAAGTGTGTTTTGTTGAGAACTTTCAACAGCACTAATTGCAATGGGAACATTTTTCTATTGTGCAAGACAACCAACCTATTTTTTGGGAATAAGTGGATAGCTTCATCAAACTCTTGGTTTTTATTAGCATAAAGCATTGCATGTGATCGATTCATAAGGGTTTTCTAGTTAGACTGGGATGCCTAAAAATTTCTAATATTCAAAAGCAATGTATGAAATTGTTGTTGTGTATCGGATTGTTCATGCTAGTGGAAGATAGTGTCAAGCATGACAAAAATATTTAAAGTGTGCCAAAGAGCTAATGCTCTAGACTGAAAAGCATAGATAGGCATGTTCAAAATAGGAGGCAGTTATGCCAGGTCACCCATGAGTATAACAAAGACCCCACCAAATGGCTGCATATGTTTAGCAGGGAATGCTTACTGCAATCGACTATCTATCTTAAGTAACAACTTGGGCCCCAAGAAGCTCATTTCATCTATTAAGATGTACTTAATATGTTTGAACTCCTCTTGAAGTATGGTGAATTCCTTTCCATTTAATGGAATCATATCTCTAATTGGTATCTGGAGAGCTATATGTACTATGGAGGCACAAATATTGTAAATGAATACTCTTGTTGGTTCCAAAGCAAGCAAAGGATTCATTCTTTGATTTGGTGATGTATTTAACACGTTTTGAATCTTGTCTATAAGGAACGATTTACTTGTGCCAACAGTTCCTTGAATGATCATACATAATGGGGATGATGAAGATGGGCCAACATGGTGTTGTTCAATGATATTAAGAGAAAGATTTTGCTTAGGAGATAGCTGATGAGAAAGTGTAGGCGGTGTGAACGAATAAAGGGTGTCTTTAGTTGTATGCAACTTACTTGTTGAAATATACTATCCAGTAATACTATGCAAAATTTTTGGAACATGGTGTGTATCCCACTTGTGATGTAGATCAAAGTATCATCTACCCAATAGTTGCAACTGGTTAAAGCAAACATTGTTTATAGAACCAAGCCAAGAAAACAACTCCCATTCATATTCATCTGTTGGAGGTAGAGACTATGCACTATCAGTATCATCATGCCTTTCCTCTTCATCGACGGGTGGAGCAAAAATTCTATTGACATGCCAAGGGTCATAGCCAAGAACATGAAATAGCCTCCAATTGTGTATTATGATTTCTCTTGTGAGGCCTATGTCTACCTCAACATTTTAGAAAGGCTTGTATAATAGAAATTTCAGCCAAAAAAATGTTTCAAAGGTATCACTTTGCTCAAGGGGGGCGCTCTTGAATAGAAGGTAAACAATGATGATAGTAGGCTATGGGCAGGGATTTCAGGTTGCACCTCTGTGATTTTTCTGATATGTATACAGTTGTGCTGATTGGATAAGGGATATTGCCTCCATTTCAACATGTCTTTCCATGTAACAATGAATATAGCCACTTGCAAGCTCGTCACTACAATCATTTTTTTTCAAACAGTGGAAGTTTTTCCTGTTGATGTTCAGAGATAGGAAATTTTGACTTGAGATGACAAGGGGCAACTTTTGGAGCATATGGAAAGTTTCTTGTGCACCAATGTCATGATCTACAACCAAGTTAATCATAAATTTTTGATATGCAAGTAATGCTTTATCTACTGAGGAATTTGTATTGGAAAGCCTTTGGAAGATATCAGTATAGCTTTCAGATTTTTTTCAGACTTTGATGTATATTTGGAAATGTAGTTCAGGACAATTTGTCTAGACAAGATAGGCTGGCAATCAACATTTTCTCACAAAATTGCAAGCATCTTGGGGTTGTGGATATTAACACGCTCATGATTTCTTGCTGGCTTATAGGATTTGTTTAATTCACTATCAATTGCCAATGTTGATGATGGTTGTGTATTCCATGGAGCTTAGTAAAGACATTGTAATTGGTGGCCTTTTTTTCCTAAGGCAAGTGTATTGAGTATAGTTGGTATGCCTCTACACCATGTTCAAGAATTGTTCATAATCCACCATTGGGTCCATGAAAGAGATTTTTGTAGTATTAAGCAAGCATAGGTTCTCCAAAGATGAGTGGTGGACCCTTGATATTAGTTGATCTGGGGTTTGAGGATTCCATGCTAAAACATAGCGATCGAAGAAGGTTTTTTCTTGTTGAAGCTTGTTTGGGTTGGACCAATCAAGCATGTCCATATTTGAGGCACTTGGAAGCCACAAGACACTATGGACATGTGCCGATCCACGATGCTTCCACTCATACCTATACCAATAGTACTTTGTCTAGAAAATCCTCTCAATAACCTCTTCATGGAAAATGGTGAGCCACAAGTGCATGTACAAGGCTGTTATGTGCGGGTTTTGCACAACATTATTAGTGAAGAATCTCCAAGAGTATGGCATATGCGGTTGGGCATGCAGATCAATCACCTTGTATAAATCAGGCCACTTTGTGTTTGCAATGCTCAAAGTGAAGAAGAGAGTTAGTGTACCAAGTTGGTGGATCATTGACACAAGCTCTTGACGACACTTACCCCAATATGAGCATGTTCCTTGCAAAGATGCACCAAAGCAAACAAATCGGTTTGCTATCCGGCTATCAGGTGCATCTTGAAGCAATTTCCACAAAGAAACAACAGACTTTGAGATCCTTTCCTCCAAGTTTGTTTTCATAAAAATTGAAGCTAATTGTTGGTTTTGATGTCTCATTATCAAATTATAAAGGTAATACTAAATTTGACATGCCTCCCAAATCTATTATCATAGTATCTCATCAAGTGCAATGCATATTCATGTATGTGAATCTATACGGCTCTCGATTGTAGGGGAATTTTGGTGCTAGTGGGGAACAAGATTGGAAAATCCATGCTTAATAACCTTTCTGTATTATATTCATTGATAGGGCTAGAACTTATCTCAGGCCAAGGAAAAGTATTTTCACTAATGTCTTTAATTTGTAAGCCATCTCTAATTACATGCAATTCTCGAGGAGGGTTGGGAATCAATAGAATAAATAATGATAAGGCCTCAAGCTCAGCTTCCTCATCAACAACACTTTGTGGAGCTGCCATTAATTCAGCTGTGTTATTTTCTTGTTCTTTCATTGTGTGCAAAAGATCAGAGATGTCAGTACTTATAGTAGGTAAAAAATTTAAAGTATCACAATCTATTGCAACATCACTATATTATGGGTCATTTTAATTTTTTTATATTAATGCAACCATGACATTATGTTTGTCAACAGAGCAATCATAGTTCATCCCCTGAATGCCAATTGTACACACAATCACCACTTCAAGATCATGTAGATGACATGGTAACAAAGATGCAATGGCCATGATGTCTTGAGGGAAGCTTATAGTATGAACACTATATTTGTATTATCCTCCTCTAGCATGGGTCACTTGCAAAACTGGAGAAACTCTAGCTATAAACACTACAAATTTTCAAGTCAGACAAAGGATCAATGCACCGATGAAATGATTGCATTGCAATGTGGAAAGAATCACCAAACACATTGCTTAAGTGGTGGGTGGGTGATTATTTGGATGGAAAGGGATGCTCAGGAAGAATTTTTTGAGGTTTACAACCACCTATTGTGGAGGAGTCATCACTACAATGACTGTGTAGAAGTTGCAAAGGAATGGGGGGTGCGACACTACAATAGGGGGTAGGCTCTACCAATGGATCTGGCTGCAATTGTGGTGCACTTGTTCGGACATGTGGGGCCAAGGTAGGTCGATCTACAATGCCTCTTTTTTGCAAGTATTTGGCTCAACGACCTGCACAAATTTGGTCTTTATTGCTGACATAATAAAGTTGGTTCCTTTGGTGTTTCGCTACCTTTTTATGGTCCACACTTGGTACAAAGTTGGAACTCAAACAAGGTTGTGGACCCTACAATCATAATATGAGGAAAATAATCAAATTCTTGCAAACACCAACTTAAAGGGAATTGGAATAATTATAGAGGTGAAGCTGATTCAATATGGGATGAAACAACCAAAGGTAGATAGCAGGACTCAACAATGTCATATGGAAAACAATACATATACCTACATTAGAACAAAGATAAAAAATTTCTTGCAAACTCCAACTTAAAGAGAAAAAAATCAACAAATGAATAGATAGGTAATATAAAGTAGAACAGAAGAAAGGAACGCTTGCTCTACACCCTACCATATTGGGTCATGGAGCCCCATCGGCTCTCACCAAACCCCCAAGAAGGAACATACATTGTGCACCAGTATGATCAATGGTGAAACCAATGTTTCTTATTATGCCTAATATAGAACCTTACATTCTTTAATAGTTATTTTTTGGCCCTGGAACAAATAATAGCCAAGATGTCACAATCAACATGATGCATTGGATGTATATGTAGGTTTTTGCTGCTTGGAAATATAAAACCATGGTCAAGGGGAAAAAAAGGTCTAATATAAAAAAACTAAATGAACATAAATAATTTTCCCAATAGTGACCTATCGACAATAAAAAAAGCATACATATATGTAAATGCATATGCAATGTAGTTTCGATGGAGACTATAATGAATGGAAGGTACATTGCACTTTTTAAAGAAGAGTGCAATGCTGCTGCTAGCTATGGTTGTGCAATGTGCTTTCCTTCATTCTAGCCTCCATCAAAAAAACCTCACATTTGTGATTGCACATGCATATATACATATACAGATATTATGATGAGGACAAGAATATTCTTGCAAAAACTAGCTTAAAGAATCACAACATAGCTAAACAAAAAAAAGAAAATATAAAATGAAAGACAACAAAACAAGACGTGCTCTCCACCCCACCATATTCGGTCATGGAGCCCCATGGGATCTCACCAAATCCCCGAGAAAGAACAAACATTGTCCACCACTATGATCAATGGAAAAACCAATGCTGCTTATCACAATCAATATACAACCTATCATTGTAACAGATCCTTTTTTGAGGCTAAAAGGAATAATAAAGAAGTTGTCACAACCAAAATTATACATTGGATGCATATGTAGGTGTTTTCTACTTGAAAATATGAAACTGTGATATTATGATGAGGAAAAAAATGTGATTGCAAACACAAAATTAAAGACTCACAGCACAACTAAACAACAAAAATAAAATATAAAAAGAAAGAAAACAAAACAACACATGATCTCCACCCTACCATATTGGGTCATGGAGCCACATGGGCTCTCACCAAACCCTTGATCAAGAACAAAAATTGTCCACCACTATGATCAGTGGAAAAAACAATGTTTCTTATCACAAACAATATAGAACCTATCATTGTAACAGATCATTTTCTAAGGCTAAAAGGAATAATAGACAAGTTTCCACAACCGAAATTATACATTGGATGCATATGTAGGAATTTTCTACTTGGAAATATGAAACTATGTGGGGGCGAAATAAAAACAAAAAATCCATAGACACAACAATTATTTTTTCAACAATATCTTATGGAGAATAACCAAAGTATACATATATGCATACCTATATGTAAATGTATCTATACATATGCAATCCATTTTTTATGGAGAATCTAATGAATGGAAGGTATGATACACTCTTTAAAGGAGACTGTAATGCTGTTTTTGTTTAAGGCTATGCATTATGCTTTCCTTCATTGGAGCCTCCATCTAAAAGAACTTCACTTTTTTGATTACACATGCATATATACAAACACATATACATATGCATATATTATGATGCAGACAATAAAGTGCTTGCAAACATCAATGTAAAGACCCGTAGTGTAGCTAAACAACAAATAGAAAATATGAAATGAAACATAACGAAACAAGGCCTACTCTCCACCCTACCATATTGGGTCATGGAGCCTCGTGGGCTCTCACCAAACCCCCAAGAAAGATCATACATTATCCACCACTTTGATCAATGGTGAAACCAATCTTTCATACCACAGCTAATATACAACCCATCATTCCAACAACTCCTTTTTTGAGGCTGAAAGAAATAATAACTAAAAAGGTTGGAGAGGCATATCGCATGCATTGAGAATAGGTTGGTGGATTTTTCGCCGCATGGATAGAGAAGGCCACCAAAATTAAAAGTTGGTTTGCATCTACATTATTTGTTGTATGGTTTGAATGTGTTGGTGATGGATATAATAACACCTATTGTTTATTTATTTATGGCTTGCATTTAGTGGTCATGGTTGCAATGTAGCCAGATAGTAAATGTTGTGTAGTTTATGTTGTGACATATACACACTAAAAAAAAACATCTACAAATGTATGCACATGGCATTAGATGTAGACAATATTCATATATTTATTTTCACTATTCTTATTGAAACTCAGACCTATAATTTAGAAACAAGGCTTAAAACAACAATAGTCAAGGTTGGAAGAATTAACTTTAAAGCTTAGTGCAAGTTGTTGTTGTATGGCATGCTTGCAATTTTCGTTGTCATACAAGACCTTCTAGAGATAATTGGTGTACTACCTTGAATTCCAAACAACCATGCATAATTGTGACATTGGATATTTGTTATAATTTTTATTGACTAGCCATCTATTTGATTTTCTTTCTTTGGAGTGCAGATGTTGTGACTTTGGATATTTGTTATAATTTTTGTTGACTGGCCATCTATTTTATTTTCTTTCTTTGGAGTGCAGATGCATATATACAAATACATATAAATATCCATATAATATAGTGAAGATGATAAGGTTCTTAGAAACACCAACGTAAAGACCCACACTGTAGGTAAACAACAAATAGCAAATACGAAATGAAACACACAAACCAAGGCCTGCTGTCCAACCTAGCATCTTGGGTCATGGAGCCCCATGGGTTCTCACCAAACCCCCAAGCAAGAACATACATTTTCCACCACATTGTTCAATGGTGAAACCAATATTTCTTGTCATAATTAATATAGAACCTACCATTCCAACAAGTCCTTTTTGAGGGTGAAAGAAATAATAACTAAAAAGGTATAGTTAAGAAATATGGCAACAAATACAATCTAGCACCATGCATTTGATGCATATGTAAGAATTTATTGTTTGGAAATATATAGACTAAAAAATTACAAGTAGAAATGTATGTACATGGCATTATATGTAGACAATATACATGTATAGATGAATGGAAACTTATAGATATAGATATAGATTGATACATGTGCTAGGAAGGGCGATTGAACTTCAACCTTCAAATAAGCTCACAATCTTGGATCACAACTTTGATAGCAGGCTAGCCCACATAATAACACCCAACAATCCCTTATTGAAAATTGCAAATACTTTCGCCACCTCTTTTCATGTTTCAAATGGAAGATGTTGGCGTAGTCATCGTCACTACATAGATACCATACAATAGTTAATGTTGATGCCAAGAGGGAAATCTTATGTGATGGTGCAAGTTAGACCATCCCTTGTGGAGTTCCTGGGAAGGTGTTGGAGGATATTTTCTATTTCTTACGTGGGCACATGACTCAAAAAGCAATACCAAAATATTTGTAATGGAACTATAGATCAGAGTGATGGACAATGTATGTGCCATATGTATAGATATCTATGTATTTCATAGCAGATGCAAAGAGGGCTATATTTTTTCAATTTTTGAGAAGGTTCTATTGAGAAAAGAGTATATTTGTGCATGGGTTTGTTACATGGAACTGTTTTGTGGCTTTGCCTATCTGGCTTCCATTTTGTGGATATTAAGAACAAAATAAAAGTGTTAATGGTATATTGGTTTTTGAAGGCTTTGAGAAACAAGGTAGCATGTAGGAAGCTAGTAGGGATAGCTGTGTTTGAAGGAACTAGGAAGAGATATAAAAAGTTGGCATATCTATATACAAATAAACACATAACCTCAAAGATACAGGCTGAAAATGCATATGAAAAGATACACACTCACACCATAAATAGAACAATAATGGCATGATCAATGATATGGTTTCCTTGTAGCCACGAAGGGTGGAAGGAAGTGTCGATTGTTTTTCTCTAGCTTAGTTTATATTGTTTTTTTTATAAGGGTCTATTGAAGAAATGGTGTATAATTTGTTGGAACGAAAATTGTTTGATTTATGGTTCAGTTTTTATGGGGTGCTACTATACCTACTATGAGAGTCCTGAGTGAGGAGGGCAAGCTTCTATGAGGGTGCAAGTTCAGTGTAGGTTATTCTGTGAGGGTGCCCACTTTTTGCAGGAAAGCTAGAAGGAAGAGGTGGATATAAAAAAAAACCTTTGCAATATTGTTCCATTTGTGGTTCGTGGTTTGTGGCAGGCTATATTATTTTAATTTTGGGTAAGTTAGTGTTGATTGTTTCAAATTTTGATAGGTTGTTGTGGAGAAAACACTCGTTTATCATTCACATTTTTTGTCTATGTTTTTGCATGGGTTTGTTACTATGAATTTTTTAATTTTTGCAACCAAATAAATTTGTTAACATTATGCAATTTTTTGCAGGGTTTGAGAAACAAGGAAACATAGAGAAAGCTAGCGAGAAGAGGTCTATTTGAATGAAGTGGGAAGAGGTGCATATCGAAAAAACCCTTTGCCATATTGTTTCATTTGTGGTTCTCATTTTGTGGCATGCTATACTGTTTGGTTTCCAATGAGGTACTATTGATTGTTTCAAATTTTGATAAGCTGGTGTTGAGAAAAGGCTATATTGTTTGTAAAAATGAATATCCAAAATGCTAAATACCTTTAAATTGCATGTTTGGGTGGTGTATGAACTTTTTCAGCATTTTAACTATATACAATGTAAGGCTATATATCTTTTATCACATCTCTTATTTCACAACTGCATGCTGATTTATTAAAAAATATATATGAATGTAATTGAAATTTTTGAGTGCATACAACATTTTGATACATATGTGTGTAGATATATGTGCCTATAATGGATTTGTATGTGTATATGCATGTAGAGTTGAATATTTATAGCTATTTGTGACTTGTTTTTAATATTAATATGGTTATTTGCTTCTTGACTATTGTGGTAGACTATGTTGTTTGATCTCTAATAAGGCACCGTTGATTGTTTCAAATTTTGATAAGGTGTTGTTGAGAGAAAAATAGTAGATGCAAAAAAAATTCATACACGGGGATCAGTATTAGGCTATATTGTTTCATTTTTAAAAAAGTGTTATTGAAAAGGCTACATTGTTAGAATTTATGAAAAGGTTCTATTGAGAAAAGAGTATATTTTGCATGGCTTGATTATTGCAATTTTTTTGTGGGTTTCTCTTTATGGCTTCCATTTTGTGGCTATATTTGCAACGGAATAAAATTGTTAACGTCATATAGTTTTTTGTCGATTGTTGTTGTCTAGCTTAGGGTATATTGTCTCATTTTTTATAGAGCCTTGATGGAAAGGTTATAGTGTTTCAATCATCAATAAGGTGATTTTGGGAAAAGCCTATATTGTTTCTTATAAGCAATAATGTTTTGTTTATGGTTGGCATTTTCTGGCTGTCGTTTTGCATGGGTTTTGCAGCTATGGTTTTTAATGGGATTTGTACATTGTTGATTGCTATTCTCTAGCTTACGTTATATTGTTTGGTTTTCAATTGGAGAGTGTTGATAAGGCACTATTCAACAAGGTAATATTGATAGAAGACTCTATTTTTGCACAACTTTTTTATTGTGATTTATTTTGTTTGATTCCATCATTGATTGGAGTGGTGGACAATATATTTTTCCTACGTAGAGATATATATTTATGTCATAGTAGATGCAAAAAACATCCATATAGAGTGATCCCTATATTTATTTTGTTGTTGCATTGTTGCAATGATAATTTGTATTTTAAGTATCATATGGAAGATTGTTGCCACCATTGAACTAACTAAGGGAATTCAAATCTGGGAAAAATATACTCTATAGTCATCCAACACTAGAAGAATAAAACTATAGGCATCAAAAGTCATATTTATCAGAACCTCCAGATGTGTGGTTTCCCCCCATTGTGTGAACTTTGGTTAGAATTTTTGTTAGCCTTCCCAGGTTTTTGAGCCTTTTTGTTTCGGTAGTTCAGTCGAGGAAAAGGTGGTAGATTTTTCTTGAATTTTAAATTAAAAGAATTTGGCACATCAGTAGAGAAGGCCAACAAAATTAAACACTAGTTGGAATCAACATTAATTATTGTATGGTTCCTTTGTGGTGGAAATTTTTGCAAAGTAATAAAATAGTCCATATTCTTCTTGAAGAATAGTTATTATCTATCTACACCCCAATAAGGCTTTGTTACAATGGAAGGTTGTATATTAAGTGTCAAATGAAACATTGAGCAAATCGTTATTGAGACCTAGACAAACAAAAACTATCCTTGAAGCCATACATCAATAGCCAACAATGGCCTATCATGGAGAGCATGG
The DNA here is from genome assembly GCA_007115665.2 of Sequoiadendron giganteum. Classification (NCBI taxonomy): domain Eukaryota; kingdom Viridiplantae; phylum Streptophyta; class Pinopsida; order Cupressales; family Cupressaceae; genus Sequoiadendron; species Sequoiadendron giganteum. The sequence continues at coordinate 264,805,405 of CM021101.1, forward strand.
ACTATTTCACCACTTTCCAACCATTCCCAGTGGACAAAAACCATAGTTCAAATAAAAATCGTTATCATCTTATGGAAAGAATAAGCATAGCAAGGACTCGACATTTTTTCTAGGGAAAAGGTGGTGAATGTTTTTGAATTTTAAATTTAAAGCATTTGGCACGTTGGTAGACAAGGCCAACAAAATTAAACACTGGTTGGATTAAGCATTAACTGTTGTATGGTTGCTTTGTGGTGGAAATTTTTGCAAAGTAATAAAATAGTCCATATTCCTCTTGAAGCATAGTTTTTATTTGTCTAAAACTCAATAAGGCTTTGTTACAATGGAAGGTTGTATATTAAGTGCCAGATGAAACATTGAGAAAATCGTTATTGAGTCCTACACAAATAATAACTATGCTTGAAGTCATACATAAACAACCAATAATGGCTTATCATGGAGAACATGGACTATTTCACCACTTTCCAACCATTCCCAGTGGATAGGAACCATAGTTCATGAATAAAAATCATTATTATCTTATGAAAAGAATAAGCATAGCAAGGACTATATATGAATTTTTTTTGTATTTAATTTCACATAGATACACAATTTCACAAAGATACATATCTGGACATAGGGAAACTAAAATGAGTAAGAATGGGAGAAGGCCTCCTCTCCACCCTAGCTTATTCGGCCAAAGAAACCATAGGCTCTCACCAAACCACCCAAGTGAGAATAAAAATTGTCCACCACTATGATGGATAGTGAAACTAAGCTTCCTAATTATACTTAATATAAAACCTATTATTGTAAGGGTGCTTCTCTAAGGATGAAACAAATAACAACTATCTTTCTGAAACAATAAACATGGTGAGGAGTATATATGAACTTTGTCTATGTACTATGTTTTCAAAACAATAAACATGGTGAGCAGTATGTATGAATGTTGTCTACATCTAATTTCACATACACATATATCTATGCAGGAGAAGAGAGGAATGAAACACTAAAAAAACTCATACTTTTTTGAATGCATATATTTCCAAGAAATAGATTCCTATGTATACATACAATGCATACAATACATATATTGGGAGTTGCAAAACAAAATCTACATCAATATATATTTTTCCAAAGTAAACTGCTAATACATATATTGGGAGTTGTAAAACAAAATGTACATCAATATATATGTGTTCCCAAAGTTAACAGCACATATATACACATTGTTGATTGTTGTTGAATAGCTATAAAAATATTATTTCATTTATGATTTACATGTAGTGGAAATGGGTGGAAAGAAATAAAATACTCTACATATATGCTTAGAAAAGAAGATCCATACAAATATATATGCATCTAAAGTTATATGTAGACAACACACATATATATCCATAGGCGGACTTCATATATATAAATGTTATCTGCATCAAATTTCAAAAAAATATAGATCTACACATAGAAGAAGATAAAATGAAACACAACAAAATGAGGGTCGCTCTCCACCCTACCATATTGGTTCATGGAGCCTCATCGACTCTCACCAAACCCTCGAACAAGAACATACATCGTCCACCACTCTGATCAATGGTGAAATCAATGTTCCTTATTATGCCTACTATATAGCCTATGATTCTAACAACTCCTTTTGTGAGGCTAGAAGAAATAATAACTGAAAAGGTGCATTTAATTCCAGATTTCCCAAACAATAAGCATGGTGAGCAGTATATATTATCGTTGCATACATCTAATTTCACATACATACATATATCCAAAGAGCACAAGAGAAATTGAATAGAAGAAAAGAATCACAAACTTTTATTTTATGTTTTTCCAAGCAACACATTCCTACTACATCCAAACCATGCAATACATATATATGTAGCACCAAAAAAAAGGGTACAGTGCTATATATATATATATATATATATCTAATGTTATATGCACATATGTACGCATTGTTGGTTCTTGTAAAATAGCTTTGAACATATTATTTCATTTATGGTTTCCATGTAGTGGAAATAGTTGTAAAGAAATAAAACAGTGCACATATAGAGACACAACAAGCAATAAAGTAGTGCATATATATGGCCACAATGATATTTAACATACTAAAGTTACAAAAGAATATAAAGATTATATGTTATTTATAAAAAAGAATTGTTGACTATTGTTTTGTAGCTTCAGGTTATAGCCAAAGATAGCGAATAACAATCAACAATGCCTTGTAGAAAACTGTATAGTGTTGCATCCATCACCACAAAACAAAATCCTTAAATGAAACAATGATGATTTCAATAAGGACCTAGAATTGTTTTTTGAAAAAAATGACCTATCAATAGTTGCAAGAACAAATATAGATAGATTTAAATCAAGATAAATATGTTTGTTTCTTGAGAAAATGAGATAAACATTAGTTGGCATAGATTGTGATGGCAACATTGCTTCATCTATGAACTACATATATTGGCAGTGCTTGCAACAATAGGTTGCATTCAAAACTTAGTACAATAATTCAACACTTTTTGTTATTTTCAATAAGGCATTGTTGAGTGTAGAGTTGTAGCTTGAGCTAGACAACATACATAGTTATGCACACCTATACTTGATAATGCATGTACGAATATGTATATATGTATAACTTTAAATACAATTATGTCTATCAAAAACTATAAATCTAGGTATCTATTGGTGTAGGCACACACAAGCTAAATCACAAGAGTATTGTGTAGAATGTAGACAACAATTATCATTAAACGTCACATAGGAAATATAATATCAAAAAATAAAGTTATAGGGTATGTGCAGGATTGTGATGGGCCAAAAAGTGGCGATATCTAAGTGATATGATGGCCCATGTGGATGAAAACTTTTTTTTACCCAAAAGTGATAAAACAAAATGGGTTTTTAAAGGAGATTCTCATATTTCCACCAATATAAATTATTCTTTACTTTGAATTTAATAAATGATTATTATTCATTATCTATTTGAATTACGACTAAAGTCTTGATTGATAGGCTAATTGAAAAAAATCTATAGCTTTCAAACGGTATCACATTTTTTGAATCCAAAACATGCATCACATTCTATGCTTCACATGCTATAGGATTAAAAAAATAAAAATTGAATTTCATGAAGTTTTGACCAAGTTAAGGTGGTCATACATACGAGTTTTTATATTTTTTAAAAGTTGTAATAAAAAATTCATAATCATTTATTTGGAAAAAAATTACAAAAAAATATGCATCACATTGGGACATGAGTCCCCTACTTATATCTAAAATATTATAAAAAAATATTTTCATTTTATTGTGGTTATGGTGGTTAGAAAAACACCTACTTCTTATTTTTTCCTTGAAATTTATGTACTATTGCATTGAAATTTCAAATTTTCACCAAATAATTTTATTTATTTATAAATAAACCTAGTAGTTTAGAAACTATATTTAATTTTCTAGAGATTCTATTCTTACATATTTTTGAAATAATATAGATAACTTATTTAAATTTTTATGTCAAGTTGCCTAACTCTGATTTTCTGAATTTATTGCCACTTAAGGGCCTGTTTTTTCCATGATGATCCTACACATACCTTATATGCAACTCCAATAAAATGGAAGACACATAAATAGGTAGACATAGGCTATTTCCAAATGGCTAGCAAGCAAAAAGGTGAAAGGCACATAAACACCTCAAATATAAATAAGTCGGGCTATATAGTACAAGTGCCACCAATGCAAGAAAAGAATTTCCATAGTTCACTAGATGCACATGGAAAAGAGCCAATATAATTATCAGTAGCAAAAATTAATCAAGTAGAAGACTTACGTGATTGGCGTCTTAGGGTTGTCCAACATCTTGGGGAGAACTAGAATCCATCAACATTGTTGGGTCTGCTCTTTAGAAAGGTCAAAGTTGCAACATCGGCGACTGAGCACAAGATCTATTGCAACAACAACATAAGGGCTATAGATTCAATTAAAGCAACAAAGGCTGACAAGCTCCATTCCCCTTTTTTCTATTTCAATTTTTTTGTCTTTCAAATTTTTCTGTGGAGACAATAACAATATGAATGAAAAGAAAGAACCTAAAAAAGGCACAACTAGAAAACTCTTTGTAAATCATTTTGAAAACAGTCTTTGTTCTTGCAAAAGAACCAGCATAGAACATACATTGTCCATGAATGTGATCAATGGTGCCATCAATGTTTGATATAACAGTTAAAATACACCTTATCATTCGAAGAATATGCCGACAGAGTAAATATAGGAATTAGTATGTATCAATGTTGTTTGCATCCACCATGATATACATACATATTTGTACACAGGGGAAACATCTTGTCAATCACTACAGTCAATGGGGGCATAAATATTCTAGAGAATAGTAAAAATACAAATTATCATTCCAAGGATGTCCTACTATGTATCAATACTGTTTGCATCTAGTATGGTAGACATACATATCTGTAAATAGAAGAAATAAAGTAAAACATAACAAAACAAAGCACAGTCTATCACTGCAATCAATTGTGACATCACTCTTCGATATAACATTTAAAATATAGTCTATTATTCCCTACATACATATATGTATGTATCTGTTGTTTTGCAGTCATGTCCACTACACAACAAAATAGTTAATCTTATACACTTTTTTCTTGTTTACGACAAGTGATTAATGTTCATGGTTCTCTATACTTGGCTATGCTGGCACATTATCGATAAGGTGTTGGTGGGGTAAAGAATTTCTGATCTACACCTTCCATTTTGTTGGTATGATTGCAACATATGAAAATTATGAACACTATAAAATTTATGGTGATTTCCACAAATAATTCTTGATTGTTGCATTGTAGTTTAAGGTGCATCATTTCATTTTCAACAAGATGCTATTGACAAGGCTACATTGTTTCAACATTTAACAAGTTGTTGTTTTCAAAAGGTTGTATTGTTTTCTAATACGAATATTGTTTGATTTATGGCTTACATGTATTTCTTTTGCAACCATCACCCCATTCAAAAAACAACCAAAAAAACCTCCAACCACCTTCACAGAAGCTTAACAACAGTTGATCAAGCTTGCACCTTCACAAGAGCTCGCCAATGTGGTATCAAAATTGATTGTTATATGCCTTCCATGTAGTGGAAAGGGTTGCATTGTAGCTCGCTATTGTGGCATTAGCATTAATTGTTGTATGTTTTTTATCTAGGGGGGATGGTTGTAATAACACCTGCCATTTAAAACCCCAAGGAAGATACCGAAAGCCTGCATAAATTCCAGTGAGGCATTGCTCAGTGTTTTTTTGAGGCTTTACCTGCTACCGGAGATGAAAGCCAAAATAGGGAGATTTTTTTAAAGGTTTTTTATTGTGATTTTTTTGTGTTTTTGTGGGTTTTTCCATCTAGGCCACTATTGCAACCAATTTTATTTCATTTATGGATTGGATGTGGGATGATGGCTGCAATGCAATAAAATATTTAATGTTATACAGTTCTGTTGGAAAAAAAAGGATTGACAACTAAGAGGGGGGGTGAATCAGTTGTTACAGAAATTAAACTTAGTCAACCTTAATCAGTTGACCTTTAATCTCAGATCTGATAATTAACAGTGCAAGCATAAATTAAAAACACATCAGAAAAACATGAACACCAATATTTTATACATGGAAACCCTGTTAGGGGAAAAACCATGGTGGATGTTAGTCCACAAGATTATACCTTATTAGAAGTATACCAAAAGATGAATAAGGAATGCACATGTATTCAGGCACACTGCCTAGAGCTCACTGCTCAAAGGGAAGACTCAATGCTTTACATAAAAAAATTAGATTAAATCCATCTAATGAGGTTGAATTGAGAAATTAGCTTCTACAAAAGACTGATGACAGTTTTGGTTAGGCATAGAAACACTTCTTCACACTTTTCTATGAGATCAAATGATTTGATCTTTATTCAAAAATTTCACACACATAAACCACACACTCACACACTCCAAAATGAAGAAATGATTATTCTTATATATCTCCTACATGAATTTACATCAACATCTCTCTCGGCCACAAATAAAGAATAAATTACAACTGTCGGCCCAATTCATGAAAAAATATCAATGTGCAACAACCTAAGTCAGTCAAATAGTAATGAAGACCTAAATCAACATCCTCGAACACATGAAACAGTAAAATATTAATCCATAAGGATCTGCAACATGCTACCACCATCATGTCGGCCAAGAACATGAAAACTTTGAGCACATGGAGGAAATTTTTTTATCACGAACACATTGATCAATGCAGATGTACCAAAATGATAGAGCATGATCTAAAAACATCACTGAACATCTCAGGAATGTACGTAACAACTCAAGTCATCATAATTGCAATTACATCTTCCATAAAAACTTTCTACATTAACTGAATAACTGTAGGAACACAAAACTTCATAACTTTCTCAATTCTTGATGTGCACCTCTAAAACTTTCGGACAACATACTAGATAAGCTCAGAAAAAAACCCTCTAATGCACACCTTCTGACCATCAATGTATAGAACTTGACCATCAATGTATAGAACTTGCCATCAATCTGACCTTCTCAGCTTCATAGACTGCTTGCAATATATTTATTACAATTTTCTCAATATCCTCAACATATACAACCTTCAATCCATTAATGCTAATAGTGTTGACATCGATGAAAACCACATATCAAAAACACAACCACAACTAACTCTTCACACAATACTCTTCTCCTCTTTTTGTTATACACTTCTCCACCTTACACTTCTCCCCCTTTCATAGTACATGGTTTGTCACATTACACTTCTCCCCTTTTGACATCAATGGCAAAGGTACACAAGCTCTGAACCACATATCATCTGAATCATCAGAGTACTCCCCCTAAGTAGCAACCACTACAACATCAATTTGAAATAAGATCTGACTATAATTCCACAGATTGATACAAAGACTTGCATATTAGTTCATATTAGGAGGGAAAATCACCCCTAACTTTCCTCTGAGATACTCAAAAGTATCCTTACGAAATAGTTTAGTAAAGATATCTGCAATTTGTTCCTTAGTGGGCACATATTCCAATCTAACTTCTTTATCACTCACTTTGTCTCTCAGAAAGTTATACTTGATAGATATATGTTTTGTCTTTGAGTGTAGCACCAGATTCTTAGAAATGTTTATGGCACTTGAATTGTAACAAAATATAGAAATAGGCTCATCATACTCAACTCTGATATCTCTCAGCATATGCTTCATCCATAATACTTGGGTTTAATTATTTGCAGCAGAAATATATTATGCCTCAACATTAGATAAGGAAATGGAATTCTTCTTTTTACTTAGCCAAGATGCCAGCTTCTTCCCCAAGAAGAATGTACCACCACTTGTACCTTTCCTATCATCCACATCTCCTACCCAATCTGCATTTGTAAAGGAATTCAGAGTAAGATCACCTTCCTTAGGATACCAAAGACGAAAATCAACTGTTCATTTTAAGTATCTAAAAATTCTCTTTATTGTACTCACATGTGATTCCTTCAGATCAGCTTGATATCTAGAAACCATGCACACAACATTCATGATGTTTTGTTTGGTCTGAGTCAAATAAAGAAATCCACTAATCATTGACCTATATCTTGTTTTATTAGCCTTAGGATAATCATCACTTTGTGTTAGCTTTCATTTGGTTACCATGGGTGTACCAACTGGCTTTGAGTCTTCCATGCCAAAAAAATTTAGTAACTCTCTTACATATCTGGACTGACAAATAAAGATTTCATCATCTAACTGAGTAATTTGCAATTCTAAAAATAATTTTAGTTTTCCTATCATTGAAATTTCAAATTCACTTTTAATTCCATAAGCAAACTTCAAGCATAAGTCATCATCACCTTCAAAAATAATGTCATCAACAAAGATTTCAATTATCAGTTCTTTATCCTGATCCAATTTGAAATATAGATTGTTATCAATAGTGCCTTTATTGAATCCAAAATTCAACAAGTATTTATCTAGTCTATCATACCATGATCTAGGGGCTTGTTTAAGTCCATATAGTGCTTTCTTCAATCGTCAAACCATGTCTTTTTCATCAGTCAGTTGAAATCCATCTCGTTGCTCAACATAAACTTCTTCTTCTAATTCACCATTCAGGAATGCTGACTTCACATCCATTTGATAGACTTTGTAATTCTTGAAAGTAGCATAAGAAAGAAATAACCTTACAGCTTCAATTCTAGCAATAGGGGAAAAGGTTTCTTCAAAATCAATACCTTTCATCTATGAGTATCCTTTACATACAAGTCTTTCTTTGTTTCTGACTACTTCACCTTGCTCATTAAGCTTATTCTAAAAGACCCATTTGGTTCCAATCACATTTTTATCTTAAGGTCTGGGAACAAGAGTCCATGTATCATTTTTCTCTATCTGCATCAATTCTTCCTTCATTGCTTCCATCCAATACTCATCTTTACATGCTTCATTGACATTACTAGGCTCAGTTTTGGAAATCAAGCAATATTCTTCTGCAATTCTTCTAGTCTGCACACCTTTGTTCTTGTATCCTATGATCTGACTTTCAGAATGACTTCGCTTTGCATACCTTGGAATTTTGGGCTCTTATGTTCTTTCTTTTGTATTTCCATTGACTTCTCCTTCATGATTTTCTTGATCCACAGAAACACTTTGAATTTGATTCTATGTCTATGCATTCTTTTCATTATCAGTACTATCTTTTTGGTCATCTGAATCATATCCATAATACTTGGATGATCTGACAATGTCTTCATCAACTTTGAAATTTTCACTATCAACTATTTTCTTTAATATTTTATCGTAACATCGGTAGGCTTTTCTCTTAGTAGAGTAACCTAGAAAGATTCCTTCATCACTTCCAGCTTCAAAATTTCCTATATCTTCATCTCTCTTAATATAACATCTACTTCCAAATATTTTGAAATATTTAACAGTAGGCTTATAACAAAACCACAACTCAAAAGGATTCTTACCAGAATTACTATTGACATTCACCCGGTTGATGGTATACAAAGTAGTGCTTACAACTTCTCTCTAATAGAAATGAGGAACTTTACCTTCCAATATCATAGTTTTGATAGCATCTAAAAATTTTATGTTCTTTCTCTCAACAACTCTATTCTATTGTGGGGTCTGAGGAGCAGATAACTATCTTTTTATTCCATGCTCTTCACAAAATGAATCGAATTCTCGAGAAGTGAATTCACCACCTCTATCTGATCTCAAACATTTGATCTTCAAACTTTTCTCATTCTCTACCAAATCTTTAAAGCTTTTGAATTTCTCTAATGCCTCATTTTTTTCTCTTAAGAAATCAACCCATACCATTCTAGAATAATCATCAATAAGCAACATAAAGTACCTTTCTCCTTGTAGACTTCTGATTCTGGATGGACCACATAGATCAGTATGTACCAAATCTAGTACTCCATTGGAATGATTTTGTTTGATCCTAAAAGAAATTCTTGTCTGCTTTCCCATATGAAATTCCTTGCATATAGTGTTAGTAGGCTTCACTAACTTAGATAGATGTTTGACTGCTTGTGAGGAGCTTATTTTGACAATGTTATCAAAATTTACATGACACAACCTTCTATTCCATAACCATCTTACATCAACTTGAGCAATAAAGCAACTTTCACTAGCAGCACTTAAGTGAAAAATATTACCTCTTGTCTTTGTACCTGAAGCAATCACATTTCCAGAGCTTCCTAGTATCTTGCACTTACCATCTTTTAAATGAAGATTGTAACCTTTGTCAACCATCTATCCAACACTCAAAAATTGTGTTACAAACCTTCAACATATAGGACATCATCAGTATTACATTTACCACCAAGAGAAATAGCATCCTTGCCACAAATCACACCAGTATTGTTATCTCCAAATCTTACAACACCACCATCATATTTTTCCAAGCTTAGAAACTTGCTTTTGTCACTAGTCATATGATGTGAACATCCACTCTCAATCACCCACTCATCCTTCTCATCAATCCTGGTTGCAAGAGCTTTCTCAATATTTTGATTACTAGCTAATTCAGTGGACACCAGACCATTTTCCTTGATAGAAATGATTACCCATTCATCTTCATTTCCAGTTTCTTTATTTGATTCATCATCAATAACTCCTTTAGCATAATAACATTTCTTTTCAAATCTAGACTTTTTAGGTTTATACTTAGAAACTCTTTCAGGATACCTTGATGCAAAATGACCTATCTTATTGCAAGAGAAACATTTAATAGAATTTTTTTTGTTGTACTTACCTTGTCCTTTGGCTTCTCTTTTCAGAATCAGTGCTTCCATTTCTTCTAGCTCACTTTCTTCATCTTCAATCAGTTTCATTTCATCTTCATACTTTAATGTCTTCCTGTAACTCTCTCTTGAATCATATCTATATTGGTTTTTTTCTAGATATAGTAGCTTTGAATGCAGACTCTATCTTAGGAGAAGATTCACAAAATTCACTCAACTCAAAGGCAACAAGTTTTCCAATCGGCATGTCTCTTGTCATAGTTGTTACTTTCCTGATCTCTTTAATAGCATGATCTTTTTTTTTTGTAAGAAGTAGGCACATATCTAAGTATTTTAGCCACAATCTCATCTTCTTCCAAGATTCCACCGACACATCTAATGCTCGTCACTAGTTCATTTACCTTTTGCATGAAAGAAAAAATGTTTTCATCTTCACTCATCTTCATGTTCTCCCACTTGCCTTTCAGAATTTGTAGATTAGCAAATTTAACCAGTGCATCTCCTTCATACAATGTTTCCAACTTTTTCTAGATATCATGTGTAGTCCTCATACCTATCACATTTGTCATCTATGAATCTATCAAAGCACTTACCAATGCTTCTATAGCCCTGGTATTAGTTTTTGCTTCTTTGATCACATCAGCAGTGGAGGGACCATTCTAAGGAATAGTATATGCATTATTTTTAATCTTCCAGAAAGGCTCACCAATGCACTTCAAATGACAATTCATTCTACCTTTCCACAGGGAGCATTTTGTACCATCAAATATAGGACTATCCTTCTTATATGATGTCATCTCAAATCACCTCAAGATATTAAAATTCTTTAGAGGAACTAACTCTGATACTAATTGTTGGAAAAACATGGATAGGAAACTTAGAGGGGGTGTGAATCAGTTGTTATAGAAATTAAACTTATTCAACCTTTAATCCCAGATCTGATAATTAATAGTGCAAGCATAAATCAACAACACATCAGAAACACATGAACACCAAGATTTTATATGAGGAAACCCTATTAGGGGAAAAACCACGGTGGATGTTAGTCCACAAGATTATACACTATTAGAAGTATAATGAAAGATGAATAAGAAATGCACATGCATTCAAGCACACTACCTAGAGCTCACTGCTCAAAGGGAAGGCTCACTGCCTTACATGAAACAACTAGATTAAATCCATATGATGAGGTTGAACTGAGAAATTAGCTTCTATCAAAGCTTGATGATAGTACCAGTTAGGCACATAAATACTTCTTCACACTTCACTCAATCCTCTTCACACTCTTCTCTGAAATCAAACGATCTGATATTTATTTGCACATTTTTCACACACACACTCGCACACTCCAAAATGAAGAAACAATCGTTCTTATATATCCGCTACATGAATTTACATCAACACCTTTATCGGCCACAAATAAAGAATAAATTACAACTGTCTGCCCAATTCATTAAAAAATCTCAATGTGCACCAACCTAAGTCAGTCACATAGTAATGAAGACCTAAATCAATATCCTTGAACATGCCAAACAATAAAATATTAATCCATAAGAATTTGCAACATGCTACCACCATCATGTTGGAAAAGAACATGAAAACTTCGAGCACACGAAGGAAAAACTTTGATAACGAACACACCGATCAACGCAGACATACCACAATGATAGAGCATGATCTAGAAACATCACTGAACATCTCAGGAATATACATAACAACTCAATTCATCGGAATTTTAATTACATCTTCCAAAAACACTTCCTATAGTAAGTAAATAACTGTAGGAACAAAGAACTTCATAACTTTCTCAATTCTTGATGTGCACCTATGAAAATTTTAGACAACATACTAGATAGGCTCAGTGAAAAACCCTTTAATGCGTCCCTTCTAACCATCAACGTACAAAACTTGCCATCACTCTGACCTTCTCAGCTTCACAGACTGCCTGCAATATATTTATTACAATTTTCTCAATATCCTCGACATATACAACCTTCAATCCATTATTGCTAATAGTGTTGACATCAATGACAACCACATATCAATAGAACAACCACAACATCCAACAAGTTTATGTTTTCCTACCTTATTTTATTCTATTCTATATAATTTTCCCCGTGTGCAAATATGTATATTTGTGAAATTAGATGCAACCAACACACATATCTATGGCATCCTGTATAATAAGTACAATAATAAATATTGATATCATGATTGAATATGCTGGTGGACAATGTATGCATGCCTAAAAAAAAATAGCACATACATCACACACCACTTTGACCAATGGTAAAATCAATTTTCCTTATTGCATCCAACACATGCAATACATATATATGCAACTGTAAAATAAAAGCTAAACTGATATACATACATATATATATATATATATATATATATATATATATATATATATATATATATATATATATATATATCTGAAGATAGATGCACATATATACGCATTCTTGATTTTACTCTACAAAATATTATATTGTTTGTTGAAACCAATATTGTTTGATTTATGGTTCACCTTTTGTGGCAATGGTTTTGATTAGGTTTGTTACTATCAATTTTTATATGTTCTACAGCTTTATGGCATCTGTTGTAGGCTTTCATTTTTCTTTTCCCATGTGAAGATATGTATGTATGTGAAATTACATGTACATAACATCTATATATACTCAAAATTACATGCAATGGACATGCATATATACCCGGGACACAAAATGTGAAACATAAATAAAACAATATTCGTTTTTACAAACTATATAGTATTTTTTCAACAAAAAATTATCAAAATTTGAAACAATCAACACCACCTTATTGCAAACCAAACAATATAGCCTGTCACAAACCGAAACCAACTTATAATGTGTAACAAAAAAGATAGACTCTTTAAATGAAACAATAATCATTTCAATAGCAACATATAAAATTTTATATTAAAGAACACCTTATCAAAAAGGAACATATACATATAAACTTTACAAAAATTAATGTTGATGCCATTTTTCTAGACTTCTCTACCGACATGCCATACACTTTTCAAAAAACAATCCGCCACCTTTTCCCCAATGCCAGAAAGATAAAAAACTGAGATAGTTGATGAAAATTCCGACCAAAGTTCACAAAAAAATGAAAATTATGTAGAAATTCGCTTAGTTTTTTGAGGATTTTAAAGGGCAGGTGTTACTTACAACCATCGCCACTACACGAAAACCTTACAACAGTAAACATTCAAATAGTGAACACCAATTGTGCAGATATAACACTATGTGGCAATCCAACCACACAAGAACCAAACAACCATACTGATATAAAAAACTCAACATATCTATATACAGATAAACACATAACCTCAAAGATACATGGCATAAATGCATATGCAAACATACACAGTCACACCATAAATAGAACAATAATGGCCTGAATAATGACTTGGGAAATTCTTTCTTCCAAGAGAGCTTGATCGGGAAGGAAATAATATTGCCAAAGCTAGAGACAAACATTCAATAATGCCTCATGGATAACAATGCAAATTCTATGACATATAGTACTATAATGTGGTTTGAATACAAAACGATATAACAAAAGCTAGAGAACAACACTCAACAATGACATATAGACACTGAGAATAGCAAACAATAATTGTGCACTATCTAATTTTCAATAGGATGTTGTTGGAAAGGGACAATTGTTTCAATTTTTGATAAGGCATTGTTTAGAAAAGACTATATTGTTTGTTAAAAGCAATATTGTTTCGATCATGGTTGGTGTTTTGTGGCTATCATTTTGCATGGGTTTTGAGGCTTTGGTTTTTTGTTTCTTTTCTTTTGTACATGGCACATTCCATTACACCCACAAGGTATGCCTACATGTTATATTTTCAATGGCTTTTATTGCACATGTATCCAATCGCTTCCGCAATCTTTCCTCAAGGCCGCCACCGAGGCCTACAAACTGGGGTGGATGACAAATAGCTAGGCTATCCATCAGGAATTCTGATCAAAGTTCAAAAACATCTGCCACCTTTTTTCACAGCCGCTAGAAGACTCAATTAAATAGTTAATGTTAGATAGTTTATCTTTGATTCCATTAGCCATTGGTGATTATTGCTCTCTAGCTTAGGCTATATTATTTCATTTTAGATAAGGTGTTGTTCAAAAGGCTATTCTATTTCAATTTCCAACAGGGCTCTGTTGAAAAGGCTATATTGTTTCAATTTTGGATAGACTTCTATTGAGGGAAAAACATTTTTTTTGGTGGGGTTTGTTACTGTAAATCTTTGTGGCTTTCTTTCTATGAATTTCATTTGCTGGCTATGTTTGTAACAAAATAAAATTGTTGGCATTTTGTGGTATCTTTTTGCATGGGTTTTGTGGCTATGGTTTTGCATCAGCTTTCCCTCCTCACTCATAGTTATCTTGAACAATTAGGTAAACCCAAAGAACGACACCCAACAATGCCTTATCAGTAATTGCGCAGACATTCGCTTTGTTTTCCAAGGATTTAAAAGGGAAAGTGTTACTTACAACCATCACCGCTACACAAAAAACTTACAACAATTAATGAAGATTCCATTTCACTAGACCTCTCTATTGACATGCCAAATGCTTTTTATAAACAATCTAGCACCTTATCGCCGACGTTGGAAAGCTCAAAAACTGGGAAGGCTGTGAAAAATCCTTACCAAAGGTCACACAAATAGCCTATCGCCTAAAATTGCAACAATATAGAATTTTCACCAAAACCACACACAACAATGCCTTATTGAAAATTGCATAGACATTCATTATGTTTTCCAAGGATTTAAATGGCAGGTATTACTTACAACTATTACCACTACACGAAAAGCATACAACAATCAAAATCTGACAATGACAAACCTATTGAAAACCTTCGTCATACAATGCGGATTATAAATGGAAGTATATTTGTCTGAACAATGATTCACATTAAAAAACCCACACAAAAACAACAATTCACAAAACACAGTAATTCACAGTAACAATCGAATAAGAAAAACAAAGAATATTGCCTTCTAGCCTTGGCAGCTACACTGATTCAATAAATAAAAAATTGCACCCTAAGCCACTATAGAGGAACGTTACAACAATTAATGCAAATTCTATTTTACTGGACCTCTTTATTGACATGCCAAACGCTTCTTAAATTCAATCTGCCACCTTTTCACCAATGTCGGGAAGCTCAAAAACAGGGGAGGCTGTGAAAAATTCCAACCAAAGGTCACACAAATAGCCTATCGACTAAAATTACAACAATTTTATTCTATTGCAAAGATAGCCAAAAAATAGATAACAAGCAAATAGCAATATTGATATTTACCCAAGGTAAACAAGAACAATCAACAAAAACTACATGACAACAACAATTTTATTTTGTTGCAAACACAACCACAACAGATAAGAAGCATATAGCTATATTGATATTTAAAATTGGAGACATCCATATTTACATAAATGCATCACCTGAAAGCTACATGCACCTAATGAATATACATGCATACACATTGACATCTTAAATGAAACAACAATGTTTTGAACAACATCCTAGGGAATTCTTTTTTTGAACAAAACCTTATCAAAAAGAAAACAATATAGCCATAAACCAATGGATTTCAAAAAACGAGCAGACATTTGCTACATTTTCCAAAGCTTTGAAAGGTAGCCTATTGCTTACAACCATGGGAAGAGGTAGATATAAAAAAAAAAACTTTGCAATATTGTTTTATTTGTGGTTCATAGTTTCTGGTAGGCTATATTGTTTGATTTCCAATAAGATAGTATTGATTGTTTCAAATTTTGATAGGACATTGTTTAGAAATCACTCATTTATGGTCCGTGTTTTGTGTCTGTGGCTTTGTATGTGTTTTTTACTATAATTTTTTGTGGGTTTCTCTTTATGGCCCCCATTTTGTGACAATTGTTGCAACAAAATAAATTTGTTAGCAATATGTAGTTTTTTGTAGGGTTCTAGAAACAAGGCAGCATGGACAAAGGGTTCAACCAACATAGAAAATTATTTATTAAATAGGACCTTATCGGATATGACCATATACACACATACACACCCACACATCAATCTAAACATTCAAATAACAAACACCAATTCTGTAGATATAACACTATACAAAAATCCAGCCACACAAGAACTAAACCTGCAAAAGACTAAAATTCAGAGTAACAAACCCATGCAAAAGCATCACCGCAAAAGTCGAACCATAAATCAAACAATATTGGTTCCAATGAAATATATAGTCTTTTTTTAGACAAAACCTTTTCAAAAAGGAAACAATATATCCTAAGCTAGAGAACAAAAATCAACTCTGCCTCACAGAAAACAACGCAAACTTCATAATAGTAACTATTTTATTATGTTCCAACCATCCCCTAAAAATATTGCTTTCAATAGTGACCCAGATTGAAAACCCACAAAACACAAAAATCTCACAGTAACAGACCGATTCAAAACCTTCACCATAAAACACGAACCATAAATGAATCAATATTGGTTTGAACAACTACCCAGATGAAAAAGCTGAAAAAAAAACACACGAGCTTAACTATTTTGCAACCATTCACACAAAACTGAAGCCATAAATGAAACAATATAGCCCAAGCTAGAGAGTTGCAACAATCACCACAAAACAAAATCCATAAATCAAACAATATTGGTATCAATAGTCATCCAGATGGGAAAACCCGCATTACACAAAAAATCTCACTAAAAACACCCATGCAAAACCATCCCTACAAAAGATGAACCATAAATCAAACAATTTTTATTTCAACAAACTATACAGTCTTTTTCAAATAGACCCTGATCGAAAAAGAAACAATATAGACTAAGCTAGAGAAAAACAATCAACACTACCTTCCACCCTTCACGACTACACAAAAACCATTAACGAAACAATATAACCTAAACTACAAAACAAAAAATAAATAATGGCCATTGGAAAATAACATAATCTATTTTCCAAATACTCGACAAACAGTTTTTCAGTATGCACCTCTTCCTACACCTCTTCACGCTTGCTTCAAATGCACCTCTTCCGGCTTGCTTTCTCTATGCTCCCTTCTTTCAACAAGACTTGCAAAAATTGGACAAAGAATTATGACAACTGACACTTTTGCACTGCTTTTGCAACCATCGCCCCATGCAAAAAACATAGAATAACCTCCAACCACCTTCACATAAACTCCACAACTGATGGTCACACTTGCATCTTCACAGAAGCTTTCCCTCCTCACTCACAACTATCTTCAAGAACAAGGTAAATGCAGAGAATGACACCCAAGAATATCTTATCAAGAATTGCGTAGACATTCACTTTTTTTTCCAAGGATTTTAATGGGAAGGTGTTACTTACAACCATTACCACTACACTGAAACCTTACAACAATTAATGTTGATTCCATTTCGCTGGCCTCTCTATTGGCGCACCATACACTTTAAAAAAAATAGTCTGCCACCTTTTCTCCGACGCCGGAAAGCTCAAAACCTAGGAAGGCTGACGAAAATTTTGACCAAAGTTCACATAAAATCAAAAATTGCGTAGACATTTGCTTAGTTTTTCAAGGATTTTAAAGGGTAGGTGTTACTTACAACCATCACCACTACACGAAAACCTTACAACAATTAGTTTTGATTCCCTTTTTTTGGCCTTCTTTATCGCTGCGCCAAAAGCTTTTAAAATAAAATCAATTTGTCACCTTTTCCTCAACGTTAGAAAGCTCAAAAACCGAGACAGCCGACGAAAATTCCGACCAAAGTTCACACAAATAACTTATCAATTAAATAAATATATTAAGGGATGAAACATAAATTAATATGTTTATATTATCATAATAATATTAGAAACAACAATTGACGAAAACAAAAATGAAAAATAATCAATAATCATGAAAACCCCATTCTTTAGAGAGTGTTAGGTGCAAGAATCTTAATATTAATATTCGAAATATTAAACGTAACTTTTAAGTCATATTAATAGCTTAGGGTACATAATTAATATTATGAATGGGATAATATTAATATCTGTATTAATCTGGATAGCAACCATTATTATGATTTTACTGTTTTGAGGGAAATGGGGATATCAACGTTGTAGTTGCTGGACCAATAACAATTTTAAATAAATACGTGTTGTTAATCATTATCAACACTTGAGATATCAAATTTATTTCGGGACTATAAACTATGGGGATAGTGCAGATTACTACGAGTTGAATAGAAAAAAGAGAAATGTTAATAATTTGAGTCAGGTGAATGTTGGCACCGCTATGGATAAAGTATGGTTTAGGGTGGTAGTAATGAAGTTGGAAATAAAAAAAGAGATGCTCGCTCGTTAACATCTCTAAAAAATTTTAAGCTTAGCTTTTCAGACTCCACGTAATTCTTATGCCTAAAGGCTCCTTTTAATAAATGAAATGAAAGGAAAGGAAAGATTTTAATAATGTTCATGAGGTCACAATAGTTTATGGGACCCAGGAACAAAACAAGACCACCATAAAAAAGGAAAGACTTTAAACAGTTTGATATCTTGCTCAAGGTCACCCCTACGATAGTGAATTTTGATGATGTAGTTTGTCAATTTGACCAACCTTTCCTCCTCAAACAAGGTATTTAGATTATCAACTTGTAAGGTGTCCTCATAACTGACCCAAATATCTTTATACGTTGAGCACTCCATAAAAAAGTTCCATTCTAGAATAGGGGAATGAACATACCCCCACTCCCTTAAAGAAATAAAACAAAAAGGAGTGTGATGCATCTTTTAGATCCGAAAAATATGAAATCATTTGAAACTTATGGATGTTTTATAATCAACCTATAAATTAGTACTTGAGACATAGTTTTGTGTAGAAAATTAATAATAATTATCAATTAAATTCAAAACTAAAACATACCTTATATTGGTATAATATTGAAAATTTCCTAAATAAACACTTTTTGTTTCATCAAACTAGGATAAAAAAGTCATCAACACCAAAGGTGATGTCTAAAAAGTAGTGATAATTTTAAGAAATCCCCCTCAAGAAAGCATATAAAACCTTGGCGAATATTCAATTTTTTATAAAAGAAATATTAATTTATATTGACCAATATTTCCTTTTAAAAAACAAATATTGGCAGTTTTTTTGCATCACTAAAGTTTTGTAGAAAATCTTGGTGAATCTTGGGAAATAATAAGAAAGTTCATTAATTATGATGGTGAATCCTTCCATTTAAAAATAACATTTCTTATGGAAATGTAGGGGCACAATGGTGGAAATGATCAATGGGTTTAAGGGGTTAACTCTATAATATTTAGTTACCACCATCGATTTAAAATATAATCTAAGGACCCATTGAGATCAACAGTCAAAAATAATTTTTGAGCCTCATGAGCGTTACATCTTGAGTGCATTTTACCGCACAAAATACAACAAGGGTTATTATATTATATTTTAATTCAACAATGACAACTAAATATTTGAAATATGACACCAAATAAACTAATAATTATGATAATACTATTTGTGAAATAAGTTAGATTTTGACTATAACTTAATAAATTTAGGCAAATCTAATCTAATCATGTATCGAATAATATGGAATTTTTTTGAGTAAAAACGTTTAATAATATTATGATAATACTATTTGTGAAATAAGTTAGATTTTGAGTATAACCTAATAAATTTAGGCAAATCTAATCTAATCATGTATCGAATAATATGGAATTTTTTTGAGTAAAAACGTTTAATAATATAAATTATTTGGTGATTCAAAGACGACTAAAATAAAATACTATAAAAATGTGGTGATTTAGCTCACGTTACATCTTGAATTATTAGCCAAATTTGGATTCCCAAATTTCAACTATTATGATGAATATTAGTGTAATGCCCCTAATTTGAACTAGGGAAAAAACACAATTAATATTTTTTTTGTCTCAAAACACACTGAAAGTTCTACCAGGTGATACCATGTTGAAATTTACTCCATGCAAGCCTAAGGTTGGATGTTGATATCAAAGAAATTTACTTCTCAACCAATTATCGTCACTACTTAAGTAGATGACGACATCTAACATTATTATTAACATCTCTGTTATTAGTAATGCTACATATTTATTTATAAAATTAGTTATCATGGAAACTAAAATTCTAGTAGCCAATTCAAAACTCATAATGATTTGCTCAATAACCATATTATCACTTGACATTCATACTAGATCTACTCCTAATATTTCCATCATCATCATTTTTGAGTTTATTACCGATCCCCTTAATAATACTAATAAGGTGATTATTGATACTATCGTTCCCCTTCAATCCTAAAGACGTCATGAATTATAATTGTTTCATTTATTTATATATATATCCTTTTGAGAATATATATGTGTGTGTATATATATGTATATTATATGCATATATACTCTTTTTATTTTAGGAAATACTACTTTTTTTTATTTTAAGTTTCTTTTAGACAAATAATATATTAGATTGGGAAAACATTATTATTTTAAATTAAAATTATTTTTTAAAATAAATAGAATATATATATATATATATATATATATATTATTATAATTTTAATATATTTATTAAAATAAAAAGAGTATATATGCATATAATATACATATATATTTTCAAAAGGATATATATAAATAAATGAAACAATTATAATTCACAATGTCTTTAGGATTGAAGGGGAATGATAGTATCAATAATCACCTTATTAGTATTATTAAGTGGATCAATAATAAACTCAAAAATGATGATGATGAAAGTATTATGAGCAGATCTACTATGAATGTCAAGTGATAATATGGTTATTGAGCAAACCATTATGGGTTTTGAATTGGCTACTAGAATTTTAGTTTCCAAGATAACTAATTTTATAAATAAATATGTAGCATTACTAATAACAGAAATGCCAATAATAATGTTAGATGTCATCATCTACTTAATTAGTGACGTTAACTGGTTGAGAAGTAACTTTGATATCAACGTCCAACCTTAGGCTTGCATGGAGTAAATTTGAAACTTTGATATCAATGTCCAACCTTAGGCTTGCATGGAGTAAATTTCAACATGGTATCACGTGGTAGAACTTTGAGTGAGTGTTTTGAGACAAAAGAAAATGTTAATTGTGTTTTTTCCCTAGTGCAAAGTAGGGGCATTACACTAATATTCATCAATTGGCTAATAGGTGAAATTTGGGAATCCAAATTTGGCTAATAATTCAAGATGTAATGTGAGCTAAATCACCACATTTTTATAGTATTTTACTTTAGTCGTCTTTGAATCACCAAATAATTTATATTATTAAATGTTTTTACTCAAAAAAAATCCATATTATTTGATACATGATTAGATTAGATTTGCCTAAATTTATTTAGTTATACTAGAAATCTAACTTATTTCACAAATAGTATTATCATAATTATTAGTTTATTTGGTGCCATATTTCAAATATTTAGTTGTCATCGTTAAATTAAAATATAATATAATGACCCTTTTGTATTTTGTGCGATAAAATACACCCAAGATGTAACGCTCATGAGGCTCAAAATTTGTTTTTGAATGTTGATCTCAATGGGCCCTTAGATTATATTTTAAATCAATGGTGGTAAATAAATATTATAGAGTTAACCCCTTAAACCCATTGATCATTTCCACCATTGTCATAAGAAATGTTATCTTTAAATGATTCACCATCATAATTAATGAACTTTCTTATTATTTCCCAAGATTCACCAAGATTTTCTACAAAACTTTAGTGATGTAAAAAAATTGCCAATATATTTTTTTTAAAAGGAAATATTGGTCAATATAAATTAATATTTATTTTCTAAAAAAAAAATATTCGTCAAGGTTTTATATCTTTTCTTAAGGGGGTTTTCTTAAAATTATCACTACTTTTTAGACATCACCCTTGGTGTTGATGACTTTTTTATCCAAGTTTGATGAAACAAAACAAGTTTATTTAGGAAATTTTCAATATTATACCAATATAAGGTATGTTTTAGTTTGAATATAATTGATAATTATTATTAATTTTCTACATGAACTATGTCTCAAGTACTAATTTATAGGTTGATTATAAAACATCCATAAGTTTCAAATGATTTCATATTTTTCGGATCTAAAAGATGCATCACACTCCTTTTTGTTTTATTTCTTTAAGGGAGTTGGGGTATGTTCATTCCCCTATTCTAGAATGACACTTTGTTATGGAGTGCTCAGCGTATAAAGATATTCCGGTCAGTTATGAGGACACCTTACAAGTTGATAATTTAAATACCTTGTTTGAGGAGGAAAGGTTGGTCAAATTGACAAACTACATCATCAAAATTCACTATCATAGGGCTGACCTCGAACAAGATCTCAAACTGTTTAAGGTCTTCCTTTTTTAGTGGCGGTCTTATGTTGTTAGTAGATCCCATAAACTGCTGTGACCTCGTGAAGGTTATTAAAATCTTTCCTTTCCTTTCATTTCATTTATTAAAAGGAGCCTTTAGGCATAAGGATTACGTGGAGTCTAAAAAGCTAAGCTTAGAAATTTGTAGAGATGTTAACGAGCTCATCTCTTTTTTTATTTCCAACTTCATTACTACTGCCCTAAACCATACTTCATCCATAGCAGCGCCAACATTCACCTGACTCAAATTATTATTTCTCTTTTTTCTATTCAACCCACAGTAATCTGCACTATCCCCATAGTTTAAAGTCCGGAAACAAATTTGATATCTCAAGTGTTGATAATGATTACCAACGCGTATTTATTTAAAATTGTTATTGGTCCAGCAACTACAAGGTTGATATCTCCATTTCCCTCGAAACAGTAAAATCATAATAATGGCTGCTATCCAAATTAATACAGATATTAATATTATCCCATTGATAACATTAATGATGTACCTTAAGCTATTAATATGACTTAAAAGTTACGTTTAATATTTCCAATATTAATATTAAGATTCTTGCGCCTAACACTCTCTGAAGAATGGGGTTTTCATGATTATTGATTATTTTTCTTTCTGTTTTCTTTTGGCGCAAAAAGGGAAATCATCAATTGCTGTTTCTAATATTATTTTGATAATAGAAACACATTAATTTATGTTTCATCCTTTACCATATATATATATTTATCACAAAGCATCTTATACATTGATTGTTACATCCTGGAGATTACTCACAGCAAGCATATTTGTTATTATTATTTCCGACTATTTTCTCACTGATGGCACCATAAATTGCTACCTCCAAATTTCCTACAACGATAAGAAGGGATCCAATGCTGTCAATACGACCATCAATATAAGTATTAATGAAATGATTTGACGTTTTGCTAGGTTAGCCCACAAATCTTAATGCGATTTGATAAGGTTATAACTGTGCAGCGATATGATTTTTAACGTGATGTCGTTTTCTATTGTCCCTTCGTTCTTTTATACTATTTAATAAAGAAACTCATATTTATTTTATTCTATGAGGATTCTAGTGCACTTATGCAGCTGCCCTGCACTCTCAAAGAGGATATAAGATTGTGTCCACTATGGTTAATATTAACCATTGAGGTGATGTTAATCGCAGCGCTAAGGACAGTAGTGTTATTTATGATCCGAGATAACTTGACTCACAGCTGCAATAAAGGTAGTTTAACTTTAGCGCTGGAAATAGGCATACAAGGATTTTCCAGCCATAGAAAATTTGGTAACCATTAACGCCTACCAAGTCGCGATACAGCATGGTATTGATAAGAGGCAAAAATGGCTATAATAAAACTCTTAGTTATTGAATTCCTGCAGTATTTAAAAGAATCGGCTGCTACATTCTCGCGACGGGAAAGGAATTTATTTCTGAGCGATAAATGACACCATTTCCAACCTAAACGTTTTAACGATAACCTAACCGTGCCAAGGCAAATTTTGGAAGGTTTAAGTAAATGATGGCGTCCATTTTGAAACTGAATAGCACCACTCTTTGTACATTGGCTGAAAGATATTACACATTATTAATTTCTCTTCATTCGACCCTATTCGCTGCATTTTGAAACCTAATATCAGGTTACATTTCCCTTTTGCAAAAAACCGGGGAAGTGGCCGGTGGCAAGTGGCGTAGGTTTTCATTTTAACATGTAGCTTATGGCGCCTAGATCACGCCTGCCTCTCAGCTGACCGATCCAGAGAAGATTGCAGATCATACTAAGTGCAGGTCCGTCGGTCAACTACAGGGTGGCGGGCAATGCAACAAATTAGAGTAAAACATTTTTTCTTCTTATATGCAGCTGCAACTATATTTGACAGTTAACTCCTTGGATAAATTCTACCTATACAATTTGTACAAAACTTTTCCTTTCCAAAACAATCTAATTGTAAGGTCTAGCACTCCAGTTTCTTTTTTTTTATTTCACAAACCAAATGTAATAATCTTCCAACATATAGTCTACCATAACAAGGTTCAGGTTGTTTGTTTGAAAGCAACATCTATTTAACTGCATATTTATTCCCCTATAATATTATTTTAACCATTTCTGCAATCGAACCAGATATTACATTTATATCAAAACGTTCTTCTCTGTTTCTTTCTTTAATCTAACAAAACTGAAGTATATGAATATTTCTTTTTGCATTTCCAGTATAAAACAAGTCAGACATACTTGCAGCAGGTCACACATTTATTTCCGAGAGAAAATAACAAAGCTTATACTTCATTTACGTTCACAGCGGATAAAGACAAAACTTGCAACCGAACATTTTTATATTTTACTTTTAATTTTGGGAATGAAAGTCTTATATAAGGATGTTCATAGAAAAATAGCATGATACCCATTCAAGATTAAATTACATGTCCTCTTTCTTTTAATGCACACAGAAACTTCTTTTCTAAAGAATGAAAAGTGAGCTATCCTTTTTGCAGCATTAAAAAAAAGTAATGTAACATATACAAATTTGACAGGAGGTTCTCTTTTTCTTTTTTTTATTTTACAGCAATAAGGGAGAGGAGCCGATACATAAGCGGGGGCCCTAACGTGCGATGGGACATGCGCTCGTTGGGGTCCACACCTATACGCCGGTCCTCCACAACTTAAAAAAAAAATTCATCCATAGATAGGCTTGATCACATCAAACATAACCCAGATATAAAATGCACACTTAATAGCATTAATTTCAAAATAAAACAAGTACACGCTGGCAGCCAAACATGATGAAGTTTATTCAACTTGTATCTGACATATAACAAGTAGCATTCCAACATGGAATTTAAATAGCCCAAAAATTAAGACATGCACCCTTCCCCGTAAACTGGTAAACCCAACTTTCGCACCAATGCAGACATCACTTTCACATTAATCACAACTACACAACATAAAAAAGGTGCCAAGTCAACAAATTTGAAACCCATCTGACCCATCTTTGACTAACTGGCGAACCCATTACAACAATGTTTCCCATCGTAGCATAACCAAACCAACACGCAAATGCATTCGCCTGTCCCATCTACCATGAGACCTACAACACGTATTAGCTTGAATGTGTCCTATCTCGCCAAGTAGGATGCACACGTATTGGAACCAAACCCAAATATCCCACCTCCATCCATTTAAGACTCCTGTAAGGCCGCCATAATTCAAAACAAAAATATGGAAACAATTTTAAACAATCCACCAAACCAATCAAGTCAAAAATTAATGGCTGAAATAAATCAAATCTCCAATTCATACGAAACAAAATTCAAATTCAAAATAGGACAACAATTTATTTCACCACACCAAACAAGCATCAATCAAATTCAATTAATTCCCAATTCAAATATCCATGAAAACCAACAAGTATTCAGTTATTTTGCAGTGAGCAACATAAGAAAATGAGGAGTGAAAAGCACAGAATTGAACGAGTTAACATCAAGGGGATGCAACAGCTCAGATTCCAATGCACCAGCATCCATATTATTTCAGGTTTTCATTTTCACACTTTTCCATTCATTTACTTTATATTGTTCTTCATTACAACCATTATTGTTTTCCATTTCTAAGCTTTATATTGATCTTCATTACAACCATTATAGTCATAGGTTTTTATTCATGTTTCCCTAGGGTTTATATTGCAAATATTACAATCACAAGAGTTTCTTTATGTATCGGTAAGGTTTATATTGCAAATATTGTAGTCATAGGTTAGCATGTGTGTTCCATTGGGTTTATAATGCAAATATTATAGTCATGGTTTACCATTTAAAGCTTTCCCTAGGGTTTATTTTCTAAATAATATAGTCATTCATTAGTATATACATTCCCTAGGGTTTATATTGCAAATATTACAGTCACAATTTACCATTTTTGTTTCTCAAAGGTTTATATTACAAATGTTATAGTCATAGTTTACCATTTCGGTTTCCCTAGGGTTTATATTGCAAATATTACAATCATAGTTTACCATCTCTATTTCCCTAGGGTTTATATTAAAAATGTTACAGCCATAATTTAGCCTTTTTGTTTTAGTAGGGTTTATATTGCAAATATTACACTCATAGTTTAACATTTATGTTTTATAGGTTCTGCATTATCATTCACTCTACTTTTCATGTGTCTCAATGGTTCTGCGTTATCACTCACTCTGCTTATCGTAGTCTCATAGGTTCTGCATTATCGTTTATATGGTAAATATTGGTCATGGTTTACCACTTCTGTTTCATAGGTCCTGCATTATCATTCACTCTGCTTATCTTATTCTCATAGATTTTTCATTATCATTCACTCTAGTTATATTATTCTCATAGGTTTTTCATTATCATTCACTCTAGTTATGTTATTCTCATAGCTTCTACATTGTCATTCACTCTAGATATCTTATTCTCATAGGTTATGCATTATCAATCACTAAAGTTTCTATTTTTAGAAGGTTTTTTTTCCATCATTTTCATATGTTTTTTGCTTCATCAATCCACAAATATTTATGCCTGTCAATGAGTTCATCATAGACAATATATGTGAGCTTTGTTAAACTCTTACTGTTTTTCATTTGTAAGCTTTCTATTGTGTCATAGTTCAAATATGATTGTGGTTTTCACTTTGTTGTGCATGAGAATGTTAATGTTCTAAATGCTTAAGAGATATGAGATGTTCTTAAACTCTAACTCCCTTGCATAGTTTATAATTTTGTGCTTCTTACTCCTCTACTTCCTTATGTCACTCACTCCAGAATAGATGTAACTCTCTAAACTGTTACAAAAGATAATCTCAATTGAAATGCAACAAACTAAAAAGATAACACATACACAAACTAAATAATCTTTTGTTCAAGCATAACTCTCTTCATACATATAAAGATAACCGTTAAAGAATTTGTGTGTCATAGTTTACCATTTATGTTTCTTATGTTTTGCATTATCATTGACTTTGGTTATCATATTCTCATATGTTCTACATTACAAACTAATTAGTCTTTTGTTCAAGCATCACAATACTCTCTTCATACATATATAGATAACTGTTAAATCATTTGTATTTCATAATTTAACATTTATGTTTCATAGGATATACATTAACATTGACTCTCCTTATCATATTCTCATATGTTCTGCATTACAGACTAATTGTTTTTCTATTCAAGCATCACTATTTTGATTCTAATTATTCTATGTAGATGGCCAAGGGAAATGTAGTGGTGACCCGTATTGGGAACAAAAAAAGAAAAGAGCCACGACAAGGTTGCCCACCAAGAAACGAGGATGCAAATTCCCCCTTGAAATAGATCTTGTTGCACAAGTAGATGATGTTTCTACTCCTCAAATACCATAGATTGAGGTTACTACACCTCAAATACCACAGAAGGTAAGAGAATTACAAAAGTTGTGGTCTGAGGATTGCATGAAAAGGGCACTCTATGATGTTGAAGATAATGACATGTCGATAAGGGGGGCTTCCAAAAAGTGATCAATCCCAATAGCCACACTATCCAAATGGCTAGGGGGTCTAATAACAACTTTCAAGAAAGGTTTGCCAATAGTCCTCACCAAAGAGGAAGAAAATATTATTATGGAATGGTGCAAGCAAATGGTCGATACTGGTCATGGTCTTGAGATAGTCAATCTGAAGTCTAAGGTTGCTCAAATATGTCAAAATAGGCTGAACCCTTTCACCAATGGCTTCCCACAGAAGTCCTGGTGGACAAGCTTCAAGTACAAACATCCTGGACTCACATTACGAACTGTTGAAGGCCTAGAAGAAGATAGGGCATTCAATCTTAGAGCTGACGTTGTAGATGCATTCTACAAAAAACTGTTTGTAGCATATGAAGCCATGCCATATGGTCCTGATCGCATATGGAATTGTGATGAAACTGGCGTCCAAGTAGGCAAAAATGGGTCCATGAAGGTGCTCACAAGAAAAGGTAGCAGGAATGTCTCTTACATTATCCCAAAGAGTCATGAATGGATAACCATTCTATGTTCTGTCAATGATGTCGGGCAAAGCATTCCAAGATTCTACTTGTTCAAGGGGAGTGCGAAGATAGATAATTACATCATAGACTACGAACTAGGTGCTTGCATGGAAGCCCAGCCACATGCATGGATGATTAAGGAATTGTTCATAGATTGCTTAACCCACTTCAAATCCTTAGTTCCAGGCAGTGTCTCACCCACCAACAGGGTCTTGCTGATCTTTGATGGCCATGGAAGCCATGTAGAACTTGAAACCATCTAGGAAGCAAGAAAAATCGGTGTAGATTTGCTAACATTTCCATCACACACATCACATAAGCTACAATCATTGGATGTGAGTGTGTTTGCACCTTTCAAAGATTACTTCAAATCAGAACATGTAGATTTTTTATCAAGGTTTCCAAACATTGAAGTGAGGAGGAGAGAACTTGCAATGTTAGGCAGCAAAGAAATGAAAAGAGCTTTTACAGTTGACAACATCAAAGTTGGGTTTAAAAGGAATGGTATATGGCCGTTGAATCCTGATGCACTTGTCAATGACATGCATCCTAGTGAGACATTTGTTCTCATCAAGGATGCTGATGTAGTTGAAAACATTTTTAGCCTTTCTGGACTTGGTGTGTCAAGCGATGATGTTGTAGTATTGCAGTCCACTCTTCTAGATGGACACATGCAGCCTGCAACAGAAACACAACACTCACCTCATAGTTGTCCTACTGAATCAGTTGCACAATTGGTCATTAATGAACACACCACTCCCATGGTGGATAGGCTTGTTGATCAATTCAATGAAAGTTTAGATTTTCCATCAAAATGAAGCCAACCATCCTAGTTGGTTGAGGGAGCAATGAACTTGGGCATTGATTTGGAAGTCCCAGAACAGTAGGATACCTATACTTTCCCATCACCACAACCAAAAATTGACCTTTCTCAAGTTGTGCATTACTATGCTCCTTCTTGTAATTCAGATTTACAAGGAAATGAAGATGTACAAGAGGGATCACAAGTAGTAGAGGAGGTCATTGGGACATAGTCGGATGGGACACAAGAAACACAAAAAATTTTGCACATCAACAAGTTCCTCAAGTTTCCTATGCACACTATCTATCAAAGGAAATCTAAAGCAGGTGCAATTCACATCAACAGACAGTCTCAATTGTTGACAGCAGATGACTACATGAGGCTATTAATGGAGCAAGAGCAAAGGAAGAAAGAGGTCGAGGAGATAAAAGAAAGAAAGAGATAACAGAATGAGGAGAAAAAGGCAGCGAGAATTGTGGCAATGAAGTTGAAGGAGAATGCTAGAATTGAGAAGGACATACTACGAAAAGAAAAAGAGCAACATAAATTACAATAGAAAAAGGATAGAGATGTGAAAAAGGAGCAAGAGAGGCTTCGCAAGGAACGTGGCCGAAAGGAAAAAGAGATTGAGGAGGCACAAAGTACTTTACAGAGAGAGGCGGTTAAGGAACACTTCTAATCTGTTGTCTCAAAGTAATGTAGTCTTTTGAGATATTCTCAACATTAATATCCCTCACTTCTCCACAACAATGAATTATTCAAGCCTCTCCCAATTTGAATTTAGGGGCAGTCAATATCCATATCAATTTGGCACTCGAGATGTACAGATGTGTTCACCACCACCCCCAACACATGTCACTTGGACCCAATTTACCACTCCAAGTCCCACTCATGTATGCAACAATCCTCATCAACTGGGAGGGGACGAGAACATAGCAATTGGCACCCCAACCAGCCAAGATCCTTTTCACAACTACAGTAGCTAGATGCTTCCCTTTTTTTTGGTTTTCTCATGAAATTCAAGTTTCATAGACTTTAGAACTATTGATATTTACAAAAGCATCGAAATTGTGGATAGTTGTAATTTTTTGATAAGTACAGGTTGACCGTTTTTGTTTTGGTTTGTGAAGTAATCTGATTAGATTCCAAAAAGTGTTGTATGTAATTTGCAATGTGTGTTATTGTTTTGATTTCCAAAGTATGCTTCTCCGTTGACAATTTTAAATATATGAAAATTATAGATGCATCGTTACTGTTTTTATTTGCAATGTATTATGATCATATTGCAATGTGTGTTCTATGTGATTTTCAATGTGACATTGTTTTCATTTGAAATGTTTGCTTCTTCATTGACATTTTTTCATTTTATATTCCTTTTCCAATTATTTTGCCATGTGGGAGGTCAAAAAATTTCCACGACTTTAAAAAAATGCAAAAATGACCCGTCGACCGATACGTAGGCACCTCAGGTGCCACTACTTGCATGGCTCAGCATCCGAAGTTGACAGCCTTGCCATGCCAACTTCTCTCAGCTCGCCACCCTAAGAATCCACTACATCACATTTATCACTCGCCGCCACTTCCTATTCCTATCAACTGTTGTGTTCAATTGTTGTCACCTCTCCTGAGCTCCTCGCCACCTCGTAATTTTATTCCAGCCAACCTATACATATGCATATACATATACCTACGAATATACATATGCATATCTACATACATATACATATGTATATGCATACATATACCTATACATATACATATCTATATACATATACATATGTAGGGTATGTTCAGGATCATGATGGGCCAAAAGTGGCGATATGTAAGTGATATGATGACCCATGTGGCTGATGACTTTTTTTTACCCAAAATTGATGAAATGAAAAGAGTTTTTAAAGGAGATTCTCATCTTTCCACCAATATAAATTATTATTTACTTTGAATTTAATAAATAATTATTAATCATTTTCTATTTGAGTTACGACTAAAGTCTTGATTGATAGGTTGATTGAAAAACATCTATAGCTTTCAAACAATATCACATTTTTTGAATCCAAAACATGCTTCACATACTATAGGATTGAAAAAGAAAAAAATTAAATTTCATAATTTTTTGACCAAGTTAAGGTGGTTAGACATACAATTTTTTATATTTTTTAAAATTTGTAATAAAAAATTCATAATTAATTATTTACTTGGAAAATAATTACAAAAAAATATGCATCACATCAAGACATGAGTCCTCTACTTATATATAAAATATTATAAAAAAATACTAACATTTTATTATGGTTAGGGTGGTCAGACGGACACGTACTTCTTATTTTTTCCCTGAAATTTAAATACTACTGCATTGAAATTTCAAATTTTCACAAAATAGATTTTATTTTTTTAAATAAACCTAATAGTTTAGAAACTAAATTCAATTTTCTACATATTCTACTCTTACATATTTTTGAAATAATATAGATAACTTATTCAAATTTTTACGTCAAGTTGCCTAACTCTGATTTTCTAAATTTTCATCGCCACTTAAGGACCTATTTTTTCCATGATGATCTTGCACATACCCTGTATATGTATACACATATATGTACATATCTATATGCATACATATACCTATACATATTCATATACATATGTATATATATATTTATATACATATACATATATATGTATATTTATATGTATACACATATACATACATATTTTTTGATCCAACCTGCATTGAATGCTACCCAGTGCCTCGCTCTTGTCACCAACTTTTCAGCCTTTCATTCTAGCAACTTGTCATTCTTTCTTCACTTACAAGCCACTACCTACTCAGTTCATCGTCTGCAACCATAAAACCTTTACCACAACCTGCGATGCTTAGAGACCAGTTTGTATTTGGGTAGAAGCCGATTAGGAGATAGGTACATGCTAGTTATTGAATGTTACCAACGGCTCCACTTCCACCATGCAACCAACGAACAGGTTCCTCCCTGCCATGAACAGGTTTCATATACATATATATATATATATACATATACATATATATATACATATGTATATATATATGCATACATACATATACATATACATATGTATATGCATACATATACATATACATATCTATATACATATGCATATGTATACACATATACATATACATACCAATATACATAGACATAGACATAAACATATACATATTCATATACAATTAAGTCATGCAACTATTCTATCTTTTTCAAATGTCATTGATGAATTTGGGGGTGTTTAATTTTTCATAGGTGATTCTTCATCTTCAATTCAATGTAAATGAATGCATGTAAGCAATTCTGCAATTTTTCATTTCAATAACAAACAATATAGTTGGTTTTTTTGATGCCATTCATAAAGTTTGGGTTCTCTTTTTTCATAGGTTCTACATGTAAACAATTCTATAGACATATGCACATATATATACATGAATGTATATGTAAATATATATACATTTATACACAAATATATATACACATACACATACACATACACATATACATAACATTGTTGGTTGTTTCGATGCCATAGATAAATTTGGGGTTCTTTTTCTCGTAGGTTGTGCATGTAAGAAAATCTATATACATACACATACACATCCACATCCACATATACATATACATAAAACATAGACATACAAATATTCATATAGGTTTTGCTTCACCAATTCAGTCAACTAAGCAAGAGAGATATAATTATATTCTTGGTAAGCAAAATAATGCATGAAAAGAATTGTAAATTCCAACCATACAAATATTAAACACAATTTGCAGTGTCAAAGTATGTGCAATTGTTACAATATGTAATGGTTTAGGAGACTTGATTTCATGAACGCTCATTTGATGACAACCTATGTTGCATGGGTCCACAACTCCATTCGAATTGTGAAGTTTTGCATAGGTAACCATGACAATCCTTCATAAAACCAATTCCCCTAAGCCATTCAAATAAAAAGCTACAATAGTTGCATGATTCAATAATGGGTGCCTTACAGCTTGTAAAAAATGAAAGCAAATGGGATTTTGGAGTTCACCACTAATACATTCACACCATACTTGGCAAGATGGGACAGATTGGTGCTGATATGTGTTGAAGGTTTCATGATTGATTAGATAGGCATATGCATTTTCTTGTTGGTTTTGTTATGCTACGATGGGAAACATGGTTGTAATGGGCTTGACAGATGCTCAAATATGGGTGAGATGGGTTTGAATTGTGTTGACTTGGCACCTTGTTTACGTTGTGTAGTTGTGACTAATGTGAAAGTGGCACCATGCAGTGGTGTAACAGCTGGGTTTACCAGTTTATAGGGAAGGGTGCATGTGTTAATGCTTGGGGTGTTTAAATTCCATGCTAGAATGTTACTTGCTATATGTCAGATACAAGTTGGATACACTTCATCATTTTTGGTTTCCTCCGTGTACTTGTTTTGTTTTGAAATGAATGTTATTAAGTGTGCATTTTAAATCTGATTTATGTTTAATGTCATTGTGCCTATTTATGGATGAATTCTTTTTTAAGTTGTGGAGGACCGGTGTATAGGTGCACACCATATAAAGTTGAGGACACCCCTAAATTAATCAATGGCACCTACAAAAGATACAATTGGTGTAGGTCTAAATTTATGAAGCATACACATAGACATACACATATACATACACATACACATACACATACACATAAGTGAATTAAACACGACTGTAGAGAATTATAGGAAGGGGCAGCGAGTGATAAATGTGACGTAGTGGAGTGTTAGGGTGGTTGATTGAGAGAAGTAGATGTGGCGAGGTTTTCCACTTAAGAGCTCTTCACACATCTATACACACACACATTTACATGTAGACATACACATTTACATATACAAATACATACACACAAACATAGACATAGACATAGACATGGACATGGACATAGACATAGACATAGACATAGACAAATACATACACATACACATACACATACACATACACATACATATTTACATACACATACACATACACATAAACATAGACATAGACAAACACATACACATACACATACACATACACATACACATACACATAGATATACACATACAGATATAGATTTACATACACATAGACATAGACACATAGACATATACATAAATGCAGACATACAAAAACACATACACATACACACACATACATTGCCATCATTGTGATGAAAAATGAGAAGTTGCTAGAATGAAAGGTTGTAAAGCTGACAAGTGTGCGAGGCATTACGAGAATTGGATGTAGGTTGGCTCAAAAAATATGCAAGATGTTGTGAAAGTAGTATATGTATATGTATATGTATATGTATATACACATATACATATACATAAATATATAGACATGTTCATATACATATACATAAACATAAACATATGTATATGTATATGAATATGTCTATACATATGCATATATATATAAATAAGATGCAAAGACCTTAAGAATATACAAGCTGGATACACTTCATCATGTTTGGTTGCCAGCATGTAATTGTTCTATTTCAAAATAATTACAATTACGTGTGAATTTAATATCTGATATACATATACATATGTCTATGTATATGTTTATGCATAGTCTATACATATACATATATATAAATGAGTAAACGTGCATTTAATATATATGTCTATGTAAAGGTACAATATATGTATGACTGATTTGATGAAGAAGAACCTAAAAAATAGAACACCCCCATATATTTCCAAGGCGCAAAAATAAGGTACAATAATTGGATGACTGATATGATGGAAAATAACCTATGCAAAAGTTAACACCCCCAAAATAACCAATGACACCTAAGAAAAGATAGAAACATTTTCATTACAAATTTATTGAAGTAGCACATATGATAATCATAACACCCCTATATTTATCAATGAAGACTAACCATGATGAAGTTGGGTATTTGTTTTATATATATGGGTTTTTTTTTAAATGTTATTGGTCCACGTGGCCTATGTGATTTTGGGTGCGTACCTGTGTGATTTTGGGTGCGTACGTATCAGCTCCTTTCCCCTATGTAATCAAGTAGATTCTATGAAAAAAACAAGACCCCCAAATTTTTGTAATGCAAACAAAACAAGCTTCAATAATTGCATGTCTGAATTGATGAATCCTAATAATTGGGAAACATAACACCCCCAATTCAATGAATGTCACCTAAAGAAAATAGCAATAATTAATGAATGAAGTAGCATGTATGAAAAACCTAAACCCCTAGTTTTATCAAAGGCATGTAGAAATGGTACTCAACAACATTAATCGAAATGTGAACATTACCCCATGACTATAATAGTTGTAATGAAGAACAATATAAAGCTTATGAATGGAAAACAATAAGAGTATAACAATTATCACATATGTATATGACTGAATTGATGGAGCATAACCCAAAATAAATAACACCAACATATTTATCTATGGCACAAAAACAACATCAATTTATCAAGTGACTGAAAAGATGAAGCAAAACCTAAAAAAAGATTAACCCACATTTTTTTTTTGGTTAATGAAACAAAGAACACAACCTAACTCAATGATAATGACCTATGATAATACAATAAGCAGAGTCAATGATAATGCAGAACCTATGAGAATAGGAAAAGCAGAATCAATGAGAATGCAAAACTTATGAGAAAACAATAAGGAGAGTGAATGATAATGTAGAACTTTCGAGATTATGATAAGCAGAGTGAATGATAATGTAGAACATATGAAATATAAATGCTAAAATATGAGTGTAATATTTGCAATATAAATAACACCAACATATTTATCTATGGCATAGAAACAACTTAATTTTTTTAAGTGACTAAAAAGATGAAACAAAACCTAAAAAAGGATTAACCCACATGATTTTTTTTGGTTAATGAAATAGAGAACACAACCTAGCTCAATGATAATACAGAATGTATGAGAATATGATAAGCAGAGTGAATGATAATGCAGAACATATGAGAAAATGATAAGCAGAGTGAATGATAATGCAGAACTTGTGAGATTACGATAAGAAGAGTCAATGATAATGGAAAACCTGTGAGATTATGATAAGTAGAGTCAATGATAATGCAGAACCTATGAGAATACGATATGTAGAGTCAATGATAAAGTATAACCTATGAGAATAAGGTAACCAGATTCAATGATAATGGAGAACCTATGAGAAAGAATAGGATAAGCAGAGTATATGATAATGCAAAACCTATGAAATAGAAATGGTAAAACTATGACTATAAAATTTGCAAAATAAACCTTAGGGAAACAAAAATGCTAAACTATGCATGTTATATTTTCAAAATAAACCCTACTAAAAGAGAAATGCCAAAATATGAGTGTAATATTTACAATATAAACCCTACGGAGGAAAACCCATATAAAGAAAAATACAGCTTCATCTATGGCATGGAAACAATGATTATTATTATTACTAAAAGAAGAAAACAACCCCAAAAATTTCAATGGAGGGGAAACAACCAACTATATTATTATCTATTATATAAACAGAGCGATGCTTGAACAAAAGATTAATTTCCAAAGATTTAGTGTGTTTATGAACACAAATAGGACAGTGTTCATAAACACTAAACTTCAACAAAAAAATGATATCTGCAACACCAAAAAACCAATAAAACAAAATGAAATTGCAATCCAAACTCAAACAATCAAATAATGGCGAGCATTACTGAACAAGATCACCTGGGTCAAACATACGACGAGCCTATTCATTGCTTGTGGTGACCTTCATAGCGGCGAGGAACCCGTTCATGGCAGTGAGGAACACATTCATGGCAGCGAGGAACCCGTTTGTCGCATGCATGATGGAAGTGGAGTCATTGGTAACGTTCGGTAATTGGCATTTACCCATCTTTGTATCAACTTCTACCCAAACACAATATGGTCTTTGAGCATCATATGTTGTGGTGAATAGATGCAGGTTGTAGATGATGAAATGAAGAGGTATTAGCATGCAAGTGGAGAAGGAATGTCTACTTGATAGAATGAAAGGCTAAAAACATGGCAAGAAGAGTGAGGCACTAGGAGAATTCAATGCAGTTTAGCTCAAAATAAACATGGGGTGGCGTGGAGCTTAGGAGAGGTCACAACAATTAAACTCAACAGTCGATATGAATAGGAAGTGGCGACGAGTGATAAATGTGATGTAATGGATTCTTAGGGTGGCAGATTGAGAGAAGTTGGCGTGGCAAGGCTATCAACTTCAAACATCGAGCCACAGAGGTAGTGGCACTTGAGGTGCCTACGTATCAGTTGAGGGGTCATTTTTACATTTTTTTTAAAGTCGTGGACAAATTTTGACCTTCCACATGGCAAAATATTTTGAAAAAAAAAATAATAAAACTTTATTATTTAATATTCGTTTTTGCATAATGGTTTTTTTTTTTAAATTCTATTGGTCCACATGGCCTGTGATATTTTGGGTGTGTATGTATCGAATCCTCTCCCCTAACACTCCTAAAGTCCAACCAAGATGGTTTTGTACAAATTTCCCCAAAATCCTCAAGTACATATGGATATGAAAGTACTACTCCTAAGTATGTTTATTTCAACATTAGTCTCCAAACTTGTACATAGAACATAAAGATTTCCAAATTTCAATGAGGATCTCACCTCCCAACCATTTGTTGGAAAAACAACCACCCTCAAGCTAGGAGGCAACAAGGGAATTCGGTGTACACAGACAAAGATTCCAACAATAACCAAAAAGATAAAACCCATGTAAAACACAAAACCTTTTTTTTCAAGGATTTCAAAACACACATAGAAAGTCCATTCATGGATTTCTTTAAGGAGAGACAAGGTGCAATCTATCTTGGGGTGTATGCAAATATATATTCTTTTTGAAAATATATCGTGAAGACTTCATTCCCCTTCTTCTTGTAACACATCCTTATACCATACACTATTCAAAACTCCAAAAAATTTAGTGGGTAGTCATACCCTATCCAAAACCCCAAACATTTTAGTGGGTACTCACACCCTATTCATTTATTCCAAATGAGAAAACCCAAAAGAAGGTGCTACCTTTCTCTATCCCACACATGCATTGCTCACCCTCTTTGAAGAGGAGCTAATCCAAACACCCATCCCACAAAAACAACATCAACACCCAAAATAAAAATAGGCATTCAAAAAGAGTAATAAACATTCAAACAACCATTACATGTAATAAAAAGAAAGATTTGAAGCTTAAATTCATGTGAAGCTTCCAAGTATTAGGTTGAATAAGAGATCACCCCACTCCTTCCTCTTTTTCCCCAAATCAATCCAAAACCAAAATTGCCCCCCAGAAAAAAGAACCCTTAATTTTACTTTTCAAAGGATAGAAATAAGGAGTTACAAGGAATGAAATCCCTTGGATGAGAAAGAAACACATGTCACTCTCTCATTTATCCCTATGGAAACATCTCCCCACAAGTTCTCACACATGTGTGACAAATCTTGGGGAAATGAAGAGACAAAGAGTGTTTAACACTCAACAAGGGCTCTGAAATCTCATAAATGAGATTTTGGAGCCAACACTCCAACATATTCCCAAAATCCATCACTCTTCTTAATGGATAATTAAGAAATATCATAAATTGAGAAATATCAAGGATAGGGGTTTGATTTGACCCCTACCCATCGGTAGTCATCCTAGGGGTTCAATAAAGGTCAATTAACCCAATTTAATGACTTAAACACCCTTTTAAGTGCACAAAAAGAAGTTAAATTTAAAAATAATAAAAAGTAATTCAAATTTTTCAAAAACCCCCTTTCAAAAGCC
Organism: Sequoiadendron giganteum; assembly: GCA_007115665.2. NCBI lineage: Eukaryota > Viridiplantae > Streptophyta > Pinopsida > Cupressales > Cupressaceae > Sequoiadendron > Sequoiadendron giganteum. The sequence continues at coordinate 264,844,772 of CM021101.1, forward strand.
TAATTAGTTTCTAAAACATAATCACAAGATTAAACATTAAATCATTTAATCACAAAATAAAATACAACACAGATGAGACTATAACCCCTCTGAATGGACCATAATCAATTTTACAGAGCTAATACAAAAAGGTACCCTTGGTTACCTTTGATCCCATTAGCCATGGGCATGTACTTGCACACTCAAAACCACATGTCAATGTATCCAATACATAATACTCAATAATTAAATCAATGTAATTCTATATATATATCAATGGATTACAAATATCAATATTCACAATTCATTCTTTCTCTTGCAAATAACATACTCTTTAAATTATCATCAACAATCATATGAGCAGTCACGGGCGTAGTCACAGGATGAGCGGTCACGGGCGTGGTCACGAGCGGGAGAAAATGAAGTTTGAATTTCAAATCAATGGTTGCAGAACTTGAAGCGAAGCAAGATCGGAGAATCAACAGTCGAATCAGGAGCTGGAACCGAGTCAGATGCAAGGTAAGGATGACCAGAATGATGTGGACTCTGGTGCCAAAATACAGGTGGACCCTAGGGGAAAGGAAATTCTGGCTTCTTTCTCTGCTACTTCTCCCACTGAAAAAATTGAGAAGGTTAGTGGGGGAGTGGGGACCACTGGCGGTTTAGGGGGCAACTACAAGACCTGGACCTCACTTTTCAGGGAAAAACCTAATGGAAAGTCTTCCTTCCCTCCTGTGCAAAATATCTCATCCCCTGCTAGAGGTAAGTTTGCTATTTCGATTCCTGATCTGATCATAGACCATAACATAGCTTCAATGGAACGAACCTTGGTTGGAAAGTTTATGGGCCCTAGACCAAATATTGAAGTGGTCAAAGAATTTGTTAAAAACAAATGGAGAACCAGTGGGAAAGTCTCTGTTGCTACTCTTCCTAAGGTTTTTTTCGCTTTTGAATTTACTTGCAAAGAGGATATTACGGCTGTGAGAGGTGGAGGTCCCTGGGTGATAGGAAAATCGTCCCTGGCTCTAAAGAAGTGGTCTTCCCACTTGGATCTATCGGACTCTATCTTTGAGAATGTTCCAGTCTAGGTTAGACTTCCAGGCCTGCCCCTGGAATATTGGAGTGAAGACATCTTCTTGGGTATTGCGAGCTCCTTTGGTGAGCTCCTTTCGATTGACACAATGACAGCTACTAGAAAGAGACTGGTTTTCATGAGGATTTGTGTGGGGGTGCCTCAGGAAACAGATCTACCCTCATCGGTAGAAATAAAGTCTAAGTGCGTTTGCTTGCTTCAAGTGTAGGAAATCTATTCATTGGGCAAAAAAATGCCCTCTTAATGTAGCGTTAAAGAAAGATAAGCCAGTTGAATAGGAAAAAAAGAATGGAAAAAAAAGAAGAATGACTCTGGAGAAGGAAGTAGGGAGATTAAAGAGCAGGAGTTGGTTATTGAAGCTGATAATCTGAAAGGCCCCTCAAAGATTGAACTAGTTTTGGAGGAAAAAGGTGAGGTCCCTTTTGAGCCTCATATCCCAAAGTCTATTCCCAAGGAAAGAGGTATTATTGAGGGCACCCTAGCTGATGAAGGAGATCGAATCCTGTCTCCTTCCTTCTCGTAAATGATAGTCCCATCTGATAGAAATGAAGAAATACCGGGTTTGGAGGATATTCCCAGTGAGGGCCTATCCTTGGTCTTGAATATCCCTCCTCTCCCCCTATTTTCTTGTTTTCCCTCCCCTATGAGTGTGGAACACCCGTTGGAGACCAGTTTTGCTGTTGGGGTTTTAGAATCCCTTGAAAAATAGGATCACTCTGCCAACCTCTCCAGCAATGCGTTGTGTTGTCAGGAGAATGGTAACATGGACACAGTACCTTGGGAACAAAGATTACCAAACGATAAGGATTGGGAATCTAGTAGAGAGACGGACAGCCAAGATGAGACTGATAAAGAATTTATTAAAGAAGAAACCTGGAAAAAACAAACAAGGGAAGACCCCAAGTGGCATTTCCACCATATCAAGAGGCAAGGCTAATTGTGGTGCAACAAAAAACTCAAGAGGTAAAAAGTCTTCGAAAAAGAAAAGAGAGTTGAATAGTTTTCAGGATATAGCGGATGGATCTCAGAAAACCATCTCGGAGTGTCTCAACTCCCTTGGTACTTAATGAAGATTATGTCCTGGAATATAAGGGGACTCAATAGCCCGCACAAGTAGGATGTTCTCCACAACTTTGTTAGAGATCACAAACCGGATATTCTTCTGATTCAGGAAACATAAAAGTCTAAGGAGAAAATTGAAAAAATGAAACTCTTTCAATACTACTGCAACTAGGGTAATAATTCTAATGGTGCTTCGAGTGGCATTGTTACTTTTTGGAACTGCTACAACATCAAAGGTGATCCAATTTTGGAAGGTATGAATCACATAGTTACTAGATTCACTCATATAAGAGATAACTTCAGTTGGATTCAAATTAACATTTATGCTCCTAATGGAAAAGGTATGAGAAATCGTTTTGGCTAGAATTAGCCTCCATTAGAAGGATTTTTGATAAAGAAGCTTGGATTGTTATGGGGGACTTCAATACCCCCTTAATGAATGGTGAGAAATTTGGGGGATCTTAGATCAAATTAGAAAGTAAAGAGGATCTTTAGAATTTTATTGATACTCAAGGGCTAATAGATCTGGACCTTCTTGGAGCTACCTTCACCTGGTCAAATTGTAGAAAGGGGATGGACCTCATTCAGGTCAGATTAGATAGATCTCTGATCTCTAATCATTGGTATTTTGATTACTTTTTCTCCCTTAAAGCTCTCACTAGAATAGACTCTGATCATTCCCCTATCAGTTTCACTGTGGATCCTATAAAAAAGAAGAAGAATACCCCCTTTAGATTTGAAAAAATATGGATTTCCCATCCTACTCTTAAAGAGGAATTAAAGAAATGGTGGAATATAAGTATTCAAGTTACTGCTATATTCAGAATTGCTAAAAAATTAAGGGAAGTGAAATGTAATCTTAAAAAATGGAAAAAGGATTCTTTTGGGAACATCTTTAAGATCAAGTCTGAACTTTAGATGGATCTGGGAGCAATTCAACTCAAAATTCCGAATGAGGGTTACTTGAATGATACTAAGGAAAAAAAGAATGAGATCCTTACGAAGATGCATGACATTATTGGGAAGGAGGAGGAGTTTTGGAAACAAAGATCAAGAGCACTTTGGTTGTCGGTTGGAGATAGAAACACAAGGTATTTCCACCTTTTGCGGCTACTAAACATAGAGCTGTTAACAGAATATCCCAAATAGATGGAAATGGTACCATTTTTGTGGAGGAAGAGGATATAAGGATGCAGGTGAGTTCCTTCTTTAAACTTCTTCTGTCGGCTAGTACTGAAATAAACCATAATGAGCAAGATCAGTTGGTGGAAGCTATACCAAGAATTATCAACCAAGAGAACAACTCTTTTATGATTGATATCCCCACCAATGAGGAAATGAAGAGGGTTGTCTTTTCCTTTGATGGGAATAAAGCCTTGGGGCCTGATGGTTTTCCTTTGTTCTTCTTCCAATGTTTCTGGGAGATTGTTGAAGAAGATGTGGTTAATGCTGTTAAGGAATTTTTTGGAGCCAGATGTCTTTTAAAAGAACTAAATGCTACTTTCTTGGTCCTCGTTCCCAAGAAACCTGGAGCTCACAACTTTGAGGCTTTCAAACCTATCAGTCTATGTAATTCTTTATACAAGATCATTTCTAAGGTCTTAACCTCTAGATTCTTTTTTTTTTTGCCTTCCTTGATTTCTCCTCAACAAAATGGATTCATTCCTGGCAGAAAAATTCTTGACTCTATTGTTTCGGTTCATGAGAACATTCACTCCCTTGTTGAATCAAAGACTGAAGGTTTCCTTTTAAAGCTTGATATTTCAAAAGCCTATGATAGAGTTGACTGGGTTTTTTTATTTAAAATTCTGAAGGCCTTTGGCTTTAATAATAGGGTGGTTCAAATGGTGGAACAACTTGTGTCCACAGCTTCCATATCGATTATGGTCAATGGTTCCCTGACTTCCTTTTTTTAGAGTACCAGAGGTCTCAGGCAGGGTGATCCTATTTCTCCTATTTTATTCACTATTATGGCCAAAAACCTAGGTAGGAACCTAAAAAAATTGATTGACTTTAAAGTTATCTCTGGGCTCAGACCGTTCTCGGGCAACTTGGTGTGTTCTCATCAACAATTTGTTGATGATACTATGCTCATGGGTCAAGTTTTTGTGTCTGAAGCTAAATCTATTAAACAGTTGCTTGACAAGTATGGGAGAGCTTTAGGACAATTGATCAACAATCAAAAAATCTCGCTATTCTTTTTCAATACTCTGGCTCATCGACAGACCAAAATAGCCAGAATTCTAGACTGTAAGGTGGAATCTCTTCCTGCCACCTACCTGGGTCTTCCTTTAAGTTTGAAACCTCCTAATGCCTTCTGGATTTCGTTGGTGGATAGATTTAGTAAAAAGCTTGCAAGTTGGAAAGGTGCTCTGCTTAGCCAAGCTGGTAAGCTTCAGCTCCTCAAAGCCTCCCTTCAAAATCTCCCTATCTATGCCTTGAGCCTCTTTAAGATCCCTGCCAAATATGCTGACACAATTGAAAAAATTCAAAAAAGATTTCTTTGGTCGGGTGTTGAGGAAAATAAAAGAATCCCCTTAATTGACTGGAATCTGGTCTGTAGACCTAAAAAAAATGGCGGACTTGGGTTAAGAAGAATCAGATCTATTAATAAAATCCTCTTGGCTAAGCAAATTTGGATAATTTTCTCCTCCTCCGAGGAGTGGATTGATATTATTGCTAGCAAATATCTTGATAACAATTTCTCTTCCATTATTAATAAGGACCCCCACCTTCTTCCAAGAGGATCTATATGCTGGAACAATTTAATTATTGGAAAAATGATTGTGGAGGAAGGCATTGGCTAGAAAGTGAGAAATGGTGATAGTACCAGATTCTGGGAAGACAGATGGCTTTTTAAGGAACCCCTGATAAATATCAATCCCTTCAGAGATTGGGCTGAAAATTTCAAGGCTAGGTTTGGCACTTTTGTGAAAGATTACAGAGTGAATGGTAACTGGGTGGACTTAAGCAGAGTTAGTTAGGCTTTGGCCCCCATCCAGATTACGTTGCTGGAAGTTAGACTTAGCTCGGAGCAGCTGGAGGACCATGTGGTCTGGATTGATGATCCCTCTGGTAATTTTTCTGTATCTTCTACTTTTGCTAAGCTCACTTCTTCTTTGGATCATCCTCCCTTTTGGTCTAAAACTTGGTGCAATAATTTGATACCTAAAATTAACATCTTCTTTTGGATTTTGCTTCAAAAATAAGTTGCTAACGATTGACAACTTGTGTAAACGGGGATTTCAAATCCCTAATAGATGTTGTCTTTATAAGATGGATTCAGAATCAATTAATCATTTATTCCTTCATTGTTCTTTCGCTACTTCTCTTTGGGAATATTTTAACAAATTATGGAACCTCTCTTGGGTATTCCCAATGTTCATTGAAGAACTCTTTTCTCAATGGAAAGCCACAACAAGGAATCCTTTACTTAGATTTTTTTGGGAGCTATCATTTCCTCATATAGCTTGGGGCATCTGGAAAGAATGCAACAACAAAATTTTTAGGGGCAAAGAAGCCTCTGTGGATTATGTCTTTGATAAAATTGCCAGATCTCTAAAGGAAAACTTCAGTGTTGTGGCCCAGAAGGATAGGAATACCTTGAATGCAGAGTTTTCGAACTATAGTCTTTGTGTTGCTAAGGAATGGAACATAAACCCCATACTGTCTAGCTTTACTATGAAGGCTAAAAAGGACAGAGAGGGAGTTTGCTAGACTTTTCCGCCTAACGGGTGGATCAAAGCTAATTTTGATGGTGTGGCCAAAGGCAATCCGGGGGCGGCAGGCTATGGAGGTGTAATAAGGGATTCCGATGGCAACTTCATGGGTGCGACGGCCTCTCCTCTTGGCTCTTAAACTAATCACCTGGCAGAGGCAGCTGGTGCTTACCATATTATAAATTTAGACCAAAGTCTCAATATTAAAAACTTATGGCTTGAAGGAGACTCCAAAAACATAATTGACTGCCTCCGTGGCAAGTCTCCTCCCTCATGGACAATCAAATCATGGATTGATGAAGCTAAATTGAAATTGGTCAAGTTTGAAAAAGTTAAAATAACACACGCCTACAGAGAAGCCAATGCTGTTGCAAAATTTTTTGCTAATGAAGGAGTTAAGAGTAAAGAATTGTGTACCTGGCTTAATAATAGCGATCTAAATATTAAAGTTTGTGCCCTATTAAACTATGATAAATCACATGGTAAGGCATTGTGTTATCCCTTTAATGAGGACAGGTTGGATCTTTCACTTCACAATCATTAGATTGTATGGGACCAAGCTCTGTGGAGTAATTTGCAAGTTTACTTTGCACACTTTGTGGGTGCTTAGATTTGGAGGGGCCAATTTTAGAAAGGATTGTGTTTGGTTCTTCCTCACTGTGTCGATCAATATGGGTGGGGACAGAAAGTGAATTGAGCTGGACAACTACGAAATCCACATGAAAAACGCTAAGGTTTGGAACAAGATAAAAAGTGGAGGTCTTATTCCTTTTCTGGAGAAGCTTCATGGTTCTGATCTAGAGGCTACAAATCTCTTTGCCAAAAATTGGCATGATGGTAACTTGACTCTGTTCGGTAGGAATGTGGAGCTCACTAAAGATTTAATTGGCAAAGCTACGGGATTACCCACTGATGGGAAGAAGTTTTTTAGAGACAGGACTTACTCTGATGAAGCTGTTATTAGATTCCCCAAAAATGACAAGGAAAAGCAAAACTTGGTCAAAATTGTGAATAATTACTTTGATGTTGACTGCATAAAATCTATATGGAGAAAGGTCCTTCAGGCTATTATGGAGTATATCACGGTGGACGGGCGTTTTACTAAAGTCTATGGGTACCACTTCACCCTCCTCAACCATTTCCGCCACAAGTTGCATGCCCCTGCTACCCCGGAAGCCAACCCTAATGTTGATAGTGATGATACTGAGCCCAGTGGCTTGGAGTATTTGCCTAACCCTTGCCCTGGCCCAATAGCCTGTAGTTTGCATGCTGGCCCTTCCAGGGAGCTGGGTAAAATCTGGGTTGCATTTGAGCCCAATTTTCCTCCTCCTAAGATCAGCTCTACTGGCAAGACTACCCAGGCTAAAAGCCTTGTCTCTTACACCGAAGATTCCTCTGAGTCAGAGGAAGCTGATACCAACATTTATGTGTGTTGTGTGGACCCTTTACTGGACACACACAATGTCGAAAAACTAGTAAAGAGCCCTCCCTAGATTTTCTCAACCTGGCTCAAACCAATTCTGAGTCCCATTCTAAACTCCTGGATTGGACCTTCTTTGAGATCAATGAGCTTAAAATTAAAAACTGGGCCCTGCAAAGTAAGATCGAAGAAATGGAGGTTAAGATTGTAGAATTGGGTAATAAAGAAGTGATGCATAGTAACAGGAATAGTGATACCGATGTTGAGTGCTTAAGGAATAACATCAGAATTATTGCGGAACAGAACAACCGTATAGCAAGACACAATGCTATAATTATTAATGCAATGACTGAAAAGCTTGACAAAGCCTAGCAAGGATCTCTGGTGGCTGATCTGGAAGAAACTGAAGATAAAAGTCAGGACATGGATGGAGGCATTTCTAGAAGAACCCTCACCAATTTGAAGCGCAAGGCCCCCTTAACCCCGAAAATGGTTCAAACCTTCAAAAAGGGGGTGAAAGATATGCAGGATATGGAGGCAGAGATAGAGACTGTCCTTAGGTCTCTGAAGTAATGGGTATTATGTGTTCTTTTTCTACTATCCTTTCCTTTTTGACCCTCCTGGTCCTTTTGGCCTGATTGCTGTTAGTTTTTTTCTTGGGTAGCTATTTTTTTGGTGGATCTTTGGTGTTCTCTTCTCTATTTTGTAAACTTTGTGGTTTCAGGTCCTTGTAAAACCCGTTTTACCCTTTTATCAAAAACATACTCTTTAAATTCATGGCTAGTCATGGCATTGTTACAAAAAATCACATCATCACCTAATTCAAATTTAACATCTTATCAATTCTATATCATAAACACATCCATTTTTACTATGATAACCAAATAAACATGAACACATCAAATAAAGAAGCATAACATGCATATAATCACTATAAGCATCATAAAACAACATAACATCCTAGAATATCCATGATCATCTCAAAATATTCTAAACCACATAAAGTATCAGGATGCTCGAATCAACATGCAGTCAAATGGGGTGTATCAAATAGTAGGCATCACAATTAGCCACTAAAAAATCATTTCTAGAAAGAGGTGAAACAACTAAAAGCATTGGAAAATTTGATCTTTTAGGCTTGACACTCCCAAGCCTAATTCCAAGTCTTTCTAGAGATAAAAGTGGAGGGAAAATTTTATGTAAAAAGAAATAGATATTTTTTTGTAAAGGATATATGTTAGTAATGGATATTCATAAGTAATAGATATTTGTTTCTAAGAAACATATATCCATTTTTTAGAATTGGATATCTATTACCTAAAAACCCTTTTATTAATTTTATGTCTTCAAAATGGATACTCATTATTGCAAAATTAATATTAATTATGTAGAAGACCAAAAATCCATCTTCAATAAAATGGGCATAACTTTGTGTTTATAATCAAAAATTTATATTTTACAAGCATTGGAATTGTGATTTGGATCTCTATGCAATGGACTAGGTAGTGTTTCTATATTATACACCAAAAATTAATTATAATTATTTTAATTTCATCGTTTATTCTTGAAACATCAAATTGTCATAGCTTTCACATACAAAGTCCCTTTTTCATGCTTTTTTATAACAATCATCTCAAAATACTTGTAACATTAAAGGAGTAATCAATAATGAAATATTTAGATTTTGTGTAGTAAGGAGAGTAATAAATTTTCATAAATAATCATATCTCTTTGTCTCTTTCTCTACTTCTCTCTCTATTTTACTCTCTCGCCCCAAGCTCTACACTTTTCTCTTTACATCTCCCTTCCTCCCTCCCTCAGCTCTTTGTCCCTATTTTGACCCCTCTCTCTCCCAATCTATTGATCTCTAGACTTATCTCTCTACTCTCCATCCCTCCCTTCTTCCCTATCTCTTTGTCCCTCTTTATACCTCTCTCTCCAATTCTCCCTCTCTCTTTTTCCTTGAGATCTAGGCCTATCTCTCTACCTATCCCTCCCTCCATCCTTCTCTCTCTTTTTCCCTCTTTAAAACTCTCTATTTCTCTCTAGACCTATCTATCTACCTTTCCCTCCCTCCCTCAATCCTATCCCTACTCTCAGTCTCATATATCTCTCCCTATCCATCTAGATTTATCTCTATATCTCTCCCTTTCCCTTCTAATTGTCTCACTATACCTACCTCTCCCTCCCTCCCTATCTTTCTCTCTCCCAAGGTCTAGATCTATCTCTCTACCTCTCCTTGCATTTCCTCTCTTTTTCCCTCCTTGTATTTCATTGAACCCAATCAATCTTATGCAACATATTCTTCTTCTAGGGTTTCTTATTCATAATATGGTTTCTTAGATCTATAATTTTGTGGTAATGGGAAAAGTATCCCTTATGCTTTTCCCTTAATTTTTTGGGCCATTGTGAATTAAATGAGGTTATTGGTGCCTTATTTGGAGTGTTGTAAAGTGTTTCAACACACTTCCACACTTTTTTAGGATTGTCATTAATAATTAGGCTTCTTTATGATTTAATCAGCCTTATTTTGCACCCACAAGCCTCATTTAGTATATATTTTCAAGGATAATCTTGTAACCAATAAAAATCCAATCATAATTCATGTGTTTCCAGCTTGTGTGGCCTAGATTTAGTGATCTAGGAATCATTCACCACCTTGGGTGAATGATTCCCCCTAGGTTTTTGGGTCCCAAACCTAGTTTCACACCTTCCTAAGAATTTTTAAAAATGGCAGGACTCATTAACCACCTTGGGAAAATGAGTCCCATGTGGCCCAAAATCAAAATGAATTTAAATTCTTGGAAATATTTTATCCTCCTAAATATGATGTCGGCTTCTAGTGTTGTAATTTTAGAAATTCTTGCATAATTAAGTATAAATTATACAAGGTTTTTTCACTCATTTTCACATAAGACTTTTGTGAGAGCATTCAATTGATTACAAGATCATTTTTAAGACATTCAAGGGTAGATTCTTTATCAATTGTTTCATAAATTCAATATCCATCATCATGTCAAGATTATAAAGCATCAAGCATGTTATTAAGCTAGTGTTATGATGTTGCATTCAAAATCCAAGGTCAAGCATTGTTCTACACTTATCTCAAGATCTAGATCTATATCCTTCATGACTATTTCATGCTAGATTTCTGATTTGTATTAGAAGACATCATTCTAGGTATCATTGCTCATGTTTCATGTTCATCTTTCATTATTTCATCATTTGATTTAATTACCTAAAAGCGGTTGGACCAAGGCAAACCCTTATTCACTAATAATCAACAAGTTTTTCTCCTCTTTACATGTGTGATTATAGGCTTATAGATTGAAGAAAAGTGGATTTGAAACCTTGAAATGTACCAAAATTAAAAAGTTTCAAATGTCGTCAAAGTTGTCATGAAAAGTTTTCAAGACTCATGGAAACTCAGATCTAGGGAAAAGTATCCATCAAATTTGCATAAAATCAATGGGAAAGTATTTATTTGATCCATCCTAAGAGGATTTCAAATTTTTATTTCAATATTCTACTATTGGGACACTTCATGACAAAACAAGACTCATCCCCCAAATTTGGTGAATGACTCCCACAACAGGCATTTTTCAAATATTTTTGCAGATTTGGATACCCATTTTTCAGAAACCTATTCTTGTATAGAAACCAAGATCTAGGATTGATTCACCTATATTGGTGAATGAGTCCCAATAGGCCAATTTTTCTAATATTTTAAATGTTTTAGAACTTAAATTCTAGTCATCTTCAAGTTTCCATGTGCATACTTCAAAGATCTCACCTTTATTTTCTGATTTTCATGCATTTCTAGTTCATTTAGTGAAAGATTTCATAACACTAGGTTTTAGCATTTTTATTCACAATTCATTTGTCTTTCCAAGTTCTTAATTGGTGGTGAACCCCTTATTAGTTTACAATCAACCCCTAGGACAACCCTATTGCAAGATCTCTTTCTCCTTTGCATCATTGAGATCTCTAGGGTTACCCTTTAATGTAGTATGTGGAAAATGGGTGTGCTCTATGTCTTAAGTCATATTATAGCATTCAAACCCAATTTTTCATATAACACATTTTATTGAACATTCATTTAGAATACCTTCTTTTCTTATTTGGACTACATCATCATCCTAGATTTTGGTTACATTAATATTGCATTAGGGTTTGCATTAGTTAATTGGCATTCTAGGGTTTCTAATGTTGCATTAATGAAAGTTCTTATAGGTTTCATTTTCTCATCTGAAATCATTGAAAATCTGCATGTGCACTTAGGTTATAGCTCATACAAACCAAAAAACATAGAAAAAGCTTAAAATTTCTTGAAAATTGTGAAAAAAACTCTAATTGGGACTCATTCGCCCATTTGGGCGAATCAGTCCCACTCCAAATTTCAAACTACCTTTAACAACATTAAAAACCTCATTTTTATGCTTCTTAAGCCTCCTAGTAACATATACTATAAGTTTGGAAAGTTTCAAAATCATTTTTTTTATGCATCTAGGTCAAAAACATCAATTTAGGGTACTCATGTTTGAAATCATTTCAATTACAAGCATAATTAGATTTTAAAAATGCTTACATTTCTACAAATTTTCATAATATGGATAAAATTACTTTTCACTTTTGCATATACAATGTTTACATTCATAAAACTTTGCATAAGTTTGATAAAAGTGCTTTTCATTTTTGGATATACATTGTTTGCATTCTTAAAGTTTTGCATACATGGGATAAAAGTAATTTTTATCTTTGGGTGTGCATTGTTTACATTATTAAAGCATTGCATATGGTGGTTAGAAGTGATTTTCATTTTTATTCAAACAAAGTTAGTACCTTACCTTTCAAGGCATGCTAAGAAAAAGTTCATATCCCCTCTCTATGAGAGTGTTTTAGTGAAAGAGAATACAACCTTGGACAATCCTAATGATCATATTCGTTCTTCCCCTAATATCTCTCTTATTTGTGAAGAAGATATTTTGGTGTTAGAAGAACCAATCAATGAGATTTTTGAGAGTCCTAGTTGTTTCTCTCCTCTGACCTCTCTTAGTGAACAAGACATTAATGAACAAGAATAAACAACCATAGGTAATCATGATGATAACATAACACAATAAGAGATCATTGAAACTTACCTACATAACACTTCGACTATTCTACATTCACCTCCCAACACTTTCCCCTCTTGTGACAATGTTTCGGAGGATGAAAGTGAATTTGAGGAGGATATGTTGGTGTTGAATGATCAAACCTATAAGGTCTATAACAACCCTCTTTATGATCAACCCCCTACCTATCATATTTTGCAATACACTAGGGAACAAAGGAATGAAATCATAAATGATCATGACAATCACATTTGTTCTTCTCCTAGTATCTCTCATAGTTGTGAAGAAGATACTTTGATGTTAGAAAATACAATCGATGAAAGTCATGGGAATTTGATTTCCTCTCTTCCCCTAGAGAAAACATTAGTGAACAAGGAAACACCATCATTGACAAGCAAGAAAATCCAACTATAGATCATTCCCCTACTTATGATGAAGTCATTGTGGAAGAACCAATCCTTGAATGTCAAGAAAATTTGGTTCGTAGTTCTCTTAAAAAATCTCAAGCCTTGGGGAAGATATCATAGTGGAAGAAAATGACAATATTTTTCTTTCCTTAAATAATGGTGAAAAGGTGATTCTAGATTTCCCTTTATTGAAAATACATCAAACCAAGACCGTTGTGGTTATGAATGTGCAAGTGACCATTAGATCACCCTTGACTATTGGACCTCCTACATACCCTGTGGGACACCCTGAGAATCCTCTAATTTTCTTTATCCACCTTCACACAAACCACAAACTCAAAACAAGCCTAAACTTATCCTTTACCAACCTAAGAATATTTTTTTGCAATATCTGAGTTCTAGAATACCATTTCTCATACATATAACACTATAAACAACCCACAACCAAGACAAACACCTTCAACATCACTCCCATTATCTAACCCTATCTTGCCTAGTGCCCCTCGTCTGCCTTCACATAATGAAAAGGATTACAATATTGTTGAACAACTAAAGAATACTCATACTAAGATATCCCTATGGGACCTAATTCATAATTCACCCAATTATCACAATATTCTTTGAATAGCCCTGCAAAAATTTCATATCCCTTCTATTGCGCAACCGAATGACATAGCAGCCTTGATTTAAGGAATAAACATTCAAATTGTTTTCCATCAAAATGAACTCCCCCCTTTGGAAGTGCAAAAAAAAATGATGATTTTATTATAATAGCTAAATATAATAGAACATGGATAAAGAAAACCCTTGTCGACAATGGCTCTACTCTTAATGTGTGTAGCGTAAACCTTTTGGATAGGGTGGGTTATCTGTAAGATCATCATGGGCCAAAAAGTGGTGATATGTAAGTGATATGATGGCCCATGTGGCTGATGACTTTTCTTTTACCCAAAATTGATGAAACGAAAAGGGTTTTTAAAGGATAATTTCAGCTTTCCACCAATATATATTGTAGATACCGAAAATTAGTATAGGCCTGTGAGTACATATTTGACATAATTTTTTATAGTCTGTGGTCTTGGTTAAATAATGTTAATTATTTAATTAACCTTTCTAACACATATTTCCTCTATTAATTAAATACCCCTTTTTAATTAATTCCTTAATTCATGATCAACGTTTATTCAACTTGATTAATTAAATAAATCATATTTATTTAATTATGTTGCGAACTAATTAATTCTTCCCCCTTTATCTATCAATTAAATAATTTATTATTTAATTACCCCTTTATCATACTTTTCCAACTATAATTAAATATCTTTATTTAATTATTCATTTAACCCCTTTATCATAATTAATTATTTATATTATCCTTTTCAAATAGTCAAATTAAATATAAATTATCTTTGTTTATTTAATCAAAGTCTCTCATTTTCGAATGTTGAATTAAATTAACATTTATTTCATATTTAATTATTTATGTCACACTCTTCTATCATTCAGTTATCTAGTCATTCACTCACCTTCTAACTCAAGATCTATTTTTAGTTCTCCGGTTATCTTTGAATTCAACACCTGTTTATCTCTGTGAGAAGACTCTCCGTTGCAACTAGTCGATTAACTAGTTCTAACTCATGTTTGCATTCGAATGCATTAGTCTTCGAGTTCTAACATTGTCTTTTGCATACAAAGTCTATTTCTTCTATTTTTTGAAGATTAAGATCCTAAACTCATGTTCTAACTCACGTTCTAACTTAGTCTCTATTTGCAGTCTTTCCTAAACTCGTGTTCTAACTCATGTTCTAACTCACATTCTAACTTAGTCTCTATCTACAGTATTTCCTAAACTCGTGTTCTAACTCACGTTCTATCTAAGACATAACTCACATCGCATGAAATTCATCAATCTCATCCATCGATCTCTCTTTTAATCTAGGTCAATCGTTCAAAAACCCAAAATCTATAAAATGGCTTGTCATTATCATTATTCCTCCTCCCGAAATCATACACTTTTGAGAAGAAACTTATCTTCGATAATTTTCTTAGACACTCGACGAAGTTATGCTTGCATTCAAACATAGAAATTTGAGGGCAAGAATACTGAAAAGGAAAAATGGAGAAGAAAAATCAAGATAATTCAAAGGGGTGAATGCATATTCAGTGAGAGATTTCCATTAAATTGTTTAATTTATTATGTTTATTTCCTCGTTCTTTGTTGTTTGATTTTAGATTATTATTTAGATTAGGATTAACATTGTTATTCTAGTTGCAGATTATCCATCTCATCACATTCGAAAGATCATCTTTTAATCTACAGTTACATTTGGTGAACCTGACATGAACACGCTTCAAAATTCACACATCTTTTCATCTTTCTATTTTTCCATTTGTCATTCTTTTTTGCAGGTTTTTCGTACGACAAGCCGCATTTGTTCAAGAAAATGATGCATCTATATCCACAAGCCGCATCTGCTAAAAACAACGATGCATCTGTCATCCCAAACTACATCTACAAAGTCAAGAACTGCATCCACTTATCAACAAAATTCATGAACCTCATCCGCCTATCAACATCGAACTGCATCTGTGGCCCCAAAAGTTGCATATTGCTGGTAAATCTTTTCCATTTTTTTATTGATTTCCATGCATCCATATTTTCTTTTTTTGCCTTTTAAGTTTTTTTAATTTTCGCTAATGTTTGTTTCAGTTGTGTTAAGGTGGAATAATGTAGTGTTTGCAGGACAAAGCATAGAAGACAATTAAAAAATCAAAGACAATATTTTTTGCAGGACGATAGCTGAAGACAAGAACAATGAACTACTGATAAATCTGCATGCAGGACCTAATTACTTTGTGTTTATTTATTTAGCAACCTTTTTTTTGGTAGATAGATAACTATCGTGTGCGTTAAAAAGAATTTTGTGTTTGGTAGATGGATAATTGTCATTTGGATTAAAAAGAACCACTGTCTTCTTCATCTGGTGCATTGCACATATTTGTCACCCTTACGATTTAGTATATCAAAGTATCCTCTCCCCTTGCCCAGTCATGTGATCCTGGGTGTAAGAGAAACAGTTACTGACTCTAGAACCTGGGCCTATCTTGGTGGGAAAAATTACTCACCCCAAGATGACTCAGACTGGTAATATGCTAAAGCCAAGTGACTTCCACTCGGTATATAAAAACAGATTTCTGGGGAAAGCCCAGAAATCACGTTCACTATTTCAACGAGATGGAAAAAAATGGACTCTCACCGATGTTGGATAGTGCCCCATGAACATAATTCCCTTATTAAACACCTTGTTGTAGAGTTACCAAAATCCTATCTACTGGTTGGTGCAGCAGGGTCGGCCCTGTGAAGCTGTCTTACATTCTTACGACTTATGTGTAGAAATGAAATGTATGCCATGGGAGTTTCATGGGTACAGTAGCTTGGCTGCCCCATATAAGTGAGTGTCATGGAGGGGAGCCAGTGGGGTCAAGCTACTAGTCATTCGCCATAAATATGCATAGCTAGAGAAATCCAAGTAAGAACTCAACAAGTATTGTCCAAAAAGCCTAGGTTGTAAATTTTTTTTGAGTCTTAACAAGTCTTTCATCACAAAAATTGAAAATACATTGATTGTTGTGTTTTTTTTCTACTATATTCGTCAAAAAATTGATCAAACAAACAAAGTCAGTTGACAACTTTCAGGAAAATTTCAACTTTTAGAGAATCGAGTCGCAATTTTTCAGTTTAAACGTCGCATCTATCTTAGTGAGTCGCATCTGTTAGGGGAAAAACCGCATGTGTCTATCAAAACAAGTCATTATTCATAGTTTGGAAATTACGAGTCACAACTGTCATATTTTGAGTCGCATGTGTTCATGCAAACTACATCTGTCAATTTTTGAGCCACAAGTGTCTGTCAAAAAATCTAGGTTTATAGAGTCCAAAATTAGAACCACATTTGGCATAGGAAAAACCGCAACTGTCAGAAACACCGCATGTACTATTGAAAATCGCATCTATCAACATTTGAACTGCAACTGATAGGTGAACCACATTTTCCTGTCAACAGAAAACATCAAAAACCGCAAACTAAGTCCCAAAGATCATTGTCACTATTTGCTTTTGGTTCTTAAGATCAACCTTGGACAAAAACTGTTAAATTTTTCTCAAAAACCTTGCATCATTAGGTGTCATATACGTCTTATTCATAGTCATCCTAAGTTGCATGCATATAGATACCTCTTAGGAAATTACATATCACATAATAGATAACTTTCCTCGTCATTGGAAACGTTCATGTTTCGGTTTGTCACAATCATTGAACCTAGTCACTTTAGTCCCATTTAGTGGATCTTTTTAGCTCAACAGTCTAGTTTGAAAAATTCACCTTGTCAACTGTCCTTGTCATACAAATCAGGTTCCTTGGTCAAAAACAAATATTTGCATGCATTTATTCCATAGGTGGTAGGTTATACCCGTCTTAGACTCATTTATCGTCATAGTCTACTCGAAATTTTGCATATTGTCCATCCTATCATACATCATCTTAGTATACATATTTTTAGAAATCATTTTAGCTATGTCATTTATTGTCAAAAAAATCCAAAAATATGGACATAGGTCATATCAGTTTTTAGACATAGTCTACATTACCCCTTTTTGAGCAACTTTTTCATGGTCGAAACAAGGTCTAAAAAGAAACATAGAGCAATGACAGACCCCAACGAATTCATCAATCAATTTAGAAAACAACCATCAAGAAGTAAACGACCACACAAACCTTTGCTTGAAAAACATGTCACTAGAGACACACATGGGAAAATTTACATAAAAGACAGACATAGTGGTACAAGATCCTGAATTTGCATCGTTTATGGATGAATGTTTGGAAACTGATCCCCAATGATATCTAGCTAGGTTGCTAGCAGAAGGTTCCAAACTACCCATAGGATTTGATATTCGAACTTTGCAAACACAGTCTACCCAACCAATGCAAACTGTGACGTCAAGTGTTTCTATTCCCCAAATTACCACAGCGATACCAACTCACATACCAACTCAAACATCATCAATTGTAAACACAACCCCTTTCAACATAACCCAATGTTTACAATTTACTACGGGGGCAACTTCCTCCAACCCCTCTAGCACCAACACGACTGGTAAGAGATCCAAAGTTGGTGGAAATATACCTATACCAAATCAGATCCTTCAGATAGGAAGCATTCCTATACCAAATCAGATCATTCAAACAGGAAGCATTCCTATACCAACTCAGACCATTCAGACAGGGAATATCCCTCTACCAAATCAGAACATTCTAATAGGAAATATTCCCTCACTAAATCACAACCCATCACAGAACATGGCATATTAGAACACCTACATTGATCCAAACAATGTAAACACCATGTCCTTGACACAAGTTGATGTCCTTCAAAACCAAATGCAAACTCTTCAACAATAGATGGACAACATGTTTATGTTAGGAAAATGAACTATCTTAGCGCAAGACCTATGTCCATGTCCATTCGACAAAGTGCTTTATATGACACCTTTCCCCCATGGATACATTATACCAATTTTTCCTAAGTATAATGGGAGAAATAATCCTTTGGAACACATTAGAGAATTCTCAATAGCATGCATGGACATATTCTATGACCCCACATACTTGATGAGACTATTTCCATGAACCCTTTTCAGGATAGGACTGGAATGGTTTTCTAAATTACCATATGGCATATGATCCTAGGGCGAATTAGCTAGGAATTTTGTCAAACATTTTTCCTTTAACATAGACAATGAGGTAACAATAGCAACCTTGTACCACATGACACAAGAAGATGGCAAAACTTTCACCACTTTCTTTCAGAGATGGAGAAGTCTAGCTAGCAGATGTCCAGTTGAAATACCAAAAAAGAAAAAGGTCACGATATTCTTAGAAAACATCAACCCAAAACTGTGAAGTGATTTAAGGGTACACTATTGTACTTCATTCTTAGACTTGGTACAAAAGAGCATCATCCTTGAGAAAGGCCTTATAGAAAAAGGAGAAATAAAAGTACTAGGCAAGAATCCTATTGTCCAACATCAAAACACACCAAACGATAGAAACAAATTATGGTCTAGAAACAAAAATGTTACAAATGACGACATTGTTGATGCTAAACACGTACACACGGGACCAGTTACCACACTTAGAGGTTAAAATTTCAATCAAGACATGATGAATATTCCAGATCAAATAGCCAACTATGTCCAAAATTCACAACAACAAAGACCACAATGAAGATTTCCTACACGTGAATTTACACCTTTAGGACAACCAATCGAGACAATTTTTAAAGAGTTGATAAAACATAATCTCATCAAACCTTTGGAACCAAGAGAGTATGATCCTGGATAGTTCAAACCTTCATGGTGGGATGATAACTCTTTTCGTCACTATTATCGAATGAAAGGACACAACCTACAACAATGTCGCCAACTCAAGAATATTATACAAGACTTTGTTGAAAATGGAACCATAGAGGTCGCTGGGTAGAAAAACACCAAGAATAATGATCATAAGGCCTTCACGGACCTGTTACATGACCACACAAAAGGAAAAGCCTCTAGTTCAGGTCCCAAGAATAATCCATCGACCAATTATAACAATACCAAGTATGACTATGGTAAAGGAACAATCATAAATCACCTCCGAGCCGCAAATGAGAATGTCAATACCATCATCATTAAGAAGCATCCAGAATGTAATGTGAACACATAGAGAACTAAGATTACTATTCCAGGTCCTTCTTCTGAGCCACCTATGCAAGCTTCCAAGTTTAAGTACAACCTTCTCTATCAATTGAGTAAAACCCCCGTGCAAATATCTATCTTGGAATTGTTGACTTTATCACCTGAGCATCAAGCCATTCTTGACAAAGCTCTACAGAACACAACTATTCCTATAGACTTAGATGTCAATTGTTTCAAAGAAATGGTGGGATATTTTACCAACTCGCATCATGCCACATTTTCCCAACAAGATCACTCAACTAAAAAGTCTGATCATAATGACCCCTTACATCTTGAAGTCCTAGTCTATCAAAACAAAGTCTGACAAGTCTTGGTAGATGAAGGAGCAGGTTTGAACCTATGTACCCTAAAATTGGTTAAGGCATTAGGATTCTCAGAAGACTGCATAGATATCTCTAAGAGTATAGTCATCAAGGTTTACGATGATGAGGAAAGATCATCCAAAGGAGTTGTCACACTCCCTATTAAAATTGGCCCAACAATCATGAATACCATCTTCCAAGTCTTGGATCTCGCCCTTTCATACAACTTGTTGTTAGGTAGACCTTGGATACACACAATGAAAGTTGTACCTTCAACATATCACCAATGTCTTAAGTTCCCGTATAATGGCACAGAGATCACCATTGATGGTGATCCAGATCCTTTTTAGTATTGTACAAGCCTAAGGGAAATTCCACAACAACAAGTACCAGTTAACCAAGAAGCTTCATCATCCACTTCATCCCTATACATTGACCCATCACATCTCACTAAGTCCATTTCATTCAAACCACCATCATCCACTGCTAAGCTTGAGATCAAAGACAAGGGCTGTGGCGAATATAATATAAAGGCATCATATTGTGTCAGTCAACTAATTCCACCTAAGGCATATGGCCTACCCATGGCAGATAGAATACAGTCAGTGGTAACATTTCATGTTCCCCCTACAATGACATTGACAAAATGGGGAGAGTTAAGTGAAGAAATTGTGGATCAAGGTGATTCCTAGTTGTATCAAGAAGAACATGAATACCCCTCCCCGTCTATTCAAATAGCTAAGGAATAGTATGGAAAAGGCTTTGAGATAATGCAAAATGAAGGCTATGACGGGCACAGTGGGTTAGGACTATATCAAAATGGAAAGATGAAATTGATCACAGTCTACCCACGACCGAAATACCTAGGGCTAGGGTGTCAACTGCTTAGAATTGGGTTTCCTGGTACTTCATCACCATTTCAAGAGGAAGTGAGTGCTTGCATAGACATCGAGATATCTCATGAACCACTTCCCCTAGTTTACGACAAACCCCAAGTTTACGACAAACCTCCAGTTTAAGATGAATCCCCTTACTCAACCAATTGTGAATGGGATTCCCTTTCATCTACCAGTACCATGAACATAGATGCCCTATTTGAAGAATTGGACCTAAACGTGAAACCTGTATTGAAACCATCTAGTCCTCGTCCTCGGAAACACTTTCCAAAACATAATGGCAAGAGAACTATTATTGGGAAACCCTTGATCATGCATCCATTAGAGTAATAAGTTATATGCTTAATTAATTATATCATATTAGTTAATTAATTAAGTCACTTATTCCTCTAATTGCTTAATAAAAACTTAGGCACATTAATAATTGATTAATTATTAAGTGTGCACACTAGAGTTTCATTTAGGGTTTCCCTTTTAGGGTTTCTTGATCTCCTTCATAAGGATTGATCTCTTTGTAATATTTGAGATTCTGATAATGCATTTTACACTTTGAGGTTTACAGAACATCTTGTTGGTTTTGCATGTCTTTTGCATGTGACAGGTGATTGCATGCAGGTGATCTTGGATTCTAACATGGTATCAGAGCTCCAGACCTACCGCTGCCTATTTGTGATCTGAAGATATGGCTTCTCAGTGAGTTTCAAATGCAAGGGTTTCCACAGGCATCTTTTCTACAAGATTTGGGGGTAGTTGATTTTTTGGCACACTATGGGCTCAAACAGACGTTGCCATCGCGTTCGCAGCACCTCAAAACCCTAGGAACGCCTGACATTTGGTTGATTTTGGTGAAGTTGGTTTGGGAGGCAAAAAAATTTTACCAAAGAGGCCATACGGCCTCCCCAGCAAGCATTCCGAGGCGGTTTTCTGCATGAAAATTAAAAGAAAATGGAAAAAATGCCGTGTTTTTGGATTTCGCGTGACGCTCCTAGCACAGACGAGATCCACCGTTGGGCAGCCACCAGCCCGCCGCCACCGCCGGTGGCTCCCCTTCCAGCTCCGTCGCCTCCCCGCTAGCCCCCATGGGCTCATTCTGGACCCACCCTAGTCACATGGATGATCAGGGGCCCTCTGCCTGCCCTTGAGGGCTCCAGCACCAGCTAGAGAGGTCATATGGGGGACCGGGAGCTCCGCGCCCGGCCCCCGGCCCACTCCAGCCCCCCTCGGCTTAGCTTGCGAGCATATGGTGACCAAGGGCCTAAAAATTTTCTGCAGGGGGGATGTTTTTGCGGTGACGGCCTCCAAGCCATCAAATTTATACTCATGAACCGCTGATGTCAGCATGACATCAGCGGTCGTATGGCAATTTGTCCCCCTAACCCTTATTTGCCTTAAAAGAGTAGTTTTTTTGTTTTTGGCATAACTTGGGCATACGGTATCAAAATTGGGCAAACGAGATATCGTCGGAAAGCTGGTTCCAAGTACTTTTATTTGGTGTAGTTTAGTTTACAATATTTTTGTGTTTTACTATATTTATGGCTGGTTGAAGTCAGATGTTTATTTTATGCTTCTGAGCTCATAACTCTTTGCCACGATCTCTGATTTTCGTTATCTTTGCAGCGTTGGAAAGGTATTGAGGAGCTTTATGTTGCTATCCATGCATTTTTTTCTGTATCTATCCTATATTTTTCGTTATTCTAGATTTGACCCGATGGGTGTTTTGGAGATTACTTGGATATTTTGACAGTTGGGAGAGTGCATCTTGCATCTTTGCACTTTGTTTTCAATGATACATCATTCAATAATTGACTGCTACTTCATAGATTCTAGGGTTGTTCCTGTTTGGATTTTTCGATTGTTCCATGGCATCGGGTCTAGTGTCACATTATGATGATTCCAATATGGTTTCTTGTAGACAGAAGTATCTTTCCTTGCTTGCCAAATTGCAGTTCCAGTGTTACTCTACAGTGTTCTTCCAGTGCTTCTTTGCAGCATGTCATATCATTGTAGGGGGGTTTTGTCCCACTGGGTTTTCCTCCTCTACCTCTTTCTTGCATTTGTAAATGGGTACCTGATCAGGCCTAGTTGTCGGGACCCATCTTTGCTTGCATGCATCTTATTCTAGTGTTTTAGCTTCTTCCTAAGTTCATCTTAAGGGGGGGTGTTAGAGTAATAAGTTATACGCTTAATTAATTATATCATACTAGTTAATTAATTAAGTCACTTATTCCTCTAGTTGCTTAAGCTAAACTTAGGCACATTAATAATTGATTAATTATTAAGTGTTCACACTAGGGTTTCATTTAGGGTTTCCCTTTTAGGGTTTCTTGATCTCCTTCATAAGGATTGATCTCTTTGTAATATTTGAGATTCTGATAATGCATTTTACACTTTGAGGTTTACAGAACATCTTGTTGGTTTTGCATGTCTTTTGCATGTGACGGGTGATTGCATGCAGGTGATCTTGGATTCTAACAGCATCTTGGGCACCTGACAAACCATCTTCTGACGATTTCGCCCTTACTATAGTCCGAATCAGAGTATACCTACATCTAGGGAGAAGAATAAGGAGTTAGTCCAAAACTTCTATGACCATGTCAACCATTCTATATTCACCTTGTCAGCAGCTACCTTTAAAAACTCCGATGATGACATGCCCCTTATATATCCCAAACTTATCGACTGGGATCAACAAGGTACACCTATCATAGATACATTCAAGAATGACAAAGCAATTGTTGAGTTCATGGGACTTAGAGAAGGCATACCAAGAGGGGATCATAAAGTAGGTTTTACCATAGACTTGGATGACAAAGCATATTTTGGGGAGTCTATTTACACCTCTAGTCGCAAAAATGAGAATAAAAAGAAAAAAGACAATGAAAATAAAAATGATGAGTCCCTAGGTGAAAACCGAAAGGCGCCTTTGGACGAAGAAAAAGTCAAAATAAAGGACGTATTCGAGGGAAAAAATCTCTCAGAGGCACCCAAGGATAGAGGTTTGAATATTCTCCTCGTTGAACAAGAAAAGTCACCGATGCTAGTAGAAGAATTTGTTGAAGTCAACATAGGTATAGAAGAGAATCCTCAGAAGGTATATTTTGTAACTTCTTTAACAGAGACAAAATAACCTGAGTTTAAGGACTTCTTCACAAAAAGACAAATAAACTTTGCATGGCCATATGCTGACATGCCTGGGCTAGATCTAGACCTAATATTGCATCATTTACCACTACAGCTAGGTATTAAGCCAATCAAATAGAAGTTAAGGTTAATGCATCCGTAAATTGCTCTATTGGTCAAGGCAGAACTTAAGAAACTCTTGGATGTAGGATTCATAAGGACGATAGACTATGCAGATTGGATATCAAATCTAGTAGCAGTGACTAAACCAAATAGGGGCATTCGCATTTGCACAGACTTTAGATACATCAATAAGGCATGTCCTAAGGATGACTTCCCTTTGCCAAATATCGACATGATAGTAGATCTTACAACAGGATATGATATGCTATCCCTCATGGATGGTTTCTCTGGATATAACCAGATTAAAATAGTTGCTGAAGACCAACACAAGATAGCTTTCACGTGTCCATGGGGCACATATTGTTGGGATGTTATGTCATTTGGCCTTAAGAATGTAGGAGCTACCTATCAACGAGCAATGACTATGATTTTCCATGACTTTGTACATACTCTCATGGAAGATTATGTAGATGAAATTATAGCTAAATCAGAAAAAAGGGAAGATCATTTGAAGGTTTTAGACAAGATATTCCAGAGGCTAGAGAATTACAACATCAGGCTAAATTTGAAGAAGTGTGTCTTTGGAGTGAAATCAGGGAAACTGTTAAGGTATATCATCCCCAGAAGAGACATTGAAGTAGATCTAGAGAAGGTAAGAGCTATCATAGAAATGCCTCCTCCAGTCAGCATTGGTCAACTCAGAACCCTACAAGGGAGATTACAGTCCATTAAGCATTTCATAGTATAACTAGTGGATAAAATACACCCATTTCAGCATCTACTCAAGAAAGGAGTACCATTTGTGTGGACACCTAAATGTCAGGAAGCCTTCCAGAAAATCAAGGACTATTTGCTTACTCCACCAGTCTTAATGCCACCTACAGAGGGAAAACCATTGATACTATACATTTCAGCAACTCAGTCGGCATTAGGGGCTCTTCTTGCACAACATGATGATCAAGGTCATGAGAGAGTAGTCTATTACATCAGTCATACCTTAGTGGGCTATGAATTGAATTATAAAAATATAGAACATGCCTATCTTGCGATAGTTTTTGCTACCCAAAAACTTTGGCACTATATGCTCAATCGACAAAAAATGTTAATTGCAAAGATTTATCCACTAAAATACCTCCTAAGTAAGGCAACTTTAATAGGCTATAAAAGGATAGGTAATTGTAGATCAATTAGCCGATGCACCTATGAAGGAAGACCATCCCTTAGTGGCAGATTTTCCTGATGAATTTCTCTTCAACATTGACATTAAAACCGAATGGAAACTGTAATTTGATGGGTCACATACAAATCGTGGTTCAGGAGTCGGTATCTTATTTGTTACACCTCAAGGCGATACCATTCCTAAATCATTTAGGATTGCTTTCCCTTGTACCAACAATATAGCAGAATATGAAGCTTTAGTGACAAGGTTAAAAATGGAAGCTCAATGGAAGATTAAGAGCCTACATGTTTTTGGTGACTCTCAACTGGTAATCCAGTAGGTAAATGATGATTACGAGACTAAGGATGAGAAGCTTGCCCCTTACAAGCGTATGGCTGATAGTTTCAAGCAGTATTTCAATGACATAACTTTTCAACAAATACCACGTATCTAGACTAGAATTGCAGATGCTATGGAAACCGTGGGTTCCTTGTTGGATATTCCAAGTAACGTGCCTAATTTTGAGTTTTTGGTTGAACAACTATTGGTCCCCACATATGATGTCCCTGATACTGCGATGGTGTGTACCATTGTTGGTCCTACGTCTCCTTGGTATAAAGACATATTTGACTATCTCACTGACAAAACCTTACCTCAAGACTTGTCTGATAACCAATGTCGAACCTTCATCTGAAAGTTAGCTAAGTACACCATCATCAGAGAAACCCTATATAGACATACCTTAGACAACGCCCTAATGAGATGTCTCAATGCTGAAGAAGCACAAACAACTTTGCGAGTGGTACACAAGGGTATATGCAGATCTCATTCGAGTGGTCCTACTTTAGCCCATAAGATTATGAGACTAGGTTATTATTGACCTACAATGGAGAAAGACTCATACATATTTGTATTGAAATGTAGACAATGTCAAATACATGGAGACTTGATAAGAGCACCGGCACAGGAGCTTCGTCCAATTACTTCACCATGGCCCTTCGCCCAATGGGGACTTCACCTCATCGGTAAGATACACCTTCCATCATCCAATGACCATAAGTTCATCATTACCACCACTGAATTCTTCACCAAATGGATTGAAGCTATTCCCATGACCTACATCACCGGCACACAAATATCTAAGTTTATCTTAAACTATATCATTTTTCGGTATGGTGTACCCCAATCCATAATCACAGACAATGGCCGCCCATTCAAGAACCAAGAAGTATGCCATTTATGTGAAGAATTCCACATCAAACACCATTTCTCCACCCCATATTACCCACAAGGTAATGGCCAAGCTGAGGCATCTAATAAGACTATTATTAAAATCCTTAAGAAGACTGTCAATGATGCTGGTCATGACTGGCACCTATAGCTTAATCCTGCCTTATGGGCTTATCGCACAAGCATCCGTACTCCCACCAGTGCCACTCCATATTCCCTCGTATTCGGGTCTGAAGCTATCTTACCTATTGAGGTTGAAATACCTTCTCTACAGGTATCCTTGAAGGGTCATATCGATGATGAAGAATACCGTGTCTCTAGGTTACAAGAGCTAGAATTGTTGGATGAACGAAGACAGAAAGCATTAGATCATTTACAAGCATATCAGAATCATCTTCATCATAGTTACAATAGAAAGGTTCTCAATAGACACTTTGACATTGGTGACCTGGTAGTAATGGAGAATCCTAAGAACCAAGCTGAACGCGAGAAACCAGGAAAGTTTGAACCTAACTGGTTGGGGCCGTACATTGTCACAGAAGCCTTTGGATCAGGAGCGTACCAACTCTCTACTCCTGAAGGAGAACCGATTTTGTCCCCTGTCAACAATCTACATCTAAAGAGGTTCTACGCTTAAGTCTCCGAGAATCTGTGTCTTAATCTAGAAAAATACAAAAAAAAATGAAATATCAAAAAAATGGTTACCTTGATGAAAACCTGGCAAACAGGCGTCTTTGTAACACCAAAAAAAAAATTGAGAAAATCAAAATAGTAAAGAGAAATAAATCCGTCCACTAGTGAAAACCGCTTCGGTGGCGCTATGGATAAGTACCATGGTGAAAACCTAGCAAACAGGCGCCATGTGTAGTCAAGCTCGCTCTTCCGTCTACCATCATTCTAATCAGACTTTTTCACCATCACTCATAATAAATGGTTGTCCTATCCATCATTTGGAACGATTGACATCTAAACATCCATTCTGTCATATGATCCATTCCATCTCGCAAGTCTTATTCCCGACTGGGGGAAAATCCTTGTTCTATTCCATGAACGCCTTGTACATAGCATCACACCATCAGAAAATGTCCTGAAAAAAACAAAAACATTAGAAAACTTCAAAAATCCAAAAAAATCAAAACATGTCAGAAAATACCAAAAATAAAATCATGTCAAGTCAGTCATGTTAAGTTAGTTGTAGTCATAGTCGAACTACGTTGCCTCTGCGACTGGGACATAGGCAAGGCCATCAATCGATGTGCCCCCGAGGCATTAGGTTTGTCAGTCTAGGTTTGTCATGTATCACACACATTTAAATCATGACTCTTTGTATATTCAAAGTCATTGGTTGTGTCGAACTACGAGGTCTCTACGTGTACAAAGTGGGCAAGGCTAATCAATTGATGAGCTCCTGAGACCACACTAGGTCAGTCCAATAGGGTTCATTCACAATCACTATCACACAAGTTGCATATCATAGTTTAAGGTATCATCTCATGTCATACACTGTCTACACACACACTTTTTATCAGTCAAGGAATCAAAACAAGTCATGCAACAACAAGGCAAAACATCTCAAACTATCATCAAGTCAATATCAAACACATTGTCAAAGCGATCAACCTATTTCTTTGCAAGATATGTCTTTCTTGTCAATAGGCGTCATCAAATTGTCATAGTCTCATATAGCTTGTCACTTCAACATCATCATGAGGCTCCAACGTCTTATATGACACGTGTCTTTATGAAACTAGGCTTTTTCATGCCTTATACAGAAGTCACCAAGTCAAAACCAGACTCAATGTCTTATGCAATATGTGTCATCTCTCACATTACGCTATGTCAAACATCAAACAATCAAACAATCCCACAAGATCAAGTTTTGGCGAATACTTTTATTTGGCTTTATGAATTTATATCTTATTTTATCTTATCTTTTTATCTATTTGTGAATTAGTCCGGTTACTAGCTTTCTCAAGGATGTCCCTTGAAGGATTTAGAGAAGCAAGGATTTCTTAGGACTCTTTTTCTTTGGCTATTGTCTGTCAACTATCTTTTTAAACATTGGTTTTTGAGTCATGTTACTAGTTTCCTCAAGGATTTCCTATCAAGGATTTAGAGGAGCAATGATGTCTCATGACCTATATTTTATTTGTCTATTGTCTGTGGTTTGTCTCGACAAAACAACTAGGGCAATTATGTCCTTAGTATGAGTTAAGATACTCCTTGTCTGTGACTATCTGTTTTTCATAGATGGATGAATTTGTTCACTATGGTCTATCTCATATCATAGTGTGTACTATCCATTTGTGTTATGTCCCACCCAATGATGATAACAAGCAAGCATACCATATTTTGGCAATATATCAAAGATTATATTTTTTTCTCAATCAATCAATTTTAATCATTTCTTGCTAACATTCTGAATTCATTCATGTTAACATTTCTCTTCTTCGACATAATGATAAAGTCCTATGACACAACATAAAGACATTATATCATTTGTATATGCATACATTCAATAAGCATTTCACATAGTTGCATTGCATTTCAAATATATAGATAGTAACATTAACATCTTCATTGCATACATTTGAAATCATGACATAATAGGCATTACATCATCACAGCATACATAATATAAACATTGCATGTACATATCACCATCACATATAAATAAGAATCATATAGACCATTGCATTCATTATCATAAGGTAAATTAAGACATCCATAACATCATTACAAAATGCATAACTCATAACATATAGAAACATTCATTCATAACACATGTACACACATCATCTAGGAAACATAATCATGTATAAATAATGCATCATCCATAACATAGAATTGCATATCATATAGAAGCCGCCAAAATCATATATATATATATCGCTCAAAATAGTGTCACAGTACAATGTCTGAATGTATCCATAAATAAAACATGAGCTCGCAGGCTCTCTAATCAAAATACAAATGTCTACATAAATATATAGTTGTCATCGTGTCCCACTACCACTATTGTCACATGGTGAAGGTGGTGGGAAAAGCCTCGAAGGTGCTCTCTGTGAGGTGGAAGGTCTCTCATACAGACCTACCCTCGATGGTCCTACCACACCCTCAGTACTCTATGTCCTCTGACTCCTGCTTTGTGACCTCTAACTGTGCACCTCTGAAAAGCTAGGAGCCCGTCTCTCTGCTGGAACCACTATCTCATATAAGTCCCTGTAATAGGTGGCTCTCTCAACCAATCTGACTAACTCTTGTACCATGCCATCAGATGAGGACCCACTACAAAGGCATCTAACCTCTATGAACTGTTGCTCTAAGTGCACTATCTCTCTCTGCCTGTGCACTCTCTCTTTGCCTGTGCACTGTCTCTCTCTATGTAGGGACTGTCTCTCTCTAACCTCATAGCATCAAACTTTGTTGTCATAAGTTTGAGTCTCTCCTCCAAAGCCTCCCTATCACCATCCCTAGGATCATCCTCCTCCCGTCTCCCCTCCACAATCCAATCCCTGAGCTCTCTCTCCTACTCCTCCATCGGTGCCTCCTCAACATCATCCTCTCCATATCCTGCTAAAATACCCAGAGGGTCTATCACCATATCCATATCTACATCCTTTGCAACATCCTCTACTCCAATATCCACCTCTACACACTCCTCTACAACTACCTCCTCTACAGCATGCTCATCCCTAGCCTATACATCCACTCCACCTCCAATGTCCATTGGTACATCCTCTGCTAATGCCTCACGGATAGGTGAAAGTGCACCTACCTGACCCCCTCTTCATCCTCTCTTTCCTCACCTACCACCTCTACCATCATCACCTCTCCCTCTGACTCTCATGACTCTAGCACCTCCACCTCTCCACAGTTCTCTAGGTCCTATGCCTCATCTCTTAATGGGTGTTGGCTGATCCGGATTTGTATAAGGAACAGGCCAATGCTCTACCCACCATGTGTCATATGCAACTATCATCCCTAGGTCTGCTGCTCCATCTCTCCAACCCCACTGTACTGGCTATAATGCCTATATCTCTACCTCAGTAGTAGCTACTAGAATCATCGGCCCCCAATATGGAACCTCTCTAGATGAATGAGCAAACTCTGCTCTACTCCGAGGCTCATCCTGAACCTCGCCGAACTGTCTCAGAACTCTGTCTGGCAAGTGTCGCTCAATGATATGAACACTAGAAATAGTCCTCCCAATAAGGTACTATGTCTATCTACAAAATACTAAATGTACTTCCTCATCCAACCACTCCTCACAATCCATGTACTGTCTCCATGTAAACTGATCTAGAATATCCAGTGCATGTCTCCAAAATCATGTGTCTCCCACATGTGTCTGAGTAATGTGCCCTATATATCAGAACACATATGGGAATCTCTCTCGTCGCTCTACTATAACTAGAGGATGAAAAATAGCTATCCTCTCCCAAGCCCATACCATTAGTAAAGTGGTCCCACAGCTCAGTGACTGTGCATCTCTATAAGCAATGTCATGTAAGTGAAAGTATAACATCCCAAGCAGACATGGACCCCATGCATACCTAGTCTCACTCTCCAGCATACCAACCAACATAGCACCCCATCCCACTAGAAATATGTGACCCCGTCTATCTGGAAGAACTATCCCCCCAATCAATGTACATAATATAAAATCAATCCTATCGTATCTATCTGCTAACACTGGCCATCTGATCTCATAGTGCTCGATTTCGAGCCTACTGATATCATCCACCTAATAGAACCTCGCCAACTCGATCAATCCACGCTGGGTATCATACATAACCCACTCTCCCCTAATCGGAAGTCTCAATATCCTATACACATCCTCTAATGTGATAGTGGCCTCCCTAGTCGGCAAATGAAAGGACGATGTCTCAGAGTGCCATCACTCACACAATGTCGTAAGCATCCCCTTGTTCACCCAAATAGTGGGCATTGACAAACAATGACGTAGACCAAGTCTCCATAGAAGTTGAATCTCTGCACTCATCAAACGATCTCTCAGATTGAATATGTCCGGATGTGATTCTGCATATATAGGATCTAGTACAACCTGCATTTAAACCATGATGTCAAGAATTTTCAAGTTTTTCTTAGAAAAAAATTTCAAAAATTTTACCAGTCAACTGCAGCTCACTTTAACAAATGTGGCTCACTTTAACAAAAGCGGTGCATTTTTGCAAATGCATTGCATAAAGCCTTACTTGCAATGCATATTACATATGCGTCGCATATTTTCTTAAACCCCTTTCAACCTACTACACATGTGGTGCACTAAACCACATTCGGTGCATTTTCTATAGTCTACCTAACTACTACATATGCGTTTCACTAATGCATATGTGGTTCACTACCCTACATGCGACTATTCCTAATGAAAATGCATTGCATAAATACATATGTAGTGCATTATACTACAAATGCATTTAGTCCCCAAAATGCCTAACCTAGCCTAGGCGTGTTTTCGCACATGCGTCGTTTCGCAGTCAAATGCGACAAATACAATGGCATATGCGTCGTTCACGACAGACCACATTTTCTAATTGACTTTTCAACACCTAAAACTACGTGCAAAAATAAATTTCAAGAGTTTTTTTTCAGGTACATACCGGTGGTCCTACGTCAGCTTGCCTCCTAAACATCCGGATCCGATATCCATGATGCGCAGTGTATGGAATGGGTGCCATTTTCGTCAGCTAGTCAGACCAAATCTCCTTTTTTTCTAACTCCTCCAGGTGCAAATGAATTAGATTTCAACCAAATTCCTATTTATAGGTAGGGTTTGAATGGCATTTCTTCTAACCTAGTCTATTGACCGCTTAACCTTTCAACTTCAAATGACCCGTACTCCGTATAAACTCCAAATTCAATTTCGTCAACTCCATAGCATTTATGACTATCAAATTGACTTATCGAGAATATTTCCTGATTTTTTTGAAACTTTCAAAAATTTGTTAATTTTCTCGAGGGGGCATACCTTAACGTGTTTCATGATAGGGAATGATCAGGGCATATTTTCTTTGACACAATGCCGTACAAATATTGTATCAAAGAGGGGCAAACTGTAGATACTGAAAATTGGTCTAGGCCTGCGAGTACACATTCGACATAATTTTCTATAGTTCGTGGTCTTGATTAAATAATGTTAGTTATTTAATTAACCTTTCTAACACATATTTCCTCTATTAATTAAATACCCCTTTTTAATTAATTCACTAAGTCATAAATAACCTCTATTCAACTTGATTAATTAAATAAATCATATTTATTTAATTATGTTGCGAACTAATTAATTCTTCCCTCTTTATCTATCAATTAAATAATTTATTATTTAATTACCCCTTTATCATATTTTTCCAACTATAATTAAATATATCTATTTAATTATTCATTTAACCCCCTTTATCTATAATTAAATATTTATTATTTAATTATTCATTTTATCCTTTTCAAAAGTCAAATTAAATAAATTACTTGATTTATTTAATTAATGTCTTTTATTTTTGAATGTTGAATTAAATTAACATTTAATTTATATTTAATTATTTATGTCACATTCCTCTATCATTCAGTTATCTAAGTCATTCACTCACCTTCTGACTTCGAGATCTATTTTTAGTTCTCCAGTTATCTCTGGATTCAACACCTGTTTATCTTTGCAAGAAGACTCTCTATCACAACTAGTCGATTAACTAGTTCTAACTCTTGTTTGCATTCGAATGCATTATTCTTCGAGTTCTAACTTTGTCTTTTGCATACAAAGTCTATTTCTTCTATTTTTGAAGATTAGGATCCTAAACTCGTGTTCTAACTCACGTTCTAACTTAGTCTCTATCCTGCAATCTTTCTTGAACTCATGTTCTAACTCACGTTCTAACTCATGTTCTATCTAAGACAAAACTCACATCGCATGGAATTCATCAATCTCATCTGTCGATCTCTCTTTCAATCTCATCTGAGTCGATCGTTCGAAAACCCAAAATCTATAAAATGGCATGTCATTATCATTATTCTTCCTCCCAAAATCATACACTTTTCAGAAGAAACTTATCTTTGATATTTTGCTTAGACACTCGACGAAGTTATGCTTACATTCAAACACAAAAATTTGAGGGCAAGAATATTGAAAAGGAAAAATGGAGAAGAACAATCAAGATAATTCGAAGGGGTGAATGCATATTCGGTGAGAGCTTTCCATTAATTTGTTTAGTTATTATGTTTATTTCCTCATTCT
The DNA here is from genome assembly GCA_007115665.2 of Sequoiadendron giganteum. NCBI lineage: Eukaryota > Viridiplantae > Streptophyta > Pinopsida > Cupressales > Cupressaceae > Sequoiadendron > Sequoiadendron giganteum. The sequence continues at coordinate 264,878,444 of CM021101.1, forward strand.
TTGTTGTTTGATTTTAGATTATTATTTAGATTAGGATTAACATTGTTTATTCTAGTTGCAGATTATCCATCTCATCATTTCAAAAGATCATCTTTTAATCTACTGTTACAAACACTCTACCCTTAAATCTACCCTCTAATTCTCTTTATCTCTTCCCCCCTCTATCTACGTAGACCTCTCTTTTTTTTTGTCTCACCTCTCTCTCCATCCCTATCTCTCCCTCTATCTCTGCTTTTATATCTACTTCTCTCTACCTATTTGTCCCTATATACCTATTTCTCTCTCCCTCCTTGGCTCCTCTCCCTCAATATCTCCA
>CM021101.1:264878859-264909323 GCA_007115665.2 Sequoiadendron giganteum
AGCACATCATCTATGATGATTAATGTAATTTTTTACACTTAGTATAAAACATATAAATTTTTCATTATTTATTACTTTAATGTTTCAAGTCTTTTGGGATGCTTATTGCAAAAAATTAAGAAAAAAAACTTTGTATGCAAGAGTTGTTAGAATTTTTTTTTTAAATGAACTTCAAATGATTATTATTAATTTTTATTGTATAATCTATAAAAATTATCTTATAAATTTTGTATATATTTGAATAACCTTTTCAAAACCTATAAAAATCACAATTTTGATTAGTATTGCAAAAGTTATGCCCATTTTATTGAAGTGTGCTTTTTTTGGTTTTTCAAAATAGATAGCTATTTTGAAAACATAAAATTGATGAAAATAATTGTAGGAAACATTTATCTACTAGTAATAGATGTTCATTACTAATGGATATCCTTTTTGGTTTGGTATTACCAAATCCAAATCAACTTTCATCTAACCCATACAAAAATTCAAATATTCATTTCACTATTTTGACTGACTAAAAACATGTTTTTTCTCCTATTTCCGCTATTTGGACCATCATTATCCTACACTCACCCAAGTTCACCATTCTTTCCATAGTGAAAATTTCCCCATGAATCACAAAAAATATAATTAAATATTCATTTTGATTGATATATTTTCTCTCTACCTTGTTCAATTATTGCTCAACATGACTTTCATCCATGATAGATATATTCCCTTTTGTTATTTTCTAATTATGTGGTGTGCACAAGGTATATATGTATGTTTTTGAGTTTTAGTTAATGTGTGTTATTTTATCATGCCATATTAACCTCATCATAATAATTTTTATTTTAATGTGAAGGATTTTCATTGGTCTTGTAGTGTAGGAAAATGCATACCCTTGCATTTTCACACTTTTTTGGGCCTACCTTGTTTTATTTATCTTTATTTATGTCTTAAGTGGTCCTATTTTGCATCCACAAGCCCAATGAATGACATCGTTTTATGGCTAATCCCGACAAAATTCAATGGATAAATGATAATTTAATGATTCTGGCTGAGTGTCCCTAATTTTTGGGTTGAGACTAAGATGCCACCTAGGGATTCTTTGTCTCCCAAAGGCCTTGGGAACCTGATTTCAAGTGGACCTTAAATGGACCCCTTTTTGGAGTCTGTGCCCCAAGTTTTCAATACTTGGGACTAAGATGCCACTTAGGGCATCTTAGTCCCCCTTAAGGTATTTTCGAGACTTAATTTCAAATCTTGATGGGATTTAGCCTCCTTTAATTAATGAATTCATGTGTCTACTTGTTGTGGTACAATTTTGGGATATTAAGCATGGATAAGTATAAATACAAGGTCCATTCATTCATTTTCAATTAAGAATTTTGTGAGCGAATACATAGTAGCAAATTTGAGTTCATAAGAATGTTCAAGAGAAATTCATCAAGAATTTGGAGCCATCATCAAGATTCAAGAATCATATCAAGGATATTGTTGCATCATGTTTGTTGTTGTGCTAACAATTGTGATGTAGGGTTTATGATTCAAGAAAGTGTTTCATGCAAGATCTACATCATTCAAGTAGTCAAGAACCACATCCATTGTAGCTATTTCAAGCATATTTGCAGCACCTTGTTACAAGGGTTTGGTGAGTTACAACATAGTATTTTTTTCATTCATAATTTCCCTCCATTTCATTCTATTTCAAGGTTTAATTACCAACAAGGGGTTTTACCAAGGACAACCCCCATTCACTAACAATCAACAAGTTTTTCCTCTCTTGCATGTTTGTGTTTACAAATTTAGGTTGAAGAATTGAACATCATTTGGGGTGCAAAGTTGAAAATTTGCAAAATTGCAATACAAAGTTGTCATCTTGATGGAAACTCACCTACAAGCTAGATCTAGAAGTTTCAAGACTTGAGACCAGAGAAGAAGGAACTGTAGACTTTGGACCTCGAGACCACATTTAGAGATTTCAGAAATTCAAATCGGGACTAAGATGGTAGCAAGGGTGTCTTAGTCATCCAAGTGGAATTTTGTAGAGATTCTTTCAGATCCGGTTTTGGCATCCGAAGATTCTGCATTGCCCCAAAGAACAGCAGTAGGACTAATAAGACAACAAGGGCATTTTTGTCCTCCCTAGCACATTTTGACAGCTTCTTTGCGGGTAAGTGCAAGAATTTGAGTCCTCAAAACGTGGAAGTTTTTTCCTTAGCCAAAAAAATGAAATCGGCATTGCAAAAATGGGATCCCAGTTTTCATAAACAGGATCTCATTTTTTAGAAAATGGGATCCTGTTTAGGTTCGGGATCCTGAGCCTAAATTATAAATGGGATCCTTTATTTCAAATTAATAGGACATTTTAATATAAATATAAATATGAAATTAAATGTTAATAAAAATATGAAATTAAATGTAAACATAAATGTGAAATTAAATATAAATATGAAATTAAATGTAAATATAAATATGAAATTAAATATATAATTAAAATTAAATATAAATATAAAATTAAATATAAATATGAAATTAAATGTAAATATAAATATGAAATTAAAGTTGAAATTAATAGGACATTTTAATATTTGTACTTTACAAATTTAGTGATCCCATACATGATATACATGATATGTACATTCAATAATTAGCGATAATTAGTCAATGAACTTATTCAATTCACGTCAATCAATAATTAGTCAATAAATCATAATCTACAAACAAAAGAAATTCATTTATATACAAGATTAGAGAACAAAAGCAATAATAAATGATTTAAACTAAACATAAATACCAATCAAAAAGCAATGAGTTTTGCCAAAAAAAAAAATTTTGTAAGTATACACCATATTTCCTAGTTCTTTTACAACATTAAATTAAAGAACTTAACTATCCAAAAATAAGCTAAAGTTTTGAAATTAAATCATGTAGTCCCATATTTACAAATCATGCAAAGTGTTAGAGAAAAATTAAGAACATAAAAGTCCTCTTGACCTCATGTTCCACAAAAAATACTAATTTATAAGCTATCAAAACAAATAATAGCATCAAACACTAATTTATAAGTTGTCAAAAAAAATAATAGCATCCAACACTAATTTATAGGTTGTCTTAAGGGGTCCTAATATTACGTCTTAAGGGGATCAAATAAGAGTATAATTAAGTATAAATATTAAGTGATATAAACAAGTATTATACTTTAGGGTGAGTCATCATAACAAATGATATAATTAAGTACAATATTTAGGATATGTTCTAATATGACATGTTTTAATGGGATGTCTTAAGGGGTCCATATATGATGTCTTAAGGGGATCAAATAAGAGTATAATTAAGTATAAATGTTAAGTGATATAAACAAGTATTATAATTTAGGGCGAGTCATCATAACAAATGATATAATTAAGTATAATATTTACGATATGTGCTAATACATCACTTCTTAAGGGGATGTCTTAAGGGTTCCTAATATGATGTCTTAAGGGGATCAAAGAGGGGTATAATTAAGTATAAATATTAAGTGATATAAAAAAGTATTATACTTTAGGGTGAGTCATCATAAAAAATGATATAATTAAGTATACTATTTAGGATATGTGCTAATTATGACATGTATTAAGGGGATCTCTTAGGGTCCTAATATGACGTCTTAAGGATATAATTGATTTAAAAATAATTTATACATCTCAAACTCGTGCCTAGAATGTAGTAGGTCTTCATGCCACTTGATATAAAAAAGGTACAAGAAATATCAATGAAATCATCAAAACCTACATATTTTAGTTTATACAGAACTATCTATATGTACACAGCTCAAGTACCTATATTTAAAAGTATTCCACACTAGTGTGTAGGTTGAATATAGGCATCCTCTACTTTTTGTTTCAAAGTATAAGATCAGTGTGATGATGACTTAAGGATACAAAAAAGGATAATAAATCAATTTTAACTATTAATGTACAAGCAATATCAATATATAATCAAAAAAAGTATTTAAATATAATTTAACTAATAATTACCTATTTTTACCAAGTATTCCATGTTGTCTAGGTTGAATCTCCATGGACAATTTAAATCAATTTCAACCAATAACACACTTGACCAATATCAAAACATGTATTTAATCTAATTAAAATGACAATATAAAACTAAAACTATATTTTCCTATATTTACATATTCTATTGTACCATTTGTATCCTCTCTTTTTTGCAATGCATTTATGATTGTCGCGTGCTCTTCCATAAAAATTGTCCATAACACTTGTGATCAGGAGAAATATGCTAATCTAAAATGCAAAACAAAGTAGAATGAAAGAGAAGAAAATAATACCTGAAACCTCAAGATTGGGCTACGTTAAACACAAAGAAAAATGAAGATAAAGACGAACAACAAATTATACCTTTTCTTCATGTTGATCCTTGGTTGGACCTTGAAGATATTGTTGATATGTGCTCCTTAGATGATAAGTATGCAATGATGGTGGTAGATGAATGATTAATGGAGGTGGATGAATGCAATGATGAATATTAAGATGCAAAATGCAATACTAAGAGGTTGCAATAAATGGATAAAATAGCTTGAAAGGCTTGAGAGCATAATTTTTGTATGAATGCACTAACTCACTCAATTAATGAGAAGAGGGGGCTATTTATAGAATAAATTGAATTCTCTAGAGGATTCAACAATCCAGATTGAGCCACCTTGGCCAAGATGGAGGGCTATGGTGAATTGAGGACTCACAAGCCCTCACATCTTGCCATGTGGCAAGTGAAGTGTCTAAAGGACAAGGTGAGATGGCAAGGGTACAAGTGACATGGAAAAGGCCATGTGGTCCCAAGGTACTTGCAAGTACTATGGGATGAGAGAGGATCTCCATAAAAAGTAATCCCTTGTCCCCAAGTGGGGTTGAAAGTGACAAGTGAGGACTTTTAGAAAGCCCACCCTTGTCACCATGGGGATTGGAGAGGGCCTTGGAGGAATAAATGTGAATTTTTCATTCACTTTTTGGAAGAGACCAAAGGGTAAAATAAGATTCCCCCTAAAAGGGGTCTTTGTCCCATGGGTAAGATGTGACATATGGGATGTCATGGGGAAGATAAATGCATGGGGGGAATAAGTGAAAAAATTTAATTCACATGGGGAAGAGGTCAACCCAAAAAAGGTAAGTACCAAGAAGGTTGACCTAGGGACATGCTAGAAAGGGTAAGTGATTAGGATTAGGAATGTCCAAATAGGTGATTAAGCTAATTAATGATGATTAGAGGCAAGTGGAGGGACATGGAGGATGTGACATTAATCCTAATTAAGGATATGCACATCTCAATGAAGAAATAATTAAATTAACCTAGATTAGTGAAAGGGTTATGGAGGATGGGACAAGGAGAGAGAAAGAATGGATTAAAAAATGAAAAGGATAATTAACTAAATTAAATAAACTAATTTATTTATTTAATTTAGAGAGGAAATGGTAAAGGATAAAGTATTTATTTAAATACTTTTGGGAACCTTAGGGAAAAGGGATAATATTAATTAAATATGTCATTTAATTAATATAGATGGATTAGATGAATAAAATGATGGGATTATGACCATATGGAAGTGGTAAAATTTAGGTGTCTACCATTTTTCCCTCTTTGAGATGGTGTTACGAAGTAGTGTCATTTCCAAGAAAATTAAAATTTAGCACTTAGAAGAAAATGGTTAGATTAAAGAAGATTCCCCAATCATTCGAGGAGTGAATAGGAGGAAAGATGATGGGAGTGAAGATGAAGATTAGGGATTAGGATGCCCCCTCAAGAGGACATGCGGGTTCAAGAGAAAATCAGTGTGCTCTCGAAATGGATGAGATGATGCAAGGGTAGATGGGGAGGATGATGCAAAGTGATGGATGAGAGAGGATGATAAATGAGGTGAGATTAGGAAGAGAAGATGGGGAGCACAAATAGATTGCAAGGAAAAAGGTGATGTTGCCATAGTCAAGCTACAATCCAAAAGGAACCTATGGTCGATGAAGTGTTTTTGATGAGGGAAGGAGAAATCCCAAACAACTCAAGGATGGGGAAGGGTACATCTTGATAAGAGTGTTGTTGATGAGGGGAGAATACATCCCAGAACAACACAAGGATAGGGAAGGATACATCCCACTGATGATGATAGTGTTAATGATGAGGGAAGGATACATCCCTAAACAACACAAGAGGATAGGGAAATATGCATTGCAATGATGATGATGATGACGATGATGACGACGACGATGACGACGATGATGATGATGTTGATGATGATGATGATGATGATGATGATGATTGGATCAAGGCTTGTAGCAAGGCTAGGAACAAGACCAATGATGTGATTAGATGATTTGTGCTAGATCGAATGGATTAGGATTGGATGGAGATGTGAGATGGTTAAAATGAATGTAGATGATGGAGGGAAAGATGTAATGCAATGCAATTTTCCATTTTTGGGGCACTGATTTTTGCTATAGCATAAGACACTAGGTACCATGGTATGTGGGACCAAGGTGGATTAGTGTCTAATGCATACACAAACACAACAAACAAGAAGGATATCCCAACACCCCAAAGTCGTGATGAATTTGGTCGGGCTAGGTATTGGGATAACCACAAGCACAAGAGGATGCCCCAAAATAACACAAGACATTAGGGGTCTTCGTGGGTACTACGTGGGACAACCAAGAAGACATAAATAGAAAAAGATCAAGATATGCCCCTATGTTAACCAGTCCAAACACACCATAATATGATATATCATGGAGGCCTTGATGAGGTATAATAGGAAGCTCAAAGGATAAACAAAAGATAAAAAGAATCAAAATATCACAAGAAAATTTCAAACATCCTTTGCCACAGGATCAAAAGGGTGGATGAGATTGATGAGGTCATTTAGGAAGGATACATCCTATTGAGACCAAAGATGGATACTAAACTAAAAGATTGACATGACGCAAGATATTTGAAACTGATTGAACCTCATGATACGAGTGATATTTTTTTGTGAATACCAGCTAGGATAGGGATGTACATGACAATAGGACACAAGACACAAGACTGACACATGCTAAAGACCTAGGGGACACAAGACTGACACACCCTAAAGACCTAGGGGCTCAATGGTTGATCAAAGATAATCCTTTCCTACATGAAAGTGTAGAACCCTTGTAGTTCAGGAAAAGACCATGGATAAAAATAGAAAGAGGAAAATTGAGACCTTGATGGATGACAAACACCAGATAGACAAATTCCCTAGGGGTGGATCAAACGATCGACCTTGCCTACGTGAAAGAATAGGGGCAACGTAGTTTGACACAAGGCCAAAGACAAATGATGGAATATGACAAGATAGACAAAAGACACAACCCCAAGGGTGGATCAAATGATCGACCTTGCCTACGTGAAAGCGTAGGGGCAATGTAGTTCGACACAAGACCAACGTCAGACAATGGATAATGGATGATGAGATAACTATGATAAGGAGATACGATGATGGAGCTGAGATGAGGAGCCAGGATAGGCCAGGTGGATTGGATGGTTGATATGCATAATATGTGGATATGTGAAGCTCAGGGATGGGATAGTTAGAAGATGAATTAGGAGGATGAGAAGATGGATATATGAGTGATGAAAAGTGATGAAATATTGGGAAGATTTGAGGAATAGATAGAAATGATGATAGTGTAATGTATGGCATTGGATTGCATGGGAGTATCCTATAGCTAGATACCAATGACAAGGGATTTATGAGATAGGAGGAAAATAGAGGTAAATGGATGGATTGATAATGACGGGGAGATATGAAGATCATAGGATAGGTGGATAGAGAGATAAGTATGTGGAAGGATGGAATAGATTACTGGATGGATAAATGGAGGGGGAGATAAGAATGGGCAAGATGGGGAGATGGAAAGTATTACTTGGAGGGATGGATGGATGATGTCTCCAAGGATGTTGTAGCCAATAAGGATATGCCCCCACTCTAGATGTGTCATACGTGACGAGGAAAGAGGGATGGTAGAATGGGTGGATAAGGGAGTGAGATGGACATAGATAGGAGATATAGGTAAGGAATGGATATGGGTGTTGGCATGATGGATGTAGATAATAAGCATGGATCAGAAAAGTAGATGGGGAGGATAAGGAATATGATACTGTATGGATGAGGGGAAGATATGCCAAGAGGTGTTTAAATAAATTTATATATATGTGCCCCTATCTTTATCAAGATCGCAAGGAAGATGGAGGGACTAGATTCAAATGGTATATGATGGATAGGATGTGGAAGATAGGCAGATGTAGGAGATGGAGGAAGGGGATGCATAGATGGAAGTTGCCCCCAATTTTGGAAGAAAAATAGATGGGGGATTTACGCATGATGATTGTTTGCAAGGTTTTCATCATGGTACTTATCCAAGGCACTTGTTTGCCAAGCTTTCACCATTAGATGAATTATTTATCTTTACTATTTTTTTAAATTTTTTTTTCTCTTTTTTGATTTTTTTTCGACTTTTTGGACAAGGATGCAGACGAAGGTGGATAAAGATAGGGATATGGATATGTGAATCTAGTAGACATATGATAAAGGGATAGATGAAATACTCAAGTATCAAGTTCCATATGAGGTAATAAGAGCCCATGTGTAAAGTGACCATTGGATGTTGGTACAACCTTATTAGAATGGATGCATTATGCAAGGGGATGGATTAAAGGGATTTGATGGGGGAGATATGTGGGGTAATGGATGGGATGTTGGAAAGTGTATGGATGGAATGATGGAGTGGATGTGTGGTGGGGGACTATGTTCAAGAACAACATTGGCACATGTGATGGTGGATGCAAAAAGGTAGGTGGATGAATGGATGGAGAATGTGGCAATAATGGAGGAGTTGAGATAGTGAATTTTGGGACATAGGGACCCAAAATATATTTAGGAGAGGGAAGATGTGAATGATTAGCTTTGGCATGAGAAACTTTGGATGTCTTTAGGGATTTATCATTGGAAGGCATGGCCTCTTTGTTCTTGGGAATTCACATGTTTTTTATTTTTTCTTTGGTGGGCCTTTGTGGCCTTTTGGATTATTTTGGATTTTGGAGGTGATTTTTCTTTTCATCAAGATGTCTTTTGAAGGGGACATGAGGAGATTTAGATTCATGTGGATGTTTGGATTTATGCATTTATGATTTGGCATCCAAAGTTCTTTTAGTATCAATAGGATGGCTATTAGGAGATGGATGATATGGAGAGGATGTGGATGGAGTGATAGAGGTGGGATTTTGATGATAATGTGTAAACGGAGGATGTGAGATAGCATGCATGGAGGGGTACCTTTGTTGATCCTAATTAGGAGTTATTAATTTTGGATTTTTTTGATGTGTGCTAGGGATAGGTGATGGATGGATGAGAGGATGAAGAGGATAAGATGAAGGCGGTGATTTTGGAATATAAGGGCCCAAAATAGACATTGTATATGGAGGATGTATTATGGTGGATGGAGGTACGTAAGGACCCAAAGTAGATGCAATATATGAAGAATGAGAAATGGTGGACGGAGGGACATAAGGAACCAAAATGGACTTAGAGGATGAAGGAGGAAGATGGATGGTTGTGTTGAGGTAATATGATGGAGGAGGGGGGATGGTGAAAAATGATTTGGTGGAATGGTGGGAAGTTCCTTTCATTCCTTTGGAAGAGGCTCACTTAGGGTGTATGGAGGTTGTACCAACATTTTTGGATTGTGATTAGTGGGAGATATATCCAAGGCCACCTATACACAGGTTCTCTTTGAATTGGATGGGCTCTAACATACCTTTCTCATGAAGGCCTAAACCTTTTCCCTTATAGTTCATATTCTTGAGCATGTGATTTATGGTAGGATGCTTATTCTTTTGGAAGCATGATGTGAATCCATTAGTAGGTGAAGGAGGAAGGGTGGTGCATATACTTTCTTTTTATTTTTCAAAAAGATCACCATAGATGAGTGTAATGTTAATGAGGTGATATAAAAGTGGTGTTGGGATGGTAGGGCTAGGTGGTGATGGAGGATCATGTGATGGAGATGAGGGGATAACAACATCTTGATTTGGAGGAGGAGGTGATAAGGGATCAGGAGAGGGATTAGGTGGTACGATAGGATCCACATTTGTGGCAGTGGGTGATAAGGGCTCATGAGATGGAGCAATTGGATCTTGAGTGCAAAGGGGATCATGGGATGGAGTGAATGAGCTAGTGTGATCTTGAGATGGGGTGGATGGGATGGATCATGAGATGGAGTGGATGGGATGGTAGGATCAGGATTTCAAGGAGGGGATATGCTTGTATGCTTTGGATCAAGCCCTTGGCATGGCTCATCTTGTGTGGGAGGAGTGTTGGAGGGACTCCTCAGGTGGGGGAGATGGAGGGATGAAGGATTCATGAAGGTCATGGGATTAGATTTCGGTTATCCAAGGACTAGGGGGAGCGGATTATATTTGGGTATCTTCGATGGGTTGGATGGTGTTAGGAGTAGAAGATGGGGATTCAATGGATTTGATGGGTTTGATAGGCTCAACCATTTGGATGGTGTTAGGAATGGTAATGAGAGTGATAGGTGTAGGATGGAGGATGGCCTCATCACTAGTGACCATACATGATAGAGTGGGAGGGCATGGCTCCACGACATCAAGATGCAGATCTAGAGATGTCTCTTCTTTCATGAGTCCTTGGATGACATTCAGAAGGAGATCCTTGGGCATTGTAGGTTCAGGTGGGATGATGGGAATTGATGGAGGATTATGAATGGGGGGAGGACTAGGATTAGGGATTGGTGGATTAGGATTAGATGAGTGGATGGGATTGGATGGAGGATTAGGGATTGGTGGATTAGGATTAGATGAGGGTATGGAAGTGGATATAGAACTAGGAGGAGATGGAGGATTATGATTAGATGAGTTGATGGGATTGGATGGAGGACTATGAGTGGTTGGAGGACTCAGATTAGGGATCAATGAATTAGCATTAGATGAGTGAATGGGACTAGATGAAGAACTAGAAGTGGTTGGGGAACTAGGTGGGTTATGATTAGACAAAGGATTAAAATATAATGTGGTGAAAGGGAGAGTGGTGTAAGTAGATGTAGGTGATGACTTAAGATAGGAGCAGGTGGATGCTAGATTAGGTTGGGGAGATTGGGAGGATGGGTAATAGTAGGAAGATGTGGATGATGGATTAGGATGGGAAGATTGGGATGATGGATGATTGTAGGAAGACATGGATGAAGGATTAGGATGGAAAGATGTGGAATTAAGGTAAGGATATTGGGATGGGGCATTGTGATAGGAGGGTGTGGATGTTGGATTAGAATAGGAAGATTGAGGTGGTGGATTACCATAGGGGGACATGGATGGTGGATTGGCATAGGAGGATATGGGTAATGGATGAGGATAGGAAGATTGAGATGGTGGATTAGGATAAAAAAATATTGGGATGGTGGATTATGATAGGAAGATGTGGGTGTTGGATTAGGATGGGAAGATTGGGATTTGGGATTAAGGTAGAGGTATTGGGATTGTTGATGATGATAAGGATAAGAGGATGTGGATGTTGGATAAGATAGAGGTTGAGAGGGAGGACATGATGAATATGTACATGGTGAGGATACTGGATATCCCTTGTCAAGGGTATAATAAGGACTGTTATTAGATGCAGATGAAGGAATAGGGGGATAGTCTAGAGGAGTAGTTGGATTTTGAGGGGTGATTGGGAAAAGCTTGCTAGAAATGATAGCATCAAGGGGATCTAGATTACACTATTTGTGATCAACAAGAACTTCATTATCATCATCAACATAGTTAGGATTCCCCTTGACTACTATTATTGGTTGTGAGAGAGGAGGATAAGGATTCATGATGATGAAGAATAAATAGGATGGATCAAAGATTTTGGATGGAAACAAACTAAAGCTCAAATCAAGATTTAGGTCAAGCTTAGAGAGGGATTGGACTAAAGCTTAGATTAGGATTAGATTAAGGCTCAGATTGGGATTAGATCAGAGGATATGATAAGATTGGTTCTAAACCAAGTTCAGGGGTTTTAACTAGAGGACGTAAGGTATTAACAATCAGATTTTTGCCAAATTTGGTAGTTTTCAAAAATTGTCAAATTTTACCATTTTAGGAAACTTCATAGGCATACCTTTCAGAGTCCAATTTTTTCCCAAAAAATACCCAAGACTAAGATAGGATGAATTTCCAACTAACATCCCAAATCCGAGACATGCATTCTGAGTTATTAATGAAAATGATTTTTCAAAAACTGGAAAAAAATACTAAATTGCAATTTTGAGGGTCAAGTTGAAAGTTTGAGGCTCTAAAAATATGCTAAAATGGGGTCCAACCAACTCATGGTCAATTGGGAATTTACATGCAACCTCATAACACAATCACCTATAAAATTTCAGCCCAATCAGACACCCGAGTCAAAAGTTATGGCCTTTGGAAGTTTCTGCGTAAAAATAAAAACCCTCAAAACGAAGTCTAGATGATTGGGATGGATGATTTGATGATAGAGACATGATCTAAGGGGGTTCCAGAATAATTTCAGATGATCCGATTGATGAAACAATGAGGTTTTTAGATGAGAAGGATGATGATGAGACCATTCATTTGCGAAGAACAACTCAGAGAACGAGAAGGCTTTCAATTACCTGTCTGAGGGTAGAGATGCCTATCCAAATGGGCAGGGACACCTGTCTAGGGCAAGGTCACCTATCTAGGGTAGGGTCACATGTCCAAGGCAAGGTCTCCTGTCCAAGGTAGGGTCGCTTGTCTAGGGAAGGGTTGCCTTTCCAGGGCTGGGACACCTGTCCAAGGGGGTAGGGATGCTTGTCCAAGGTAGGGACACCCAAATAGCCTCTGGACAGCCAAACAATGTTAAAAAATGGACAAACGAATTGTTGGAATAGGCGAATGATCACATGAAATGGGTGAAAGGCTACCTAGAACAAAGAGACAAATGGCCAGGATGGGAAAATGGGTACCCCAGACGAGGGAACAACACTCAAAATGGGAAAACGGGTTGCTGGAATGGGTGAATGGCTTCCCGGAATGGGTGGACAGCTGTTCGGAAAGGAAAAATGATGCTCAAAAAGAGAAAACAAATATCTAGAATGGACAAACGGATGGTCAGAATAGGTAAAAGGGTACCCCGAATGAGGTAACAGCATTCGAAATGGGCAAACAGGTTGTCAAAACTGGTGAACAATTGGTCGAAAAGGGGAAATGATGCTTAAAATGAGCAAATGGATATTCATAATGGATGGATGGATGGTCAAAATAGGTAAATAGGTACCTTGAATGAGGGAAAAGCACTCAAAATGGGAAAATGCGTTGTCAGAATGGTTGAACAACTTCCCATAATGGGTGAGAAATTGGTCGAAAAGGGGAAACAATGCTTGAAATGAGAAAAGAAATATCGAGAATGGATGGACAAATGATCGAAATAGGTAAGTAGGTACCCTGGATGAGGGAACAACACTTAGAATAAGAAAATAGGTTCCTGGAATAGGTGAACGACTAGAGAAAAGAGGTAAAAAAAAGGTTGTTCAGAAGGGTAGGGTCACCAAAAATTAGGGCAAGGTCACCCAAACATAGGGTAGGGTCACTCAAATAGTGGGCAAGGTCACCCCAATAGGAGAAACTGCCAAAAGTTTGACCTAAAAAGGGCAAATAGTAGTTGAGGCAAGGGGCAGGGTTGCCCCTTTAGGTCAAGTTCACCCCTTGAGGGCAAGGTCACCTCTATGGACTGATCTAAACCCGACTTAATAAAAAATAGTGATGGTAAAGGATGAAAACAACAAGTAAAAGGCAAAAACTAACTAACAAGTATTGGTTTTTCACAAGAAAAAACTTCAAATAGTACAAGCCTAGTTCTAATGTTAAGGGTATGGTCAACACGATTCTCTATCTAGGCTGAACAAGGTTGCTAAGGGCATCCCCGATATACGCATGGTATGTGGGGCCCAAATCGTGAACACCAATCCGTCTACAAGCATGAGCCGGGAGTAGCCAATGAGAGACTAGGAGCTCGGACCAACTCTTCATGTCTTGTCTAGGTATCACCCTATCTTTGATGCTCCGCTAGACATGACATGACTGGATTGAGCTATAGCTTTTGCCTCCCCCCTTTATATACCTCATCAAGAACACGTGGTTGAGATTGTCCCTTGGGGTGATGAAATCCCCAAGTAGGTCTCACTAATAAAATAAAAAAAGGGGAAAATGACTAAGTGCATTATGATTTTTCTTCACCCAGGATCACCAAATGGTGCAAGGAGATTGGATACTTCAATAGTCCACTCCAAACACAACAAGTAGATTCTTTGACCCTTTAATTAGTCCTATGTTCCTAGTTTAAAGAAAATGAAAGGATGAGACTAATTAAACATAGTTTCTCCACCTGCAACACACTTGTCAAATATTTTGTTTTTTGTCCTTGACAAGCGAATTTTGTTTTTGGGCATTCCCACTTCTGTGTTTTGGGCATGGCTTCCACTTGATGAACCTGCAGACAAATAGGGGTCAGAAAATAGCAAAAAAATAACCAAACGGTTTGGTTGTTTGGGCAAGGCCGCCCCTCTTGGGCAAGGTCACCCCTCAGTGAACCTGCAGACAAACAGGGGTCAAAAAATAGCAAAAACAACAACTAAATAGTCTAGTTGTTTGGGAAAGGCCACCCCTCCTAGGCAAGGTCGCCCCTCTATGAATCTGTAGACAAACAAGGGTCAAAAAATAGCAAAAACAACAACCAAATAGTCTGGTTGTTTGGACAAAGTCGCCCCTCCTAGACAAGGTCACCCCTCAGTGAACCTGCAGACAAATAGGGGTCAGAAAATAGCAAAAAAAGCAGCCAAATAGTCTGGTTGTTTGGGCAAGGTCGCCCCTCTTGGGTAAGGTCACCCATCTATGAACATGCAGACAAACAAGGATCAAAAAACAACAAAAACAATAGCCAAATAGTCTAGCTGTTTGGGAAAAGCTACCCCTCCTAGGCAAGGTTGCCCCTCTATGAACCTGTAGACAAACAAGGGTCATAAAACACCAAAAACAACAGTTAAATAGTTTGGTTGTTTGGGAAAGGTCACCCCTGTGTTTCAAAATCTACAAAACTTCAAAAAATAGAAAACGTTAATGTAATGGACCCATGATGTGCATCCCACCGGGTGTGCTAGAAATGTGATCAAAAGAAATATGTTAATCTAAAAATGCAAAACAAAGTAGAATGCAAGAGAAGCAAATAACACCTAACACCTCAAGATTGGGCTACGTTAAACACAAACAAAAAGGAAGATAAAGACGAACAACAAATTATACCTTTTCTTCGTGTTGATCATTGGTTGGCCCTTGAAGATATTTTTGATATGTACTCCTTAAATGATAAGAATGCAATGATGGTGGTAGATGAATGATTAATGGAGGTGGATGAATGCAATGATGAATATTAAGATGCAAAATGAAATACTAAGAGGCTGCAACAAATGGCTAAAGCAACAAATGGCTAAAATGGCTTGAAAGGCTTGAGAGCATAAGTTTTCTATGAATGCACTAACTCACTCAATTAATGAAAAGAGGGGGCTATTTATAGAAGAAATTGAATTCTCTAGAGGATTCAATGGTCAAGATTGACGGATATGGTGAGTTGAGGACTCGTAAGCCCTCACATCTTGCCCTGTGGCGGGTGAAGTGTCTGAAGGACAAGGTGAGATGGAAAGGGTAAAAGTGACATGGAAAAGGCCATGTGGTCCCAAGGTACTTGCAAGTACCTTGGGATGAGAGAGGATCTCCACAAAAATTAATCCCTTGTCCCCAAGTGGGGCTGAAAGTGACAAGTGAGGACTTTTAGAAAGCCCACCCTTATCACCATGGGGATTGGAGATGGCCTTGGAGAAATAAAAGTGAATTTTTCATTCACTTTTTGGAAGAGGCCAAAGGGTAAAACAAGATTCCCCCTAAAAGGGGTCTTTGTCCTATGGGTATGATGTGACATATGGGATGTCATTTGGAAGACAAATGCATGGGGGAAATACGTGTGAATTTTTAATTCACATGGGGAAGAGGTCAACCCAAAAAAGGTAAGTACCAAGAAGGTTTACTTAGGGACATGCTAGAAAGGGTAAGCTATTAGGATTATGATTGTGCAAACATGTGATTAGGCTAATTAATGATGATAATAGGCAAGTGGAGGGACATGGAGGATGTGACATTAATCCTAATTAAGGATATGCAAATCTCAATGAAGGATTAATTAAATTAACCCAGATTAGTGAAAGGGTTATAGAGGATGGGACAAGGAGAGAGAAAGAATGAATTAAAAAATGAAAAGGATAATTAACTAAATTAAATAAATTGATTGATTTATTTAATTTAGAGAGGAAATGGTAAAGGATAAAGTATTTATTTAAATACTTTTGGGAACCTTAGGGAAAAGGGATAATATTAATTAAATGTGTCATTTAATTAATATAGATGGATTAGATGAATAAATGATGGGATTATCACCATATGGAAGTGGTCAAATTTAGGTGTATAGAACACTTTATCCATAGCTCTTCCATGATACCGATCTAGTTTTACTTTTGTTTCCACCATCAAATGTGAATAGTGTATAATCATTTTATGTGCTTCATAATCATCGAATGCAGGTAGACCATTCTTCCTTATCAGGTATTTTTGTAGCCAAGTGCCAACAACCACCACCGATCCTATTCAAAAACATGAAAACCATCATCAAATAGGTTCTCAAAATTTTCTTAAGGGATCAAAGACTTGTTCTAGAAATTTTCTTAAGGGGATCAAAAACTTGTTATCAAAATTTGATTAAGGGGGTGCTTAAGGGGATAACCATACTTGTTGTATAATGATAGCCATCATCATCTTATTGAGTTGCTATTAACTTATGTTTAGCATCCACACAAAGAGCTGACCAATTTTTTTTTTCCTCTTAATTCACCTCAGATGCAACAACAACATACACATGTCCTGCAAATAAATTTTGATTTAATAACTTGCACGTATCCATATAAATAATTTAGTATTACAAAATAACTTAATAAAGTGAAATAAACTGAAATAAATTGAATTAAATTACCTTCTTGTACAAGGTCTGAAACATGGTCATAATCTTCAGATGCAAACACTCGATCATTTTCTTCAATAGTTCTTTCATATTGACTGTGTGCTTGTGTAGGTGTCAACAATCATTTCTCCCACTCTTCAAACCATTTAGTATTTTCACATGCTTCCCAATCTCCTAAGATACAAATTTGACAAAAAATTCAAGCTCCCTTGTCCATATATTCCATGTGCTTGTTGTCAAACAGCTAAATGAATGCCATTTAGTAGATCCACTGACTGTCTCACAATCAACTCTAGGTAGAATATTTTCTTCTTCAACCAACCAAAAGAATCGATGAACTATAGAGTACTCACTTGAACTAGGTGTATATAATCTTATATTTCATCAATCCACAATCCCACATGCATGTTTCAATTTTACCGCATCATCAAATTGTAATTGTTCTCTAGCAAGAATCCTTTTGACACACACACCATCTCCATCATGTTCTCCTTTACCATGCCCAGCTTCAAAAAAACTCCATATATGTTGAACATTAAGTTCCTTGTGAATCCTACTTAACCAATAAAACATTCAATAATTCTTGAAATTCCTCATACAATTATCTAACCATATGAGGTGTTATATTATCTGGATTCCTCTTTCTCTTAAATTTCTATTAAATATATTGAAACAATATTGAACAAACTCTGATGAGTGTAACCGGTTGTCACTCAAATAAAAATAATACTCCCTCAAAAAAAATTTATCATCCTCTGTGCTATCATTTGCATCTCTATAAACAATATGGACAAACATAGCTACTTGCACTAAATTATAATACTATGATTGAATTTCCTCTTGTGGAGCTAGAGTATATTTATTTGCAAAATAAACCACTTGAAAATAAACTACCAATTGGAAATCTGTTTCTACATGTGAAAAATTGGCCATCAAGCCATCAAGCATGTTGAGAGTGCATGACATATTTTGGTACAATCTTATTCATAAATTCACCCATGAATGCATGTACACTAACTTTTTATGTAATTAAATCACAATGCTTTCCTATTTTTCCATATTTTAAAGAATATTCAACATTCTTAAATCTCTTAACATCTACTGATTTTTGTCCAAAATCATTATCAACACTTTCATGCATACAAATTCTTATGAATGAAATATTTCTACAGCTAGTGCATTGTCCAAAAATACAAGAACTTAAATAAAACAATTTACCATTAGATCCTTCACAAAACAAACCTAATATAAACTCCCTTATTGTTTTAGGTGGAATATTAATACCACATTCCTATATAATCATGTTAGTATGCAAAGTACAATGTATATATCAAAAACATCATAAAAATAATGAAATTGGACACGTGTTTTACAACAACAAGATAGTCGTTGCTTATTAATTTTTACATACCAGGGTTTACATTTTTCAAAAGACCTTTGACTTATTTTAATATTACCAAGTAACACTAAATCACCACAAAATTTTCTATAAAATTCAATTTGTGTTGTATCTAATAGGTTTTTTGGATGAGCATCACAAACTTTTGACCCCACTCTTAGTTTTAAACATCTCTAGCATTAGATGATACCCTCGTATTATCATGCCAATATTTTTCAATAAAAGATTTAATTTGAACATTCAATTTCATGTTAGACCTCGGGAGTCGACCAATAAAACTCCAACATTGGTTAATTGGATCATTTTCTATACTTTATCTTCTTTTTTCCTCTCTTAGCAATGTTTTAGGATGTATTTGTAGAACTTCACTAATATTACTTACCATTCTTTTATTGAAAGTTTCTTTATTAACTATAGCAGTTGTTATAGCTCTTCTTGCTGCATTTTTATCTTTAGATCAACTATTTTTCTCAATATATTGAGTGGCACTAGCAATAGTAGACATAACATTTTTTAATAATTGATCTTTTCTTCTTGGTTTAACAAAAAATCCTAACCTTTTCATTAATTTCCTCATTTTTTGCATTCTCATCAATTGCATCATTAGCTGACATTGAAATGCAAGTTTTTTATGACAATTTTGGTTTTTGTATATTGTATTCACATGTGTTCTTATTTTCTTCCAAGAAATCTTACTAGGAAGATTATCCAAAACATCACTTTCATCTTTTAAAAAAAAAATTCATTAAATTCGACATCACATTCTAGATTTTCATTTTCATCTTCATTTTCAACTTTTAAACAATTTACATTTTCATCAACAACACGGTTTTCATTTTCATTTTCATCAACAAAATGGATTTATTTTTCATTTTCAATAAAAGGATCATTCTCATTTTCATTTTCAACAAAATATTTTTCATTTTCATTTTCAACAAAAGGATCATTCTCATTTTCATTTTCAACAAAAAGATTTTTTATTTTCATTTTCAAAATTTAAAAAAAAATCATTTTCATTTTCTAATGTATTTTCAACTAATTCTATAAAAAATTAATCTCTCTGAATATTATCAATGTCAACATCATTAAGTCCAACATCTTGTAAAACTTCTACAAATGAATTTTCCATTTCACTAAAATGTGGATTTGAAGACATACCTGGATTTGTGCCTATTGAAACATTCTCCATAGCATTGAAAGAGGGATTTGAAGACATACTAGGACTTGTTTGTATAATCATATTATTTTCCAAATTGACTTCTTGCAAATTAGCTTCATCAAGAACCATGGTCTCCTCAATGTTTTCATCTTCAATAGTTGTGGAATTGGATGCCCCACCATCATTCATTGATTTAATTATCATTCTTCTCTCTTTGTCTTTGTTTCTCCTTCTCTCTCTTTGCTTGAATTTCTTTAGGAGTCAATGTCTTCCTATCTTTCCTCTTATTATGAGCTTGTGAACCCATGACTGTAAAATTCTTAAGCACAAATGAATGTCAATAGTGAAATTCTTCAAAAAAATCAATCCAAATTGTAAATTGAATACCTTTAAGGAAAAAATTCTTCCTCATTTGTTCCTCTAAACAAGTAGAAAACTAACACAATTCCACTTATAAAACTATTTACATGATGCCTCCTTTCAAAAATTCAATCGAGACTGCAAGTTGAAGACCTATAAAAACAAAAGTCTTCCTCTTTTGTTCCTCCAAACAAGTAAGAAACCTAACACAATTCCACTTCAAAAAATGTTTACATGATGCCTCCTTTGAAAAATTCAATTTAAAATGCATGTTTAACACTTGTAAAGACAAAAGTTGATAGAAAATAGCCCAATATATCGCAGTCCGCCATACATGTGAAATTGCAGATTTCATTGTAAAACTTTTATAGTAAGTTTAAGAAAAAAGGTAAAAAAAGAAACAGGATTATGAAATAGGATCCCCTTTATTAAAAATAGGATCACGTTTCATAATCAGGATCTCGTTTATTAAAAATAGGATCCCGTTTCATAATCGAGATCCCATTTCCCAATATTAAATGTGGGAACCGTTGGCATGGAAACGGGATCATGTTTCCATGCCAATGGTCCCCACATTTAATATTGGGAAACGAGATCCCAATTTACAAAACGGGATCTCGTTTTGTAAATGAGATCCCATTTCTAAAAATTTGAAATCCCCCTTGCTTTATGGTTGGGTTTTTGGCTTGTATTCTGGTTTGAAAAAAGAATTGGGAATCCAAAACTAGGCCTTCAACCTAGTTTGACTTGCGAGTTGAAGGTCCTAACAATGTTAGAGAAAAATAGTGAGTTTGGACATATGGGTGACGACTTTTTTTGTAGAATTTTTTGACAAAACGAAAACCCATTATAGATGAGATAGTGCAAATTCCAAATATATAATTTTTTTTACAATTGGATTATTTTTCTATTTTTCAATTATTTTTTGATGAAATAGGTCCATAAACTTGAATTATCAAGGTTTTTTAATATTTTAATAACTTTTTATGAACATAATTTTTTGACGAATGGATTGCACGAGAATGTACTTCAGAAAATTCTTTTCATTTAAAAAAAATTCAAAAAATGATAAGTTTAGGTCATCTTATGTGTGACATACACGATGATTTTTCAAAACACCAAATATGACCAATAAAAAATTAACAAAAACAATTATTCAATAAAAAATTACAAAAAATATCAAAAACGTGCTTTAGTGAGTTACAAATATTTTCTCAAAAGGATTTAGAAAAATACGATAATTTAGGTCAAAATATGGAGGACATACACGTGCATGGTATGGTAAAGAAAAGTCTTTTAAATAGTGGTTTTTGGAAATGCGTATTGAAACTCATTTCGTACCATCTGGGTATTCAAATAGATTACATATTTGGAAACTAGACTCTGAGTACTACATTTTATGATTAGTGATTTTTTGAAGAATCTATCTCTAAGTGCTTCAAATTTTAAGGTCAAATGTGTCAAATTCTAAAAATCAAGGAAAACACCCAATTTTTGGCCAAAAAGTGGACTCAACTTCTTGCCAGTACCCTTGCATTTCTTAAACCCTCATTACATTTCTAGAACTCCCAAGTGCACATAACCTAACTTTTTTTTGCATAATTTCATCATTTACATCATTTGTCTTGCATAACTAGGTTTTGTGAGTTTAATGTTTTCTATTCCAAGCTTTTGCTTGGTGGTGAACCCCTCAAAGCCTAAAAGAATCCTTCCTAGGTCTTCCTTGTTGAGAATTGACTCACCCTTTGGGTTGATAGTCAATCAAATTAGGGTTTATAGGAAATAATTTAATGACCTAAAGAAAATAAGTGGGCATCTTCCCCCCACCCTATTTTCTTTATGACTCATTTTGGTGAACCTGATGTGAAAGTGCATCTAGAGTTTCTCATATTTGCATTAGTGAAAGTGCAAATAAGTTGCATTTTTTTCTTTCTTGCATCATATTATCTCATTGAAAATCTGAAAAATGCATTTTTAATCATCATAATTGCATTTAGGAACATTGTTTTTGTATTCAAAATTGAAAATAATTGCATTCAATTACTTGTTTTTAGTCACTTTTTCTTGCATTCATTGGCATAAATTTTTGTTTCTAAACATCACATCTCTAAGTAGGGCAACCTGGGAACACTATTATCAATCCATATTTTGTTTTCTTTTTGAAAAAAACCCTTGTTGGGACTAAAACACCTTTATTGGCGTCTTAGTCCCTCTTTGGTTTTTCACCTCAAAATCATGTCTGAGTTGATTGCATTTTGTTCTAGTTTTTGGAACCTTCAAATTTCATCAGCAGGACCAAGACACCCTTTACTGGTGTCCTAGTCCCTATGGAGTTTGAAGTTGCAGTTTTTAGGGTTTAAATCAACTTTTTTGTGCTTCTGTTTGTTGCAGTTACTTTCCTGTTTTAGTTCTTTGATTTGTTGTTTCATCAGATTTAGCGAATCTAGCTTAATCTATCTTCATTCACTACATTTTCAACACTCAAAATAGAATTTAAAGCATCTCATTTTTAGTCTATTGCATAGTGTAATTAGCAAATTACCTTGTTTTAGGTCTGCAAATCTAAAAATGTTAATTTTTCTGGAGCTTTGTATAATATGGATAAAAGAAATTTTCACTTTTGCATGCACAATGTTTACATTCATAAAACTTTGCATGACTTTGATAAAAGTGATTTTCATTTTTATTTTATAAATTTTTTTCACTCTTAAAGTTTTGCATACATTGGATACAAGTGTTTTGCATCTTTGGATACACATTGTTTACATTATTAAAGCATTGCATGAGATGGTTAAAAGTGCTTTTCATTTTTGGTCAAACAATGTTAGTACCTTACCTTTCTAGGCATGCTAAGAAAAAGTTCATATCCCCTCCCTATGAGAGTGTTACAGTGAAAGAGAATACAACCTTGGAAAATCCTAATGATCATATTCATTCTTCTCCTAACATCTCTCCTATTGGTGAAGAAGATATTTTGGTGATCTAGAAGAATCAATCAATGAGAGTTTTGAGAATCCTACTTGTTTCTCTCTGTCTACCTCTCTTATTAGGCAATACAGTGATGAACAAGAAGAAGCAACCATAGGTAATACTGACGACCACATCACACAACAAGAGACCATTGAAACTTCAACTAGTTTACATTCATCCCATGACATCTTCACCTCTTGTGATGAAAACATAAGTCAAGATATGTTGGTGTTGGATGATCAAAACTTTCAGATCTAAGACAATCCTCTTTATTCTATCTATCCTATTTTGGAAGACATTATAGGACAAAGGAATGAAATTATGGATAATCATGATGATTACATTTTTTCTTCTTCAATTATTTCTCCTAGTTGTGAGGAAGATGCCTTGGTTTTAGAAAATATAACCAATGAATGTCATGAGGAAAACATTATTGAACAATATAATGACATCATTGATAAGCAAGACAGTTCAACCATTGATCATTCCCTTACTTGTGATGAAGTCATTTTGCAAGAAACAACCCTTGAATATCAAGAACATTTGGGTTTTAGTTCTCCTATAAAATCTCCTAGTAGGGAAGATATAATGATGGAAGAAAATGAGAACATTGACAACAATAATTCCTTAGATGAAGATGATGAAGTGACATTAGACTCCCCTTCACTAAGAGATCATGAAAATAATGATTTCTGAGGTGATGCACATTAGATACCCCTTAGAGTACTCTCCAGAACCCAAATTTATCATTTATACACCCTCTCAAAAACCATGTTGGGTCTCAAAAATGCAGGTTTTAACCACGAGAGGTTGCCAAGATCTCACAACATTTTTGGCCAACATATAAGGCCAATTAACATAATTGAACCTTCTGCTCTTTAGGCTCTGCTAAACCTAGGCGGGTGCACCTATGTGTATGTTGCATATTTGAAATATATTTCCTGCTCAATCAATCTAGTCACAATGGCAATTGGAAGTGAATAGATAAAAACATAACTGCTACTCCTACTGCATAAAAGAAAGAATTTGAAATGTTGTTTTTCATGAAATTTATCTTCTGGGTCGTGATAGATCAGTGCCTTCTATCCACATGGGAAATGGAGTCAAAAAATAAGAAATGATATGTGTTTCCCTCTTTGGCTTAACTCTAGTTGTTAGGCACTTTGAAATTCTATGATTGGCATATAACTTCACTAAATTTATGACTTGCATAAATTGTGCTGGAATATTTTCTTACCAGGTTCTTCTTTAACTATCCAAAATAAATCCTTAAATCACTCTGACTTATTTAAAATAATTTAATTTTGACTTGCAAACACCAGTTAATTAAATCACACAAAATGAAAATGCACCTTGATAAATCGGGAATATACTTGATATGCTGATTTAAATGATTAAAAGACCTCAAGTTGGAGACAACCAGATAAAAACTATAAATTATTACATCACAGCAACTAAGCATATAAAGGATTTCACCAATTTTAAAATATTTTATCCATTCATCTGCTTCAAAAAAGGTTTGTACATTATTTCATTCCCAGTCTTTATTTTTGGAACTATCTAACTGTTCCTACTACTCCCCCTGTTTAACTGATTTTTCAAAATATTTATACAATAAATCCCAAGGGTCACGAACCTTTATTTTCTTGTTACAACCGTCTACATTCTTTAGCAAAAATTAAAATATTTAATTGAATTGCCTTATCGGCAAATTAAATATTTTAACATAGCTCTGCATTTTTGTTTTATTTTATTTCATAACACTTTGCCCACTTTTAATATTCCCTTTTACTTACTATTGCGAAGCTTTCCTCTATGCCCACAACTCTACCACACTCTTATTGTCTTCTCTTAGTGGTACCACGATGTCTAACATTTACTATTGTTGTTCCTATCTACCATGCCATTGCAATCTTTGTTTTAACCATCCGCGGTACCGCGGTGTCCAGTCTTAATCGTTGCTTCGCTATTATCTTCCCTTCCACTGCATCACTGTAGTCTCTGAGTTGACTGTCCATGGTACCACAGTGGTCGGCATTAAATACTATCCCCATGCTACCACGGTCTCATTTTTGACCTCTGGCGGTTGCGTGGTAACCCTCTTGACTGCCAATCTCGCCGCTATCTTACTGTCGCCTCCCTGTTCATTGCATCACCACAGTCTCCTCCTTGACCGGTCGTGGTATCACGATAGCTTCCTTGACCACTACCTCTACCACTTACCACACTACCGCAGTCACTATGATGACCACCAGCGGTACTGTGGTAGCCCTTGTCAATTGTCACTTCACCTACTTGCCTCTGTTCACCGTGCCACCATAGTCTCTTCTCTAACCATCCATGGTTGCACGGTAACCATTTGCATGACTGTTCTTAACCACCACCTCTATACCATGGGCTAGTCTGTTGGAAGTTGCGGTAAACCAGTAAATGACATAAAAAGTGAATATTAAGCCAGCGGTATGAGGTATAAGGTGTTTTAGCACTTTGGATGGGGGGATGAAATGATTTTTTTATGAAAAGTTAGGAAAATAATGGGTTTAAATGGGTAAAAGACCTTGGAATTTTAATGGGAAATTTGGGTTCTAGCAGTGGCTCCTGTTGGGGATGAGTGATTTTGCAAATCACTACAAGAATCTAGAATATCACTGGGAGAGTAGACCAAGACAACAAAGGATGTGAAAAAATGAAGGCAATGGAAGATAGAGGGAATGAAATGGTGAAGGGGATGGGAAATGGAAGATGGAAAATGGAGGATGGAAGATGGCCCTACACTACTGTACATGGAAGGAAAACAATGTTTTTAATAAGGGAACTTTTGAGAATGTCCATGTACTGGCAAGCCCAGACCCTTTAAAATTCCTAGACTATTGTGCATGGAAAAGAATATTTAAAAAGGTTTGTTTAAGAATTGTCCATGCATTGGCAATCCTTAATCCTCTGTATCTACTATGGTTTAAAATTCAAACCATAAAGGATGGCCCCAAGCCACCCAAAAGAAAAGCCCACACTTTCCTCTGTCATAGACTTTATTCTGATTTGAGCTCATCAAGTTTCTTTTGAAGCTATCCATTCCAACTGCCCTATTACATGCATTGTCATTGAAAACCTTCAGGAAATCATTGTGTTCAACTTGACTCATGTTCCTTTCACCACTCTGCAATTCATAATTCCTATCATCATATGACAAGTCTTTATCACCTTCAACATACAAAGTGTATCTAGATTCAATGGGACATTCATAATCTTTCTCATTATCATATACTATTCAATGATCATGTAACTGTACTGGGACCTAAAAATCCAAATGCTTCTAATGGGAATCTAAAAATCTAGTCTCATCAACATCTTCTAGAACAATCAAATTAGAAATACTTTCCAGTCCCTTCCTACCACCAATTAGTATTGACACATACTTTTGATCCATCCAGTCATCCTTATACACACTTGAATCAACAAATATTGAACACTCATCATCAATAACATGCAAACCAACATCTTTCTCTTGTAGACAAAAATTGTTCAAGTCACATACCTCTTCTTGGACATAAATGGATTCTTGATCAGCTCCAAAGATCTCTTCACCACTTTGAGAAATGCACATGGAATCATATGAATCATTACACATAGTACCCTCACTATCAAAGAAAATGTATGCTGGACCCAAAACTTTAGAATTATCTTTATGTGTACATCTCTGGTATTCAAGAGTTAACAAATCTGAAACCTGCTCACTACTGAGTGAAGATGTTTCTTCAAGGTTTTTTGCTATATTTTCATCATCTTGGCCCTCATAAGAACTTTCTCCCATGAATTATTCTTCATGATTAATTGTGTCACCATGGTATTGATCATCATAGTCCTCATCCAAGATGTATGATTGGTCCTCCATATCATCACCATCTTCCAAATCTGAAAAATTGTCATTAGAAATCCTAGTAGCACATACTTCCTTTGATTGTTGCATTGTTTGATCATCCATGATATCACTATTAGATTTATGGTTGCTAGTATCCATATACCTTGTTCCAAGTATGGAATCAATAAGTTTATTCGCTACATCAAAGGCACAATGTTTTGATGACTCTGACCAATAAACTAATTTAGGCTCTAATGCTCTTAGAAATTGTGCAACAAATGTGGGTCTTGTAGGCCTACAATGAGGAGGTAATTGCATACAGATGTCTATCATCTTGTTGTATAGAGAGTTTACATATTCTCCCTTATATCTATTTATGTCAAAAAATGAATCTAAGGGAGAAACTCTACATTCTGATTCTATGATGGGGTCTTGGCTTTGAGTATGTGCATATTCATCCTCCTCCTCCTCAAGCTGCTGATTCTGATAGCTTACAAATATTTGTCTAGGAAGGATAGGATAAATATTCATTTGATGTGATGACTGAGATGCATAAATGTTCTACTGTGAATAGGGCATATTACCTTCATTGCTAAAGTTCCCAAGTGGCACTTGTGGTGTCCAAGATCTACTGGAATTTGTGTATTGAGATGTATCTGAGACACGTTTAACTCCCAATTGTAGCAATCCTTGATTCAATCATAGCATTTGTTGGTCCAATTGCAGCCTTTTCTGTTTCAATTTCTTCAACTCTCTTATTGACTACTGCCTCCACACTTCTTCTACCATCTTGACAAGAAAATTGACCAAGTGTTACTATTCCATAATATCTATGCATTATTTGTCAAATTGAAACAGATTTGCCACCTACTTTTCCCAAAAGTAGGAAAATGGAAAGGACTTTTGTACTTCTTTGGTTTTCCCTAGAGGAATCTCCAAAAAAAATGTAAAAATTTGTTGACTCTATAAATGGATAGGCTGACAAAACTTTCCTGAGTATAGTTCCTCAATAGAGTCACCAAATTGTTGGGTCTCAAAAATGCAGGTTTTAACCAGGAGAGGTTGCCAAGCTCTCACAACATTTTTGGCCAACGTACAAGGCCAATTAACATAATTTAACCTTCTGCTCTTTAGGCTCTACTAAACCTAGGTGGGTGCACCTATGTGTATGTTTCAGATTTGAAATATATTTCCTGCTCAATCAATCTAGTCACAATGGCAATTGGAAGTCAATAGATAAAATCATAGCTGCTACTCCTACTGCATAAAAGAAAGAATTTGAAATTTTTTTCATGAAATTTATCTTCTGGGTTGTGATAGATCAATGCCTTCTATCCACATGGGAAATGGAGTCAAAAAATAAGAATGATATGTGTTTCCCTCTTTGGCTTAACTCTAGTTGTTAGGCACTTTGAAATTCTATGATTGGCATATAACTTCACTAAATTTATGACTTGCATAAATTGTGCTGGAATATTTTCTTACCAAGTTCTTCTTTAACTATGCAAAATAAATCCTTAAATCACTATGACTTATTTAAAAGACTTCAATTCTAACTTGTAGACACCAGTTAATTAAATCACACAAAATGAAAATGCACCTTGATAAATCAGGAATATACTTGATATGCTGACTTAAATGATTAAAGGACCTCAAGTTGGAGACAACCAGACAAAAAATGTAAATTATTACATCACAATAATTGAGCACATAAAGGATTTCACCAATTTTAAAATATTTTATCTGTTGATCCACTTCAAAAAAGTCCTGTACATTATTTCATTCCTAGTCTTTATTTATGGAATTATCTAACTGTTCCTACTACTCCCCCTGTTTAACTAATTTTTCAAAATATTTATACAATAAATCCCAGGGTCACAACCCTTCATTTTCCTATTACAACCATTTGCATTCTTTAGCAAAAATTAAAATATTTAATTGAATTGCCTTATTGGAAAATTAAATATTTTAACATAGCTCTGCATTTTCATTTTATTTTATATCATAACACTTTGCCCACTTTTAATATTCCCTTTTACTTACCGTTGCGAAGCTTTCCTCTATGCCCACCACTCTACCATAGTCTTATTGTCTACTCTTAGTAGTACTGCAGTGTCTGACATTTACTATCATTGTTCCTATATACCGTGGCACCGTGGTCTATGTTATAACCGTCCATGGTACCACGGTGTTCGGTCTTAACCGTTGCTTCACTGTTATCTTCCCTTTCACCGCGTCACTGCATTCTCTAACTTGATTGTCCATGGAACCATGGTGGTTGGCATTAACTATTATCCCCGTGCTACCGTGGTCTCCTTTTTTACCCTTGGCACTTGCACAATAACTATCTTGACTGCCAGCCTCGTCGCTATCTCACCATCGTCTCCTTGTTCATCGTATCACCATAGTCTCCTCCTTGACCGGCCACGGTATCATGGTAGCCACCTTGACCACTACCTCTGCCACTTACCACACTATTGTAGTCACTGTGATGACTGCCAGTGGTACCACGGTAGCCCCTATCCACTACCACTTCACCTGCTTGCCTATGTTCATCGTGCCACCATAGTCTCTTCTCTGAGCATCCATGGTTGCACGGTAACCATTTGGATGATTTTTCTTAACCACCACCTCTATACTGTGGGATGGTCTATGGGAAGCTATGGTAAAGTGGTAAATGACATAAAAAGTGAATATTAAGGTATCAGTGTAAGGTATAAGGTGTTTTAGCACTTTGGATGGGGGGATGAAATGATTTTCTTACGAAAATGTAGAAAAATAATGGGTTTAAATGGGAAAAAGACCTTGGAATTTTAATGAAAAATTTGGGTTCTAACAAACCACAAGTTCAAAACAAACCCGTCCTTATCCTTGAACCACCTAAGAATAATATTTCACAACAATCGAGTTACAATATTGTTTCTCATACATATAACACTAGGAACAATCCACAACCAATACAAACAACTTCAACATTCCTTCCATTGCCTAATCTTATCTTACCTAGTCCTCCTTGTTTACATTCACATAATGGGAAGGAGTATAATCTTGTTGAAAAACTAAAGAATAGTCTTGCTAAGATATCCCTGTGGGACCTAATTTAGAATTCACCTAGTTATCACACTATGCTTTAAACATGCTTGCAACAAGTTCCTAGATCCCTTCTAATACACAACCAAATGACATAGAAGCCCTGATTCAAGGAATAAATGTTGACAATTTTTTTTCCACCAAAGTAAGTTCCCTCCTTTGGAAGTGAAAAACAACATGATGTTTTCATGATCCTATCTCAATATAGTAGCATAGGGATAAAACAAACCCTTGATGACAATGGCCCAACCTTAAATTTGTGTAGTGTAAACCTTTTGGATAAGCTTGGTATCGATAAATCAAAAATTCAACCCACCTCTTTATCTATTAATGGATTTAATGACGTGTGAAAACAACTACTTGGTGTAATCACTTTACTTATTAAAGCTAGAAAGGTCACATTAGAAGCACGAATCCATGCTATTCCTCATGATATTTTGAATATAATCTTCTTTCAAGAAGATCATGGATTCATGTAATGGATGGGGTGCCTTCCAATCTTCATCATAAAATGAAG
>CM021101.1:264912013-265227203 GCA_007115665.2 Sequoiadendron giganteum
GTGAATTTGAAGAAATTTCATCCTCTTAGTTAAAGTGGGGGATAAATGTAGTGTAGGAAAATGCATACCCAAGAGCATTTTCACACTTGTTTGGGCCCGCCTTGCTTTATTTATCTACTAATTGTTCAGGTATTTTTCATCCACACACCCAATGAATGACATCTTTTTATGTCTAATCCTAACAAAATTCAATGGATAAATGATAATTTAATTATTCTAGTTGAGTGTCCCTTATTTTTGGGCCAGGACTAAGATGCCACCTAGTGCATGTTTGTCCCCAAAGGTCTTGGGACCCTGATTTCAAGTGGACCTTAAATGGGCCCCTTTTTGAAGTCTATGCCCCATGTTTTCAGGACATGGGACTAAGATGCCGCCTAGGGCATCTTAGTCCCCCTTAAAGTATTTTAGGGGTTTAATTTCAAATCTTGGGGGCATTTAGCCTCCTTTAATTAACGAATTCATGTGTTGGCTTGTTGTGGTGTAATTTTAGGATATTAATCATGGATAAGTATAAATACAAGGTTCATTCAATCATTTTCAACCAAGACTTTTATGAGAGTATTCATAGTAGAAAATTTGAGTTCAAAAAAACATTCAAGAGAAATTCATCAAGCATTTGGAGCCATCATCAATATTCAAGCATCATATCAAGGATATTGTTGCATCATTTTTATTGTTGTGCTAAAAATTGTGATGTACCTAGGTTTATGATTCAAGCAAGTGTTTCATGCAAGATATACATAATTCAAGGAGTCAATATAACTAGATCCATTTTATCCATTTCAAGAATAATTGCAACACCTTGTTATAAGGGTTTGGTGAGTTGCAACATAGTGTTTTTTTCATTCATCATTTCCCTCCATTTCATTCTATTTCAAGGTTTAATTACCAACAAGGGGTTTGACCAAGGAAAACCCCCATTCACTAACAATCAACAAGTTTTTCCTCTCTTTCATATTTGTGTTTGAATATTTAGGTTGTAGACTGGAAGATCATTTGGGGTGCAAAGTTGCAAAGTTGCATTACAAAGTTGTCATCTTCATGGATGCTCACCTACATGCTAGATCCAAAAGTTTCAGGACCTAAGACTAGAGAAGAAGGAAGTGCAGACTTTGGACCACATTTGGAGATTTCAAAAGTCTAGATCGGGACTAAGACAATAGCAAGGGTGTCTTAGTCCTCCAAGTGTAATTTTGTAGAGATTGTTTCAGATCCGGTTCCAGCATTCGAAGATTTTGCATCTACCCCAAAAAATAGCAATGAGACTAATAAGACAATAAGGATGTCTTAGTCCTTCCTAGCACATTTTGATAGCTTCTTTTCATTTTTGAAATGCTCATTACATTTCCAAAAAATCCTAGATCCACATACCTTTACTTGTTGTTGCATAATTTCATCATTTACATCCTTCATTTAGCTTGCATAACTAGGTTTTGTGAGTTGAATGTTAAGTTGTCTTTTCCAAGCTTTTTCTTGGTGGTGAACCCTTCAAATCCTCAAAGAACCCCTCCTAGGTCTTCCTTGTTGAGAAATCACTCACCATTTGGGTTGATATTCAATCCAATTAGGGTTCCTAGGACATAATTGAATTACCTAAATAAAATAAGTGGGCATCTTCCCCTCACCCTATTTTATTTATGATTCAAGTCCTTGTCATTCACCATGCCCTTTTATTTTTTTTACTTGTCTTCTACTAGCAAGAGGGAGCACCTCTATACTTATCATTTTATTTTACTTATGTGGGTCCATATGTACCACATGGAATGCTCCATAAATTTTAAAGGAAAATGTAGAATACATTTACCATGGTGTATAAAGAAACATATACTCTTTCCATGATTAATCTCATTTGATGGTATATAAGGCATGAGGTTATTCCTTAATGTTTCTCAACTGTGATTTCATGAAGAAACTTAATTTTATATTTTTGATCTATTTTTTCTATTTTAAATTAACTCCAAATGTAAGATACACATTGAAGGAAATTTTTACTTTATTCATTTAAAATTTTGAACACACTAGTACCATGCAATAATCATGTTCAACTACCACTCCCCTAATGCCAATAAAACCTAATAAGTTAACTTACCTAGTGCTAGAATCTATAAATATTAATCATAGCTTACTGGCCTAGTACTTTTCACTCATTACAAGGTACTAGACCTCCAAATGGGTTCATCCTCTAGTCTTAGAAATTAATATTTATTATTTTGGAAAGAAACTATATTTTTGGTTAAATTATTTCTCTTTATATAGTAATATTTATGCCCCTTCTACAGTTTAAATCCTGTTTTATATAGATAAGGTTTTGATCCTTGTGTGTAATACACTTTCCTACTCCATTTTTAATCATATAAAGGAACCTTTGTGCATATGTTAAGATTTAGTTGTAGTACATTTTATGTGGTTGTTCAAGACTATCAAAATAATTAATTTAAGAGATTATCATTCTTAAAATTATGATCTAAATTACATATATGAATTTGTATTATGCATAAATATTTTATTAGCATTATTTATTTTGACTATGACACCTTTTTTTGTAGAGCTATGTTTTAAGTATTGAAGGAAATTTATTTTCCATGAACCTTTTCATTAATTTTTTTACTTTCCTACATATTTGTCCATGTTTCTCTTAAAAATTATGCTTAACTAGAATATATAAGGAGTTATAATTTTAAATGTAGAGCTTGAATCACATACCTATCTCACATATATGAGGTTTTCCATGATTGATGACTATGAAAGATACATTTATCCTAAAAAGATATTTAGGCCATCAATAGTATTTAATAAAAAAATATAAACTCATATGGAACATCTAGTTAACATATGAAGTAAACACCTTCTTGCAAAAATATGAATGTTCCTAAAAAGAATCATCTAGGTGTAAGAGTTGATAGTGAGCTCTAATAACTTATTATCACTTGCAAATCCAAAGATAGAATTCCATAAGAAATTAAAGCAAGAGAATAGATTTCTTGATATGAATGTAATAATGGTACAATAATCAATAATGGACAATTGGCTATATAGGAAATATTGATAGATAAAACAAGATTTAAGATTATGACAAGTATCTTAATCCTATATCATGAGATAACTAGAGGTAAGGTCACATGTGTAATAGAGATGTTTAGAAAGATTATTAAAGCCATAAGTAAACTTAACATGTGAACATGTTTAAATAGGACATAGGTGGACTAGTTAGAACAAGACATAGGTTAACTAGAACTAGATAAATTACTTTGTTCACACTAAAAAGGGGGAATTGGATAGGAAATATCCCTATTCACACCAAAAAACCCATTAAGTGTAATGTAAGGAGATGAAAATAGTACAATAATGTACAGATGATACAATTGTTAGGAAAATTCAAAGGTGTAGAACAAACTCTCCTAATGTCAAACCTTAGAGAAGAATGAAAATATGTCTTTAAATTCACAATTACAGTTCATTAAGATGCACATGGAAGGAATAACAGAATAGAGAAATATACACATACACAATTGAACACCAGATTTACATGGAGAAACCCTTATGGGAGAAAAAGCCACCACACCAAAGAAAACTATCTTGTATTACAGTAATTGAATTACATACAAGTTACATACTCTTCTCTCAAATAATAAATCTCATAGTAGCAACACTTCCCTGATCAACCTTGTACAAAACAAATTATGATCACACTATTGTTATCTCAACCTATTACAATGCATATACAACATACAATGAATAACACCCACTGATCATTTGATCATCCAACCATTGAACCCATAACAGTTACTGTACATTGCAATGTATAGAAACAACCATAATCAATTTGTTCTTTGTATAGATAGTTCACTTTAGTTGCCTCTGTTGAGCAACTGTCAAACTTCCAAGCCATCGAATGACCACCTCCAAGTCAGCAACATCCTCCACTATTTGGTGTACACCTCAGCATTCAACCAAGTCCACGCTCATTCACCATACACCACACTGCTGCTAGACAACCAAAAGGATCCAAAAGGGTGGCAGTATACCACACTACTACTCGATAGCTAGAAGGATCTCACAGTATGGTGGTATACAACACACTACCGCTAGACAACAAGAAGGTTCCCACGATATGGCGATAAACAAACTACTTCTTGACAGTTAGAAGACTCCTATGGTATGGCGGTAACCACACTACCGCACCTCTCTCTGAATCACCTAGCAGTATAGAGGTACAAGAATGAAGGTAACACTTATGCAATTCTGAGCTGATTGGTGACATAACCAGGGTTATACCAGTGATTTTGAGAAACCTCTTCTCAAAAATATCCCACTTGACAAAGAACTCACTGAACCCTTCAGAGCATTCAGAAACTACTGAGATTCATGGGTCCCATGGCCCATCGAACTAGCACACCACATGTACTTTTCTATGCTC
This sequence comes from Sequoiadendron giganteum, assembly GCA_007115665.2. Taxonomy (NCBI): domain Eukaryota; kingdom Viridiplantae; phylum Streptophyta; class Pinopsida; order Cupressales; family Cupressaceae; genus Sequoiadendron; species Sequoiadendron giganteum. Next base: position 264,916,431 of record CM021101.1, read on the forward strand.
ACTAGTTTCATTAAATCATTTGCAACATTTTCTAGAGTATTCAACTTTTCCAAATAGACATTTCCATCCTCCACCATATCACATACAAAATGGTACTGCACATCATTATGTTTCATCCTAGCATGGAAAGTTGGACTTTTCACCAGATAAATAGCACTTTGACTATCACAATAAATTGTAACCTACCCTGCATCAAACCCAATGTTAGAACACAAAATTTTTAACCAGATTGCTTCCTTACAAGCATGTGTAGTTTCCATGTATTCAACCTATGTAGTGGACAAAACAACTACAGCCTGTCGCTTGCTCATCCAACTATCTATACCACCATTCACCATGAAAATATATCCACTGGTAGATCTTTTGATGTTAATGCCCCCTACCCAATTAGAATCTACATACCCATGAATGTTGAGAGTCCTTTGTGACTCAACCAAATTTCCATGGTAACTCAAATAATATTCCAAAGTGCCCTTTAGATATCTAAACACTCTTTTCACAACATCCCAATGTGTCCTTCCTAGATTTTCCATAAACCCACTAAGTACTCCCACCGCTTGGGCAGTGTCAGGCCTTATACAAACCATTGCATACATTAAACTACCAACTGTACTTGCATAAGGAACCCTGGTCATGTCCTCCATCTCAGTAGGAGATTTTGGACAATCTTCAATAGATAGCTTTGTTCCTTGCAAAACTGGAACAACTAGCTGCTTACAATCAGTCATACAAAATTTCTCTAGAATAGTGTTAATATAATTTCTTTGGCTAAGCCAAAGTTTTCTATTCTTTTTGTCCCTAGTTATTTCCATTCCTAGAATATACCTTGCTACACCAAGATTCTTCATTTTGAACTTTGCAGACAACTAAGATTTTAGATCAGAAATCATAGACTTACTATTCCCTATGAACAACATATCATCAACATAGAGTGCAATAATAAGAACCTGATAATTTTCCAATTTGAAGTACACATAATGATCTGATTTCAATGTTTGAAAACCCAGTGAAAAAACAAACGTGTCAAACTTTTGGTACCACATTTTAGGAGATTGTTTTAATCCATACAAAGATTTTTTCAACTTGCAAACTAGATTTTATTTACCTTTTACCACAAAGTGCTTAAGCTGGGACATATAAATTTCTTCTTCAAGATCACCATGAATAAATTTTGTCTTCACATCCATCTGCTCAATCTCCTAGTCATATGTAGCTGCAAGTGACAAAATAAATTTGATAGATTTCAGCTTTGCTACTGGAGAAAAAATGTCCCCATAATCAATTCCCTCTGCCTGGGAATATATTTTTACAACCAACCTCACTTCATACTTTTCAACACTACCATCCAAACAAATTTTCTTTTTAAATACCCATTTGCAGCCCACAGGCTTTCTACCTTTAGGCAATAGAACTAGATCCGAAGGAATCATTTTTCTTTAATGATGCCATTTCTTCATTCATGGCTTCCAACCAAGAATCTGAATCAGACATTTCAATTGCCTCTTTTACAGTCCTAGGATGATCCATGTTAGTAATCAAAGCATAAGCACAACTAGAATTCAACATAGAGAAACCATACCTATCAGGTTGCTTCTTCTCATGTGCAGACCTCCTCACAGGTTGAGGTTGAGGTTGCAGTTCTTCTTCTTGTTCAGAACTATCAGATCTGCTCAAACTCTCCTTAGTTTCAGGTACACTATAAATATTTCATTCTTCTCTTTCAGGAGTTAGAGTTATTTCAACAATATCATTTTTCTCTTCTTGTTCTTTCATCTCTAACTGCAGATCTACCATAGAAGGTTTCAGCTCATGAAAGATTACACTTCTGTTGTACAATACCTTCTCAGTCACATGATTCCAAAGCTTTTATCCTTTCACACCAATGTCATAGCTAATGAAGATACACTTAATAGCTTTATTCTCAAATTTAGATATCTTCTCATCCGATACATAGGCATATGCTTCATAGCCAAAGACACGAACATGTCTCAGAGAGGGCTTCTTACCAGACCAAGCTTCCATAGGCATTTTCTCAACAAGTTTGGATGAAGGAGATCGATTCAACAAGTAACATGTTGTAGCCACAACCTCAGCCCAAAATTTTTTCTCCAGACCAGCATTTCTCAACATACTTCTTACCTTCCCCATCAATGTCATGTTCAACCTTTCAACAACTTCATTTTTGTGTGGAGTATAAGGTGTAGTTTTATGCCTTTTAATCCCATGGTCTTTACAATACCTTTTGAACTCATCAGAAAAAAACTCACCACCATTGTCAGTCCTTAAACACTTTATTTTTCTTCCAGTCTAATTTTCCACAAGGTTTTTAAATTCCTTAAAATGACTGAACACTTATGATTTACTTTTTTAAAAATACGCAAATTCCCTTCTCGAATAATCATTAATAAAATAAACATAATATTTAGATTTTGATAATGAAGGAAAATTCACTGGACCACACACATTAGAATGAATGTAGTCAAGTATACTAGAAGATTTATGAGGATTTAAATAAAATGAAACACGATGATGTTTTCTATATATACAGTGTTCACAAAATTCAAATTCCAGTTTACAATCATCAAGCCCCTCAACCAAGTTCTTATTTTTCAAGGCTTTCAAACCTTTTTCACCAATGTGACTAAGAATTTGATGCCAGAGCATAGTATTCTCTACTGGAAGTTTAAAATCAAATTAATTTTCCCCTATAGGGACTTCAGTCTCCTTCTCTACAAGAACAACCTTCTGAGACTTCACAGAGACACTGTTACATTGAACTATCAGTGCATCCAACTTCTACAAAGTACCAATTCGAGCACCCCTAGACAGCACGATCGAGCCTCTAGTCATTTTGCAACCATTTTCTTGAGAATGAGACTTGCACTCCAACATCATTTAGCTTACTTACAAAAATTAAATTTTGAGTTAGACCTAGTATATGCATTACGCCATCAATTTCCTTAATTCTTCCATCAAGAAACTGAATTATGACTCTTCCACGACCAACAATTTCTAGAGATGAATCGCTTTCCAAATACACCTTTCCACCATCGTATTTTTCATACTTTGTGAACTAGTCTCTATGAGATTTCATGTGGAAAGATGCTCCAAAATCAATCATCCAGACATTATCTAATGCCTGAGTTGCCAAGGCTGCAATGAAGGCATCTGCATCGCTGTGAGAAGAATCATTGTCGAAAGAAATCTTCTTCTTCTTATTTTTCTCCTCTTTTTAATCCATTCGGACATGACCTGGCTGCCCACAATTCCAACACATCACCTTGGACTTCTTGCCAGGAGACTTTTATCTCCCTTCTAACCTAGATTTGGATGTCTTGTCCTTCTTCTTACCTTTTTCTTTCGATCTTCCTTGAACAACAAGATCCTCCTTCGCCATCTCAAAATATTTCCTTCTCATCTCTTCTGATAAAAAGGATGCAACCACATCTTCCATCTTGAAATTGGTTGTCATGCTCCCAATTTCCACCACCAAGTGATCCCAAGAATCTAGCAAGGAACATAATAGTTGCATACAAAAATCTTCATCATCAATCTTCACACCCAAAGATGCTAACTGAGAAATCAACATGTTAAAAGCATTCAAGTGATCAACAACAGATAGTCCTTCCTCCATTTTCAAAGAGTACAACTTCTTTCTTAAGAACAACTTGTTCACCAAGGACTTTCCCTGATAAATATCTCCCAATATTTTCCATAAATAAGATGCATTCTTCTCTTCATGAACATTTAGAAGAATAGAGTCTTCCAAACAGAGCCTTATCAGCCCCTTTCATTTTCGATCTACTAGTTCCCATTCTTCTTGCTTCATGATTGAATGTTTCATTCCAGACATAACAACCCAAACATCATGATCAACCAACAAATCCTCCATTTTGAGTTTCCACAACTCAAAATTGCTTCCATTGAATTTATCAATTTCAATCTTTCCTTATGTACTCACCATTTCCATCTCAATCTATAATTTGAAAATTACCAGACTTCTATAGAACTCCCACTGAATAGGGTTGACACAAATAACCAAGCTCTGATACCACTTGTTAGGAAAATTCAAAGGCATGGAACAAACTCTCCTAATGTCAAACCTTAGAGAAGAATGCAAATATGTCTTTAAATTCACAATTACAGCTCATTAAAATGCACATGGAAGGAATAGCAGAACAAAGAAATATACACATACACATACACAATTGAACACTAGATTTACGTGGGAAAACCATTATGGGAGAAAAACTCACCACACCATAGAAAAATCTCTTGTATTACAATAATTCAATTACATACAAGTTACAAACTCTTTTCTTAGATAATAAATCTCACAACAGTAACACTTCCATGATCAACCTTGTACAGAACAAATTTTGATCACACTATTGTTATGTCTCACTGTTAAAATGCATATACAACATACAAATAATAACACCCACTGATCATTCGATCATCCAACCATCGAAATCATAATAGTTACTATACATTGCAATGTATAGCAACAACCATAATCAATTTGTTCTATGTATAGATGATTTAGTTCAGTTTCCTCTATTGAGCAACTATCAAATGACCAGCCCCAAGTCAGCAACGTCCTCCACTATTCGGCATACACCTCAGCAGTCAACCAAGTCCATGCTTGTTCACCATACACCACATTGTCGCTAGACAACCAAAAGGATCCCATGGGGTGGCGGTCTACCGCACTACCGCTTGATAGCTAGAAGGCTCTCATAGTATGGTTGTATATGCCGCACTACCGCTAGACAATAAGAAGGGTACCATGGTATGGCAATAACCACACTAACGCTTGATAGGTAGAAGACTCTTGTAGTATGGCAGTAACCGCGCTACCACGCCTCTCTTAGAATCACCTAGTAGTACAGAGGTACAAGTATGAAGGTAACACTTATGCAATTCTGAGCCAATTAGTGACATAACCAGGGTTATACCAGTGAGTTTGAGACATCTCTTCTGAACAACAATGATGGGTCCTAAATAGTAAGCCATTTTAGCTACTCACATAAGAAATATATCTCATAAATAGAGAAAAGGAGAAAAGCCCCTTATAAAAAAAGAGAAAATGCAAAAAATAATCATGTAAAAGTGATGGAAGAAGAAATAAATAAATGAATCAACATGACCCCCAAAGGACTACATCCATTACAAATAAAAAGAAGATATACCCTCATTGGAGAAAAAGGGAGACTATAGATCTCCCCATAATGAAGTAAGTCCTTTGCTAATGGTGAATTCTTGAAGACAAAAGATAATTCAATGCTTGTAAATAACATTCCTCCCTTTATGAAGAAAAAATCCTAATGATTTACATAAAATTAACTCTAAATCCAAAGAGATTGAGGGAAGAATTCTCATGATGGGTTTCACTTATTAATCAAGTGTCTCAATTTTGTTGTTGAATGTTGAACACACTAAAATACTGAGAGGGGGGTGAATTAGTATACTTCAACATTCAATCCCAATTAGTGACTACTATAGTTAAGTTATTTAAACATTCACCTACTTAATCAAAATAGGAGAAAAGATAAGCATCCACACAAGAACACATATGACACCAATTTACGTGGAAAACTCCACAAGGGAAAAACCATGATGAGAAAGTATGCTTGGAGCTATTGTCCTAATCTAGCTTCACACGTAAATAATAGTAACAAATTTGTTTTAGGGCTGCAACCCAAGGAAGCTACTACTCCCTAATTGAAAGAAAGAACATCTAAAACATGATTGACTTTATGGCTTCAACCACTGATAGTCATAAATTTTGCACATTAGTTATATAGTGGATCTTGCCACACTATACTCATGAACTCATACATCTTTGCACACTTCCATTCATCTCTTCACATATTTGATCTTCTATATATATCATCCACACACTTTCCCAATACAAATTCAATCGACCATAAACAAGAAATTATGAAACTTGTAGCATGTCAACCTACATGTTAATTAGTGCTATACAAAGATGATAAAAAATTATTTACATCTTTTTTAGATGAGTCGATATGACTCATACAACATATAAAAATAATTCTCAGACTCCACTCAATCTTGAATTACTATCACACATCACCAACATACCCTAGTCAACCTCAACAACACAACTTCATAAATTGACTTGAAACAATTGTATGGTACTGGAAACAAGAAAGATCTGCATGCACTTTTACCTTAGATAGTATGACACATGTCGAGTGTCCACACAAATTTATATTGTAGACATCCAAATTTGACCTCTCCCATAAGGTCAAATTTGTCCTCTTTATTCATCTATCTCGCGTCTCCCATCGATATTAATTAAATGATTTATTTAATTAATACTTCTCATCTCCCTAATGTTCCTAAGATATTTAATTCAAATAATTAAATACTTTACCTTTGTCCCCTTTCATCTCTAAATTAAATAAATACTCCTATTTGTTTAATTTATTAATTTTCCTTTATGAATTTAAATTCACTATTTCCTCTCTCCTTGTCCCATCCTCCATAACCCTTCCTTAATTTGGATTAATTTAATTAATCTTTGATTAGGATGTGCACACCCTTAATCAAGATTAATGTCACATCCTCGATCATAGCCCACTTGCCTTAGTCCTTCATTATCCATCTTAATACCTTGTTTGCACAACCTAATTAGTTGATTAGGTCATGTTAACCCCTTATGCCATTTATGGCATACCCCCAAGTCAACTTTTCATTAAATGATTTCTCCTTTTGGAGAAGGCAACCCTTTCCCAATGTGAATTTTTAATTCACATTTATTCTTTCTAGTCTCTTTAAGGAATTTTAAATTCCTCAAAATTCTCATCACCCACATGGGGAAAAGGACCTCCTTTATGAGGAGATCTTGTCCATTCCCAAGGTACAAGGAAGTACCTCCACCTCATGTACTTTACACCTCACCCGTCACATGTCAAGATGTGAGGGCTTGTGAGTTCTTAACTCACCCTAGCCCTTGATCTTGTCCATGGTGGTTGCATCTTGACACTCCATTTCTTAGTGGCCTTTCCCCTAAAATGAGAGGAATTTTCCCTCATTTGCAACAATTCAACTTTGAACACTCAAGCATTCAAGCACACTTGCACTCTCAAGCATCCTCCATTGCTACAAATTTCAAGCTCATTTTCCATCCATATCAAGCATCTATCCAAATACCCACTTGCACCATTGCATTCCTCATTTCATCCACATTGTTTTGCATCTAATTTCATGCTATTTTCCATTGAAAGGAGCACACAAACCAAACAATCAATAGGGCCAACCAACTCATCAACTTGGACAAGGTATATCACTCTTTTCTCTTTCATTTTTTTCAAGTTCAACTAGGCCAATCTTGAGGTGTTGTTTGTGTTTTTCCTTGCATTTCATTTTGTTTTGTATTTTAGACTAGGAAAATTCACCTACACACATTTCTAGCACACCCGGTGGGACCCACATCATGGTTCTATACTTTTACGTTCTTTGTTGTTTGAGTTTTGCAGGTTTAGATCTTAGTTACAGAGGAAAAATTTCCCTAACGAAAAAAATTTCTCCTTACAGGGGAAAATTTGTCTTTCCAGACGGGTGAATTTGCCAACAAGGGTGAATTTTCCTTTCTAGAGGATCGGACTTGCATATTATATGAGTGAATTTTATCTCTGGGGTGAATTTGTCCCCTTCAAGGGTGAACTTGCCTTGACCTCCAGTGACAGGTGAAGTTGATTACTTAGACAAGTGAATTTTTCCCTTATAGGGGCGAACTTGCTCACTTAGACGAGCGAACTTGCCTCATACAAAGGCGAATCAGAGACTTTGATCTTCAATTTTTAGCATCATTTTCATTTTGGTTTTACATACTAAGTCACTAACTCGTCTATTTGTGAGTGTTCTTGGTTTTCAATAACATTTTTTGCAAATTTGTCTTTCCAGACGGGTGAATTTGCCAACAAGGGTGAATTTTCCTTTCTAGAGGAGCGGACTTGCATATTATATGAGCGAATTTTATCTCTGGGGTGAATTTGTCCCCTTCAAGGGTGAACTTGCCTTGACCTCCAATGACAGGTGAAGTTGATTACTTAGACAAGTGAATTTTCCCCTTATAGGGGCGAACTTGCTCACTTAGACGAGCGAACTTGCCTCATACAAAGGCGAATCGGAGACTTTGATCTTCAATTTTTAGCATCATTTTCATTTTGGTTTTACATACTAAGTCACTAATTCGTCTATTTGTGAGTGTTCTTGGTTTTCAATAACATTTTTTGCAAGTTGTTTCCCATTCATCCAAGACCAGTGGTTTGAAACTACTAACGCATTTTCTATAGAATGATCGGTCAAATACCTTTTAGTTAGTTTTTTTGTCATTTTTCCATACTATCTAGGAACACATAGCTTTATTTAAAGGGTCAATGTACACTTGTTTTCCATGTTTTTGAGTGGACTGTTGACATATCCAATCCCCTTGTGCCATTTGGTGATCTTGGGTGATGAGAAATCATAATTAACTCTAGTCCAGTTGAGTCTACCTAGGAGTTGCTAGTGCATCCAAGCTCTCCCCTTGTGCTACGTGTGAGCCTAGGGACCAACCAGAGCATCTAGTATGTTATTCCTTTAGCGGGAACTTCCTAGGATTTCATTACTCAAGGAACAATTCCATCCATGTGTTACCGACAAGGTATATAAAGGGGGGAGAATGAAATTTGTACCCCAATTCAATCACGTCATGTCTACCAAAGCATCGAAGATAGGGTGATACCTAGATAAGACGTGAAAAGTTCATCTAAGTTTCTAGTACCTCGTTGGGACTCCTGAATCATGCTTGTGATGGGCTGGTGTTCATGGTTGTGCCTCATGTACCTTGTGTATATCAAGGATGCTCGACATAGCCTTGTTTAGCCTAGATAGAGACCCATGTTTTAGCCACGGCTTGGTATAGTGTAGGGTATGCAAACCATACCCCAAAGTTACTCACCACATACTCTCTTGGGCTGAGATATGAATCCTCGTGGTGGAATACAAGAGTCCTAAAGTGAAGTGCGAAAGTGAGCTTGTGGCATCCATTGATGACCCTATGCCATTGGAATGCTAGATATTCACCTTCATGAGAAAGGGTGCTCTAGAGAACCACCCTAGTGTCATAGAGTATTAAAATTGGGTTGTCCACTCAATTTGGTGGGCCTACATTAAGTTTGCAAACCCATATCACTAATTTTAGGATCGTGTTGCCTGGAGTGTATTCTTTGTGTGATACCAGTGCTTTTACTTTCAGTTGGGTTAGTCCAGCCTTTTTTTTGTTCTTTGTTGTCCTTGTTGTCCTTTTTCCACAATCAACCCCTTCCTTTAGAGGCAAATTTTCCCCTTACAGAGGTGAATTTGCACTATAGACAGGATATTTTCCCCTCCAAAAGGGCGGTTTTGTATCTCAGTCTAGTCTAGGTCATCCGTTTAGGTGAGCTTTCCTTTGTCAGAGGTGAATTTTCCTATGCATCACTTTCTTAGGCAACCTTGTTTTTTCCCGTTCCTTGGAACAAGGAAGTTTGTCCATCCCTTAGGCAAGTTTTTCAGTCATCAAATTTTCTCATTCCCAAGAACAGGTGAAGTTGCTCCCCTGTTAGGTGAATTTTCTCACTTGTCGGGTGATTTTGTTCACCTGTTGGATGATTTTGCTAACTTGTTCAGCAATTTTTCTTCCTTGTTAGGAGAATTTTCTCTTTACAAGAATGACCCTACCTCCTATTCTCCATTCTGAGTCCCCGTTCAGGTTCGTTTAAGTGTTTGTTTCTCTGTTTGTTATCCCATTTTCCATTCATGTCCCCATTTGGGTCTATTTAGGTGAATCTATTTACCCGTTCATGATCTTGTTCTCCATTCGAATCCTCATTTGAGTTCATTTAGGAAAATCCATTTATCCATTCATTATCATGTTTTCCATTTAGGTTCATTTAGGTGAATCTGTTTCCTTGTTCATGATCTCATTCTCAATTCGAGTCCCTATTCCATTCCATATAGGTGAATCCATTTCCCCGTTTGTGATCATGTTCTCCATTTGAGTCCTTGTTCAGGTCCATTTAGGTGTTTGCTTGTCCGTTCATCATATCATTGTATGTTCGAGTCTCCGTTTGAGTCCATTTAGCCAAGTTCATTTTTCCATTAGGCAATCCCATTTTCCCATCTGAGTTCCTATTGGAGTCTATTTAGTCAAGGTTGTCATCCCATTAAGTGATCCTAAAAGTCAAGTCTACCCATTCTTTAGTGGTTTCAAGGTTTTACGAAAAAAATTTAGCTTCTTAGGCAAACTTGTTAGCTTCTTAGGTGAACTTGTAATCTTCTTGGGTGAACTTTTCAATTTTTTGGGTTGATTGGACAACTTCTTGGCTGAACTTGCTTCCTGATAGGAAAACATGCTAAGAAAATTCACCTATTTCTTGTGCCAGTCAAGTCTTGGGTGAGCCTGCTTTACCAGATAGGTGAATTTTCCTAGTAGATTTATCGGTTTCCTATGTCACTTAGGTCTAGGGTGAACTTTTCAAGCTGAACGGGTGAGTTTACAACCTATAGGGGCAAATTTTCTTGGTTAAGATAGGCGACCCTAACACCTAAAGAGGTGACCTTGCTTCCCATACAAATTCTAGAATGTGAATCCTTTTGGCCATTGAAAGTATATTGTTAGCTGACTCATTTGCCACGATCAAAGTTTTTTTATCATCATCGTCTTCCCATAATCAACATTTTTATCTATCTACATTTTCCAAAGATCTTCATTTCATGAATCAAATCATCTAGGAGTATCTTAGAGCATCCTTAAATCACCTATCCATCATCGGTTCATCAATCTAAATCACCTAGACTTTGATTTAGAGATTTTTATCCAAGTTGGTGTAGGTGTCTGATCCTGATCATCATCATCTATACTTGCTTAGGATTGTGTTTTTCCTGAGTCAGTAAATCATCTTTGACCTAATAAATCTACTTCCATCTTAAGGTAGATTTGGTGCTGTAATCATCATTCTTGTTGTTCAATTCGATCAGTCAATACCTTATGTCATCTAATGAAAGCTTCTAAACTTAGTTTAGAATCGATTCCATCAATTCAATCCAACCAATCATCTAATCCAAGCAATGACATCATCCTATAGATTAATATAATCCAATCCAATTGTATCCTTTATCCATCATCCAACTCAATCAATCAATCCCTCATCCAATCCAATCAATCCTTTATTCATCACTTAAGCCCTTCTTGCACTTTCATGTCCATTACTTGATTGCAAGCAAAGAAGTTGATGGTAGATAAACAAGCTCAAGGTTCTCAACCTATCATTCCTTAGGACCCTAACAATGGTGGTTCATCACAATCCAATACTGAGTTCCAAACCACATCGCCTCCTAGTGATGAAAGCATGGTCAATCAACCTGAAGTTATAGTTGATGAGTATGTTAATAATTCCATCAATCTTTAAATGACACATCATCTTCTTAATGAGCATGGGGATAAAATCCTCGCTACCTTGCTCTTGAAGGGCATCAAGCCACCATCGGTATTTGAGCTATCAAATTTTTTCAATACATCACCTCTTGTGCCTCTTGTGCCTCAAGATCCCTATAACTCACATAATCCTCCAAGGAATACTTATGTTCCCGAGGGTCCTCCCATTGATAATTGGTACCAACTTGGGTTTGGCAATGCCATAATGTATTAGGTTACACATCCCCCTTGGGTTCCAATCAAGGCAGTAGGAGCATCACCCGATCTAAATGATCCCCTTGCATACGGTATGCCAAACAATCTTCCATCACCACCATCTTCGAATGTCCCTCAAGGTCTGACCTTAGTACCATCCACACCACCGATTCCACCTAATCAGCTCGGTTAACCTTGATTCAATGCTTGGGGTAATCCTTTTACTGTATTACCACCATTTCTAGGATCAGCACATGCTTCTAATCTACCACCACCTCAAAGCAACATGCCACCTTCTCACCTACCACAAGGTAACCCTCAACAAATGCCCCAACATATTCCAATTCAATCCCAACCAATCTAGTAACAACCTCCACAATAAAATATCCCTATGCCTTCACAACAACAACAACCACCCTCACATCAACAATAGGGTAATCCATCGCAACCCCCTCAGCAGCCTCAAGGTCCCCCTATTCAACAAATATATCAACAAAACCCATCCTTCCAATAGCCTTAGATCACTCAATAGCCTCAAATCCCCACTCAGCCTCTTTATCATTAGCCCCATTAGTAACAACAAGTCCAAACATAGCCTCAACATTCTCACCATTCCATTCATAGTAACATGGCTCAATAACTATACCATCCAAAAAGAACATTCCATGCACAACTTGTTGCATCAAACCCCAATCTTGGTTATGCCTATCATACTCTGCAACAAACCATTTCCTATCATTAGCCTAATACAAAAAAACTTCTATAGGCATCTCAGCAATACACCACCTATAACTATCAATCCAATCCATATTATGCCTTGCAACAACATCACCTTATCAAAAATTGTCATACCAATAGGGTGCTTCCACCTCATACTATAAAGCACCTCCATCATACCAACAAGGGCTTCCTTCTTCCTATCACCAAAATCCACCATCCTACCATCATCTCTACACTAATCCACCATCACAATCTTCCTACACCAATCAATATCAGTTGGCTCCATCATATACACCTCAACCACCATCATATGATAAAACTGCATCTGCTCCATCCACATCCCAAAAATATGCTCATTACAATCAATCCAATCCATCACATCCATGATCATCAATACCTTTTAATAAGGATTTGGAGGAAGTAAAGACTGCATTAAAAGACATACAAACAAGAAACTCTGCAAAGTCTTTCAAGTTTGAAGAGATTTGTCCATACTCATTTGATCCCTGAATTTCACTCGTTCCTTTCCCTAAGCATTTTGAGATGCCAAAGTTTCAAAAATACAAGGGAACTAAAAATCCTAAGAACCATCTCCAAGAGCTTTATTCACATTGCTAAGAAGTCCTCCAGAATGACAACTATCCCCCGCGGTTATTCCCTAGGATTTTGATAGGGGTAGGTCTTGACTAGTTCATGGGTCTTCCAAAGGGATCCATCTCTTCTTTCATGGATCTTTCAGAAAATTGTCACATAATTCTCCTTCAATTTAGAGAAATATATCGATACATTAGATCTTTTGAAAGAAAAACAATGTGATGGTGAAACCTTTGCTAGCTACTGCAAAGGTGGCATGCATTGGCAAGTTGAATGAAATCTCCCCTTAGTGAGGAAGACATTGTGACTCTATTTGTGGCCAACACCCACCCAAATATGAGACATAATCTCAATTTTCATTGTGTCAAAATCTTTGCAAAAGTCATAGAAAAAGGCCCTATCATTGAGAGAGCTCTCATCGCCAAGGGACAAATTAAAATCTATAATCCAAATAAAGAGAAGTCGTTTGGAGATAAGTCCCACTACAAGAACAAAAAATAATGTAGTCAATGATGGTGTCATGGATACCAATCATGTTCAAGTAGAAAACACCTCACAAAGGCCTCAATACACTCCTCCACCACAACCAATGCCAAATCCTATATCTGTGTTGCAAGCCGCACGTCATACTCCCTAACAATCAAAAAATTCAAGCCAATAATAAATGCTCATTCACCGCTTTGGGAGAGCCCTTAAGCACTGTGTTTATTGGATTTTTCAAGAAAATTATCTAATTATATCTCTTTTCACGAAGCATTTTGATGAATCCAAGCCAAAGCGATCTTGGTACAAAGAGAATGAGTATTGTGATTTTCATAAGATCAAAAGTCATTCCCTAAACAAGTGTCAAGGACTCAAAAAATATGTCCAAGATCTTATAGATCATGGAGATATACAATTGGATACCAACCAAGAATATTCATCCAATGCTCAGCTATAGATATACTAAAATTCCTTCCCTAACCATAACCAAGGAGCCAGTACATCTAATACCAACCCACGATCAAGCAACAACAACAGTCAAAACAACAATACCAATAATGCGATCTATAAAAATGTACCTTATAACTATGAAGACATAGTTATGTGCATTAGCCAAGTAGAGCCTTCCATCTCCATGATTTGCATCAAAGGAAAAGATCCTTAGTGTTTTGTTACAACTTTCCGCACCCGCATCTGAGTCCCTGGTCCTTCCACATCAACTCAATCTACTCCTGTAAGTTCATAGTATAATATTCTTGACCACCTAGGAAAGATACTCACTCAAATATACATTTTGGATTTGCTTAGTTCTTCTCCTATACATCAAGAAATCCTCACCAAGGCCTTACAGGATACCCACATACCAAATGACATAGACCCCACTTAGTTTCAAGCCTTAGTGGAACATCTATCTTCAACTTATCATTTGGGTTTTAGTCAAAATGGCATGCCTGCCATCAACCCTGATCATAATCAACCTCTTCATATTGAATTCCTTGTGGCCTAACATAAAGTAAAAAGGGTCTTGGTAGATAATGGCTCAGCCCTCAACCTATGTACATTAAAGTTCATAAAATAGGTTGGATACACCCCAACTAACTTGAACAACTATGTTATTACCATAAAGGCATATGATAATGTTGAGAGGGATTATGAAGACACCATTTGTCTTCCCATTTAGGTTGTTCCTATTGTGCAATACACCACATGTCATGTTCTTGACCTTGACCTTCCATATAGTCTCCTTCTTGGCCGCCCATTGATTCATTCTATTCAAGTCATTCCATCCACTTATCATCAATGTATGAAGTTTCCTTTCCAAGGAATGGAAGTAACCATACAAGCTGATCCCCAACCATTTGAGTATTTCCATGCTTTCGAAGCTTCCTTCCCCCACTCTCATTACTATCTAGGAGTTGAAATGGGGGCACCTCAAGCCTCATCATCCAATCCATCTCATAATCCATCAACTAGCACCACATCCACCACTTCTAACTCCACCATCACCAAGGTCAAGATCATTGACAAGGGCTATAAAGAATATGAAATGCACTCAACATGGCCAAAATTCCATCCTCTCATCGCTCGTATGGGAAACCATCTCAGTCAACATCCAGAGTAGACTTGAAAAGACCAAGACCCTCACTTCCAAGAATATGGGTTCAATGACATTTAGAGATTTCGGTACACTCAAAGAACATATGGAAGATGACATTAGCCAATGGGTTTACCAAGAAGAGCCTGAACAATCCAATCCCCTCATGGAATATTTTGAGGAGACATCCTCATGCATCAAAGTTAGTTGAAAAGCGTAACTATCAGGGAGGTGGTCTTGGTATAGAGGAACAAGGATGACACCAACCTATAGAACCATCTATGCAACCTAGAAGAATATGCCTAGGCTATGACACAAAACAAAAGGGTCCTGTTTCATCAACTAGTGCTTCTAACAATATTAGTGTGGGCAATGCTCTCCTTGAAGACATACTTAAAGAAGAGTCCATCATACTTGCATACGATGACGTGGATATTTCCTCCATGTTTGATTTCCTATACATCTGAACTATCAACCTTTCCCTTCATCATCTTGACCTCATTGACTGGGATCTACGTAGTAGCGCACCCATTGACACTTTTACCTCAGTGGATACTTATATACATCTTATGGGATTGGGGGAGGATGAACTCCCTAATGACAAAAATAAGAAGAAACAAAATCAAAATGGGTCATCTAGTGAGAACCTCCCCAAGGCGCTTCTTGACTTAGAAAGAGTAAAAATAAAGGGTGTATCTAACAATGAAAACCTTGACAAGGCACTAGAAGATGGGGATATTCATCTTCCCCTTGTGGGAACTCAAATATCTGAACAATCTTCTATTATCATTGAAGAAACATAGGAAGTCAATTTGGGAATAGAAGAAAATAGAAAAATCACATATGTAGACAAATCTTTATCAGAAGAAGAGCAGTCCACCATCGTCTAGCTTCTAAAACATGACATCATGAATTTTGCATGTGTCTATTCATATATGCTAGTTCTAGATCTTGATCTAGTTGTACACCATTTGGATATCCACCCAGATTCTAAACATGTTAAGAAAAAGCTGAGAAAAATGCATCCTCAAGTATCTTTGTTGGTCAAGGAGTTGGAAAAACTATTAGGAGTTGGGTTCATAAGACCCATTGACTACTCCGATTGGATATCCAACATAGTTCTAGTTGCTAAGACAAATGGAAGTATCAAAATCTGCACCATTTTCTGGGACCTTAATAAAGCTTGTCCTAAAGATGATTTTCCCCTACCAAACATTGACATGTTGGTTGATTTAACTGTTGGACACAAAATCCTATCTCTCATGGATGGTTTTTCTGGCTATAATCAAATCAAATCAAAATTGCACCTGAGGATCAACATAAGACTACCTTCACCACTCCTTGGGGCATATTTTGTTACAATGTCATGCCTTTTGGCCTCAAGAATGTGGGGGCAACATACTAGTGTGTTATGACTATCATCTTCCGTGATCTCATTCACAACATAATGGAAGATTATGTTGATGATGTATTGGGAAAATCCAAAACAAGAGAAGAACATCCTACAATACTAAAAAAAATCTTTGAGTGGTTACAACATTACAAGTTGCATCTAAATCAAAAGAAGTGCGTCTTTGGGGTTACATTAAGAAAGCTATTGTGTTTCATTATCTCTAGAAGGGGCATTGAGTTAGATCTGACTAAAGTAAAATAAATTATGGAAATTCCCCCACCGCACAATCTTAAATAGTTAAGGAGCCTTCAAGGTAAGCTACAGTCCATCAAGTAGTTTATAGCTCAGTTAGCCGACAAGTGCCAATCGTTCTCCCATTTGCTACGAAAAGATACTGTAAGTGTGAATAAGTAAACAAGATTAAAACACTTCTTAATACGACATTATATCAATAGACAAGTTAAATGAATCAATTCAAAAGAATTATCTATCAAAAGCATTATATTTCTCTCTATCTCCAAAGATTTATTAAATCCTGATTGCTCTCAGATTGTTTAAACAAATAAGACTATTAAAGTGACAATTCAAAGAATGAGATGATGCTAATGCAATACTAAATGATAAACAACGTAAACTAGAATATATGAAATAGATAATTGCAGCTACAGGAGGCAGCCATGGTTGAAAACTTGATTGCTTGATGCTTGATGTGTGAATGCTTGAATTCATGTAGAGCAAGAGTGCATAAACTTGATTATCTGGATCCTTTTCTTGGTTCAATGAGGCTTTATTTATAGATTTCTTGGCTATAGAAATGCACAGGGAAAGCTTTGAGAGGCTTGGATTCAATCTGGAGGATTGAAAGGTGAGATATGGAGGAGATTGAGAGAAAAATGGAGATTGTCTCTACCCATGAAAACACCAGGCAAGAGAAGAGGAAATATTGATGGAGGAGAATTGAGAAAAGATTTTGGAATTTGTCTCCAATTTGTCTCCAAAACTTCCCGTGAAGTTTCAAAGCATTAATTGTGACATATTTTAGACATAGATTAGACATAGGATATCTAATTCATTTTTGAGAGAATATAGATGGAATATTCTTTGTGCTTTAATTCAAATATTTTGATTTATTTAAATTAGCAAAAGAGGGATAAATAATTTAATAGAACGAACTATAGGATAGTTGTTTATTAAATTAAATAGAAGAATAATGGCAATTAATCAATAAAGTATTTTGATCTTTATTTCATTAATTTAGAATCAATGTGATAGAATAAAATAGGGATTTGATAATTAATCGAACAAAGTATTTAATTTTGTTTATTTAATTAAGATGAATTTAGATGTGAACTATATAAACAAATATTTCTATTTATTCAAATAGTAGAGGAAATTAGGATAATTAATCAAATAATTTGTATTTAATTAATAGGAATTCTCCAGACCAATTTTAGGTGTATACATTTTGCCCCTCTTCGAAGTGATGTGTTTATGCATTGCTTTGAAGAAAATTTTGCTGCTACTGCCAGGATTGATGATATATAAAAAAAATAATTCCTTGTGCCCCAGACATGCCCCAGATTTTTATTTTCAGATGATGGATGATAGTATGCCCCCTCGGGAGATAAATTAATGATTTGATGATTTTTAAATTTTTTTCAAAAATTTATGATTTTCTGATGATTTTATGATGTTTCGATAATGAAATAATTTATCTCCCAATATAGAATATTGATTCTGCTAGATGATAAAATGTTGCCCTGCTTTACCTCCTTGTGTTTGATGATTTTTGATTGTGTTAGCCTTTGATTTGATATTGATTTTTCATCCTAATAGATTAGAAGATTATTGATCTCGTGATAGGTGAGATTCAATGATTGATTGATGATTGACTTCATGATAGGTGAGGATCAATGATAGAGCGATGATTGACTTCATGATAGGTGAGGATCAATGATAGATTGATGATTGACCTCATGATAGGCGAGGATCAATGATAGATTGATGATTGACCTCATGATAGGCGAGGATCAATGATAGATTGATTGATTGACCTCATGATAGGCAAGGATTAATGATAGATTGATTGATTGACCTCATGATAGGTGAGATTCAATGATAGTCGCTCATGAGATTTGATCAAAGTCTTACTAGAGATGATTAGATTGATAGGTTGATTAATTTTTGATTGATTATAGGAAGATTTTAGAGTTTTCCCAAAGATGTGGCACATGATTCCGCATCTAGCGCAGACTGATATAGATATCATTAATTGATGTGAAAAATCTATAATGCAGATGCAAAACTAAAATGAATGTAGTATAATTTTATCATGCAAGTATATGCAAACTTTTGTCATTTTAACAGTGCTTTGTGCTTTTTTGTCATCATAGAGCTTTATTGGATGTTGAAAGTGAGTACAAGCGTCAATGGTATATGTTAGACCAATGATGACCTGAGTACTACTTTCATGATTTTTGATATTGCAAGTGAACACAAGCATCGAGGTATAATTGAATCGAGATGACCTGAGCATTCATTGTGTAAACAAGTAGTGATTAATCATTTCAATGTGTGAATTTTGAATGTCATCGGTGATACATTTGCATAGCACATCCCATGATAATTCATACATTCGTATGATTAACTTATAGATAGTAGACAATAAAAATATCATTCTCCTTCCTCGCTTCTCTATTCCAATACATCATCAAGTTGCTCCAAAGAAATGATAACAATGATCAAAATGCAACATGTTCAACCTTTTCTTAAAGTATTTCAATCAGTAGTCAGATTAGATCATCCATCCTGATTTTGTGATGTTTTTGGATTTTTGACATGTTTTTGGATTTTTGATTGATTTTTGACATGCTTTTTGGATTTTTGATATGATACAAATGTTCAAAGTGTTCTAATGGTGATTGATGTTTGCACTTCGATCATTGTTTTTGATTATTTTTGGATTTTATGTTAAGTATACTCAGTCTTATTTGTAGATTAGATAATCATTGATTGGAATCCTTTATGCAACAAATACTCTACAGATAATGAATATGATGAATGCGATCTAATTGTAACATGCAACTATATGCAAAACAATTGTTATTTTAACAGTACTTTGTGCCTTTTTGTCATCATAGAGCTTTATTGGATGTTGAAAGTGAATACAAGCATCAATGGTATGTGTTAGACCAATGATGACCTGAGTATCTCTTTCATGATTTTTGATGTTGCAATCGAACACAAGTATCTATGTATAATTTAACCGAGATGACCTGAGCATTCATTGCGTAAATAGGCAGTGGTTAATCATTTTAATGTGTGAATTTTGAATGTCATCGGTGATACATTTGCATAGAACATCCCCTGACAATTCATACATTCATATGATTAACTTATAGACAACAGACAATAAAAATATCATTCTCCTTCCTTTTTCCTCTAGTTCAATACATCATTGAGTTACTCTAAAGAAATGATAATCAAAAGTACAATTTATCCATTGTTTACTTAGAGTGTTTCATTCATTATTCAGATTTTAGATCATCCATCCTGATTTTGACATGTTTTTGGATTTTCGAGATTTTTGACAAAAGACCTAACCTAGTAACCTATCTTAGGGGTCTCAGGGGCTGATCAAAGATTAGCCTTGCCTACGTTACACATGCAGAGACCACGTAGTTCGACTAACATAGACCTATGTTTTTGGATGTTGCTTTTTCAGACTTACTTTTTTGACATGATTTTGGATTTTCGATAATGATACGGATGATTCATGCTTTTCTGATGATGATTGATATTGCGCTATGATCTTTGTTTTCAATTTTTCTGCTATACTATTGTGTGCCCTTTGTTGAAATCGATGTTTTTGTATTGCCCCTAATGATATCCAGATGTTGCCCCCAAGCTTTGTAGTGATACTTGACTATTTGAAAATGATTGTGATATGGATGTAAAGATGGCAAGACGATTGACATGATATGAAATGATACTGACTGCCAAACTAATGATCCTGATATATATCCAAATAGATGGGAAAGTTGATCTTAGAATCACATACAACGCCTATTTCTAGGTTTTCACCATATGTTTTGATTACACCCTTTGTGTTTTTTTCTATTTTTCTCATTTTTCTCTTTTTCTCTTTTTGTTTCTTCTTTTTTTTTGTATTTTCTATTATATTTTTTTTTTCGTGTTTGCCAAGATGCCTGTTTGCTAGGTTTTCACCAAGGAAATTTTGTTTAGAAGTTTGACCCATGCACTAGGAGATTTAAGCATAGAATTTTTTGAGATGAATACTGTTGATAGGTTCATCAAATAAATCCCCTTTTGATGTTGATAGCTGATATGCTCCTGATCCATACACTGATATGACGACAAAGGGACCAAGCCAGTTAGGCTCAAATTTTCCTTTCTTTTCTCTGTCCTACTGATTTCTAGGGTTTTCCTTTAGTACCAAGTCACCAACCTGAAAGACCCTTGGTTTTACCTTGTGGTTGTAACTTCTTGACATCCTCTGTTGATAAGCTGTTAGATGATTAATAGCTTGTTGGTGACGCTCATCCAGCAATTCCAGTTCCTACAGTCTAGATACCCTATAGTCTTCATCTGAAATGATACCTCTGAGTGATACACGCAGGGATGGAATTTCAACTTCAATGGGAAATATGGCTTCTGATCCATATACCAAAGCAAATGGTGTAGCTCCCATTGGTGTTCTGATGCTTGTTCTGTAGGCCCATAGTGCAGGGTTGAGTTGAACATGCCAATCCCGGCCGAATTTTGAGTATGGGTTTGTTTGAGGCCTTTGCTTGGCCATTCCCTTGAGGATAGTATGGTGTTGAAAAATGATGTTGGATGTGGAACTTATCACATAGCTCTTGGACATCTTGATTCTTGAAAGGTCGTCTGTTATCTATGATTATAGATTGAGGGATTCCATAGCAACAGATGATGTAGTTCAAGATGAAAGATGAAATCTGCTTCCTAGTGATGGTAGTAAGAGGTACTGCCTCTATCCATTTTGTGAAATACTTTGTAGCTATAATAATGAACTTGTGTCCATTAGATGAAGATGGATTTATTTTTCCTACCAGATCTAGGCCCCATTGACAAAAAGGCCATGTTGATGTGAAGGGATGCAGTTCTTGTGCTGGTGCATGAACCAGATTGCTATGACCCTAGCATTTTTGACATTACTTGACAAACTGATATGATTCTTTATCCATGCATGGCCAATAATATCCCAAACGGAGGAGTTTCTTAGCTAGAGTTATCCCACTCAAGTGAGTACCACAAATACCCTCGTGAACTTCTCATAGGGTCATTTCAGATTCGTTGCATTCTAGACATCGAAGTAGGGTACCATCAAGACCTCGATGATAAAGGACATCTGTGATTAAAGTATGTCAAGTGGATTGGCAGATAAATTTTCATTTTTGGTTCCTGGAAAGATCGGGAGGAAGAATATCATCTTTCAGGTAAGCATAGGTTTTTTCATATATGGAAGTTTCAGTGGTTTCTAGATGGCATACGGTAGTGGATTCTGACTTATAATGTGAAGGACATGATACTTGTTCTACCATAAACTCATAAAAAACACGCTTCTCAGGCAATTGTAGTAATGAAGCAATTGTAGCCATAGCGTTTGCAACTTTGTTCTTTGTCCTTGGAATTTGATCAAACTTGATACTGACAAAGGACTATTTTAGATTATCTATTTGCTGCTTGTAGGGCATCAATTTTTCATCTTTTGTTTGATACTCATCATTTACTTGATAAATAACCAGTTGAGAATCCCCATATACCTGTAAATTCATGATTTTCCATTGAATTGCTATCTTGACCCCAATAATCAATGCTTCATATTCTGTCACATTATTTGTACACTGAAACATGAGTCTATATGATTTTAGAATCGTGTGTCCTTGGGGAGAGATAAACAAGATCCCTGCTCCTGATCCTCGTTGTGTATATGATCCATCAAAATATAGTATCCATTGTTGGGGCATCGGTGTCATAACGTCTGCATCTGGAAATTCTATTGTCATTGGGCGATCATCTGGTAGAGGAGCTTCAGCTAGCTATTTAGTGATTGCTTGTCCCTTGATTTCCTTTCTCTCAACATATTGAATGTCGAATTCACTTACGAGCAGAACCCATTTCGCCAGTCTACCTATTAATGCAGCTTTACTTAGTAGATACTTCAAAGGGTCGATCTTTGCAATTAACTTGATTGTATGAGTCAACATATAGTGTCTCAGCTATTGAGTAGCAAACACCACTACTAAGAAGGACTTTTCTATGAATGTATAGTTTATTTCATAGCCATTTAAAGTTCTACTAATGTAGTATATGGTGTGCTCTTTCCCTTCATAGTCCTCTTGTGCTAATAATGCCCTCAAAGAGATATCTGTCATGGCAATGTAAAAAATGAGAGGCCTTCCTTTTGTTGGTGGTATGAGAATGGGTGGTGACATTAGATATTGCTTGATTTGATTGAATGTTACTTCACACTCCTCATCCCACTTGAAAACTATACTCTTATGCAATAGATGATTAAAAGGATGACTTTTGTCTGCTAGCTGGGAGATGAATCTTCTAATCAATTGGAGCCTTCCTTGTAATTGTCCTAGTTGACTGATATTTTTAGGAGGTGGAATTTCCATTATTTCCTTGACTTTTGCTAGATCCACCTCAATGCCCTTTTCCAAAACAATGTATCCTAGTAGTTTTGCTGATGTGACCCTGAAGACACACTTCTTGGGGTTTAACCTAACATTGAATATCTCCATCCATGTGAAGATTTTGCCTAGGATATGTAGATCTCCTTCCCTTGTAGTAGATTTTTCCAAGATGTCATCCACATAATCCTCCATGAAAGTGTGCATCATATCATGGAAGATTGTCAACATTTCTCTTTGATAAGTGGCTCCTGCATTCTTTAGACCAAATGGCATGACGTTCCAGCAGAAGGTTCCCCATGGACATGTAAAAGCTGTCTTTTCCTGATCTTCTGGAGATATTCGTATTTGATTGTACCTAGAGAAGTCGTCCATGATTGATAACATGGCATGCCCTGCTGTCAAGTCTACGATGATGTCTATATTTGGTAGTGGAGAACCATCCTTCGGGCATGCTTTATTGAGGTCCTTAAAATCCATGCAGATTCTGATGCTGTTGTCTGGCTTTGAAACAAGTACTATGTTTGATATCCACTCAGCATAGTCTATAAACCTTATGAATTTAGCATCCAATAATTTCTTTAATTCTGTCTTTACCATCAATGCGATGTGAGGATGCGTTTTTCTTAATTTTTTCTTAACAGGCTTGATTCCTATTGGCAAAGACAAATGATGCATAAGAAGATTTGGATCTAAGCATGGCATATCAGAATATGACCAAGAAAATTTGATGCTTCTTTCTTTAAATGAATTGATAAATTTTGGTCTCTCTTGATCAATCATTGATTCTGCTAGATGTAGAACTTTTGCCTTCTCTTCTGTGCCAATGTCCACTGATTGTGTAGGTTCAACCAAAACTGATAATCACTCATGATAATGTTCTGGGAGAGTGTCAAATATTCCATCCTTCAGTGCCTCGGAAAGGTTTTCACTATTGGATGTGTTCTTTATTTTTACTTTTTCCAGATCTAATGCTGCCATAGAATGGTTTTCACCATTAGATCTATTTTCCCTATTTTTAATTTTGCAACTAGAAGATTTGACACCCTCCTGCTGAGTCGTATTGTTATGAGTATTATAGATATAATTTGTATCAGGTTCAGTATGACATAGGAAATGCATGATGGCATTATCATTTGCAAATTTTGGTACAATCAACGGTTCGATAGGTTCCCAATCAATAGGTTCCGGATGGATTAATGGCATGATATCATCGGATTGATTTAGGTCAATGGAAATAAGGGTGAGGACAACATTATTGTCATAAGTGTCATTTGGGATATCGAGATCCATGATGGTACCCTCTTTGAACTCATCTAGTTCACTCAAATTATGTTCGTCCTCACTAGAGTCATTGATATTTAGTGATCCCGCATAAAATGGTCTAGACCCAGAGCCTTGGCCCTCCTCACGTGTAGGTGCATATTTTTGAATCACATCAACTAGAATATCAACGAAAAGTAGATCAGAAGGTAATGCCCACTCGTATTCATTTGAGTCTATTTCAGAACCATCTCTAAAGTGAAGGATATTTTCTATAGCCATCTTTGTTAGCTCTTGCTTCTCTTCTTCAGAATATCCTAGTCCTAGTTTCTCATTTGTGTGGAGAGTGAGAGGTTTGATAGGTTTCGTGATTCCCTCCTTTTTTAATCCCACAGGTCCTTGTCCTTCATAACCCATCTTTTCAAGAATAGCCTTTCCTTTTCCATACTTGTTTGTGTTGATGTTAACATTTTTGATACTGATCCTTGATGTTGATGGTTCTTCATCCTTGTATAGCCAATCCAGGATTGCTTTTTCATCTGTTTCTTCTGCTATAGTTCTAGATTTTACAAATGTTTCTTGAAGAATTGTGCTAGGTAAAGATGTTGGAGGTTTGATCATTGATGGTTGACCATATGTCCTAGGAGATAGAATTAACTGTGATAAGTTAAGCGATTGCTCCATTGAGTACTATCCCATTCCTTTATCTATCAACTGAACTTGCTTTTGCAATTTGTTTGATAGAGAAGTTTGTGGATCTGGATTGTTTGTTTCAAAATGACTTGTTTCTTTTTCTTTACCTTTCTTTTCCACCCACTTGGTGGTGATACTTAGACGTTGTTCTTCTTTTGATGATTTTGAACTTGAAGCTTCCCTGTTGTGAGGGACAAAGGTGTCTTGAGATATTCTCAATGTGTCACAATGTTGTGGATGATTATAATTAGCAGCTATAGTCACCTCTTGTCATTTTACTAGAAAATTTAGGCATTGATGGTATATAGAAGGTACGGCCTACATTTCATGAATCCAGGGTCGTCCTAAGAGTATGTTGTATGCCAACTCTCTTTCTAATACTTGACATGCTATATGATTCATTATGGGTCCCACTTGAATGGGTAATACAATTAAACCTTTGGATGATCTTTCTTCCTCATCATATGCTTTGATGGTCATTTTCCTTCGAGCATCAATAGCATCATCAGAATATCCTAGTGCGCGGATTAACTTGAGGGTGAAAATGTTCAGACCAGCTCCCCCATCTATTAGAACTCTCTTAACGTGATGATTATGGATAAATACTTCAATATGCAATGCAGTATTATGCAGATGGTTTAATGAGACATCATCCTATTCAAAGAATGGTAGACAATGTGGGGTAGTCAGATATCCCACCATAGCTTGGAATTGACAAACATCCAGATTCTTTGGTACAGTTGTGGCAACTAATGCTTGTTCGAGAACTTCCTTATGTGATGGTGACAATTTAAGGAGTTCCAGTATCGATATTTGTGCAGGGATGTTTTGCAATTGGTCGGCAATATTATAATTAGATTGAGGTGGAACAGCATGTTGAGATCCCACTCCTTTTAATACTACCTTGGCTTGCCCCCTAGTCATGACATTTGTCGGTTGATGTTCTTGATTGATAACATTATAATGCGATGGAGGCAGAACTACATGTGTGGAGCCAATTCCTTTTAACACTACCTTGGATTGTCCCCTATTTATCACCTTGGCTAGTTGATGTTCTTGATTTTCTTTTATTTTTAAGACATTTATTTGATTATCAGAGTTTTGTACGCTTGGGAGCAAATCCAAAGAGGTAATGTTGTTGGTTTCATTTTCATTAATGTTATCACTAATTGTATGATCATTTTTTACTTCAGATAGACAAACGATTGTTTTGTCATAGATATGATTGACGTTCTGTCCTTTGTTGTTCGAAGAGGATGATGCTCCTTTGTCATAATTTGGCAAAGGATCCTTGAATGTGGAATGATCATTATTATTTTGAGGTTCCTCCACATACACTTTGTTGCTATCCACCAATTCTTACACTGCGTGTTTCAACTCCATACAATCATTTGTTTTGTGACCCTTGTTATTATGAAAGTTGCAATAATCAGCGTCATTCCACCATGATGGTTTGAATTTTGGATCCTAGAATCTAGCTTCCCATGCAGTGAGAAGGCCTTTGGTAACTAATTATTTCATTGCTGATTCCATTTTTTTACCCAAAGGTGTGAACCTTCGCCGATTTGATGGTTTTTGATATGACTCTGTTTTTATGATCTCATTGCTTTGTATGGTATTCAACTTGACATTTTGTTCGTTGTTTTGATTCTTTGATGTGGATGCGGTCAAGTTGAAAACCAGTTTGACGTTTTGGGGATCATTTGTTGTCTCATTTTTTTTTCGATTCTTTTGCCAAAATTTTGGCTTCTCACCGCTTGAGTATTGATTTGAGGACTTACTTGTGTTGTTTGTTTTATCATTGAAATTCTTGATAACTCTTCTCTTGACTAATGCCTCTTCAATTTTAAGACCATTTTCTATCACTTTCTCGAATGTTGGAGGACATTGTAGTTCCAATCTATAACTCATTTCTTCTATCAAGTTTTCAATGAAAAATTCCATCTTTTCTTTTTTAGGAATGGATCTAGGATATCTAGCGAACAAGCATCACCATCTTTGGAGAAAAGACAAGAACGTTTCTCCTTTGTTTTGCTTTAGATTGTAAAGATCTTTGATTGTAACATTGTGTTGGATGTTGAATGAGTACTGAGAGATAAATCTATTGACGAGTTCCTCAAAAGTCCTGATACCTGGTTTTAATTTTGAAAACCATTCCATGCATGATCCTCCCAAACTCCTTGGGAATAGTCTCATTAAAAAATTTTCATTAAATAATTCTCTGATATGATCTATTAGATCCATTCTTCCATTATACTTATCATATTTTGGGATCTCACAATGTCTAGGAAAGGGTATCAAGCCAACCGTTGCATCGAAAGGATAAGGACAAATGTCCTGTATCATATATCTCTTGGCAGTCCCTTTTGTCATATATTGTATTTGTTGCTATAACATTTGCATCTGTGATGTTAAAGTAGCAACTGGATCTATCATTTGCGTAGGTTGTAGTATCTCAGTCTCATTCATTTTCGGTGTTTCCTTCAAACGGTTTACATCAAAATCTTTTGGAAGTTTAGCCCTTGATTTAGCTAACATTAAAAGATACTTCTCCATATCTTGTTCTAGAATTTTTTCTATAAATATATGAAACTTGGGATCTTGTTGAGCTGCTTGGATATCTTCTGGAGTTATTTCATTCTTATCATTTTGGTTCAGATTGTTCCAAGGATTTTCCTCTGCCATTGCTTGGGATTTTAAAATTTCTTGTTCTAAGAGTCTCTATTTTTGGGACCTAGTGAAGATTGGCATACAAATTTTAACCCTTTCTTCTGAAATGTTGATCTTATTTTCTGGAAAATGTCAATTTTAAATTTTTAAAACAAAGTCAAATAAGATGACTGATCTTATTGATGAGACAATGCTAAAAATTTGATTACTATACTTGGTTTCGTGATGAAGGATGATAGTATCCTGATAATGAAACTTCAGTGTAGTAATTGATTGTGTATTTGATTTTGACACTTGTGATTTGCAAGATCTTGTTTCATTTGATAAGATTGGAAATTTGTATAAGCTTTTCTGATTTCAGTCTCTAGATAGTGATTCCGATGAAAAGAAAATTTATTTTCTGGTGAAGCAGTAGATAAAAGATAGATGGACTGACCGGTATGATTTTTGAACTCTCTATTTTAGAAGTGCTAAAACAAAGTACAAAAGCACTATTTCACAAAAGTGCTGGAATAGAGTCCCGAAGCGCTGAAACAGGTGACCGAAGTGCTAGTTTGACAGAAGTGCTAAAACAGTGCATGAAAGCGCTGCAAAAATTGATGGAAGCACTACTTTGACAGAAGCGCTGAAACAGTGCCCGAAAGCGTTG
Source organism: Sequoiadendron giganteum (assembly GCA_007115665.2). NCBI lineage: Eukaryota > Viridiplantae > Streptophyta > Pinopsida > Cupressales > Cupressaceae > Sequoiadendron > Sequoiadendron giganteum. The sequence continues at coordinate 264,944,856 of CM021101.1, forward strand.
GAAAATATGATGAAAGCACTTTTTGACAGAAGCGCTAAAATATCGACTGTAAGTGCTGAAATAGGGCCCAAAAGCACTATTTCTCCGTAGCGCTAAAACAGTGACCAGAATTGCTGAAACAGGTTTTCTAGAACACTAAAAATAGGATTTTTATGACTGGATATTGTAAAATCTGATCTAGTCTTGTGGCATACTGTATCAGAGATTGTGGAAGATAAGAAGGATGTATGCGCTGACTATGGTTGTGATACTGAGTGAGAGCTCTTCTTTGAAAGAAGGCTCGTGAATAGAGTGGTTCTACCACGTAATCTGATGTGTGACCCCTAGCAAAATCATGATATCTATGGATGAATGTTCTATGTTGTAAAAGGAGTTTCCAATTTTGATATAGAAAATGTTGTTTTCTCAATTTGTTTCTATAACCGAGAGGTTTTTGGGGTTTTGTGACTTTGATTTTTCTCTTGAGAAAAGTGGTGGACTTCCACTTTCACAGCATGGATTTTCTGATTTGTTTTGACTTGAAATTTTTAGGATGATCTTTAATCTGATTTAAATGAATTTGTGAAAACACAACAAGCAATTTGGAATAAGTGTTTTAAAACGGAAAAGATCGTGTGAGTTCAAAAATCACGAATGCTCTTTATTGATTTTGATAGGTTGTTTTGATAATTATACATAAATCAAATAGACTCACACTTAAGTACAAGTAGGTCGTCATTATACTCATAGCCCACATCTTGAATTACGTTGACTCACACAACAGTGTCACCCCCTAGAGGGCGCCCGTGTTTTTGTCGTTGCTAGGCGCGTACTCAAAGTGACGGAAGTGGATACTGAATCCCTTGAGCAAGCGATCCTTGGTAATTATATGGTGAGTGTCTTGGGGGCAGATTCTTCCCTCCCCTTGCACCATGAGTATGACAATGTATGGATACTGACTTGGCGAGATACTACTCTATGGTTTTTAGAAAGGGTTTCCATGCGATGCGGCAAATAGATAAACTCCCTCAGGAGACCTCCCAATCTTTAGAACAAATATTTTGGGGATGGTTATGTTGCTCACTACGGTCAAGTTGGACTTTCATCCACAACTTGCATTTTTATTATAGTGGGTTGGAAAACCTGGCTTTGGTTGTTCCCACTTAGGTCGTTCCCGTAGGGTGAGTACTTTTTCCCACTATGGCAGGCCTGCTAAAGGATTTAATAAAGCATAAATGACATGAAATAAAAGTGAATCTGGCACTTTGGTCACCCAATTAAGGGGAGAGCATAAGCCTAATCACCACAAGCATAGCATATAAGTTTGTTTTGTTTTAAAATCCCAAAAAAAAATATTCTAATCTATGTGAAGGTGTTACTTCACAGAAATCATAATGTTCTTTTTAACTTCTACTGTAAGAATTTGATGACTATCCTAGGATTGATAGATTTTCTTTACGAAAAACAAGAAAGTGACTATCCTAGGATTGATCAATTTTAGAAACTTTGAAGTGGCTATCCTAGATTGATCAATTTTAGAAAACTTTGAAGTGACTATCCTAGATTGATCAATTTTAGAAAACTTTGAAGTGACTATCTTAGATTGATACATTTCAGTCCAACTGTGAAAAAATTAAAATGTGGTTGCAGAGGCATCGGATCCAGACTAATTTTACAAAAGTGCTAGAATATTTTACCGAAGCGCTAAAACAGTTACCCGATGCGCTAAAACTCAAAAGCACCAAAACAAGGTATCGAAGCGCCGAAATTTGCCATGGAAGGCTAAATCACCCATTGCACTAAAATAGTGACCAGAAGTGCCAAAGTTGAAAGCGCTGAAATAGTGACCAGAAGCGCTAAAAATTTTAATGGAAGCGTATAAGAAAACACACCAAGAACCTACATGATAATTTCCAAAAAATTTGCAAAATTGGGAAAAATTGGGGTTAATGCCCCACGGTGGGTGCCAAATTGTAAGTTTGAATAAGTAAACAAGATTAAAACACTTCTTAATACGACATTATATCAATAGAAAAGTTAAATGAATCAATTCAAAGGAACTATCTATCAAAAGCATCATATTGCTCTCTATCTCCAAAGATTTATTAAATCCTGATTGCTCTCAGATTGTTTAAGCAAATAAAACTGTTAAAATGACAATTCAAAGAACAAGATGATGCTAATGCAATACTAAATGATAAAAAATGTAAACTACCATATATGAAATAGATAATTGCAGCTACAGGAGGCAACCATGGTTGAAAACTTGATTACTTGATGCTTGATGTGTGAATGCTTGATGCTTGATGCTTGAATTCCTATAGAGTAGGAGTGCATAAACTTGATTATCTGGATCCTTTTCTTGATTCAATGAGGCTTTATTTATAGATTTCTTGGCTATAGAAATGCACAGGGAAAGCTTTGAGAGGCTTGGATTCAATCTAGAGGATTGAATGGTGAGATATGGAGGAGATTGAGAGAAAAATGGAGATTGTCTCTACCCATGAAAACACTAGGCAAGAGAAGAGGAAAGATTGATGGAGGAGGATTGATAGAAGATTTTGGAATTTGTCTCCAATTTGTCTCCAAAACTTCCCGTGAAGTTTCAAAGCATTAATTGTGACATATTTTAGACATAGATTAGACATAGGATATCTAATTCATTTTTGAGAGAATATAGATGGAATATTCTTTGTGCTTTAATTCAAATATTTTGATTTATTTAAATTAGCAAAAGAGGGATAAATAATTTAATAAAATGAACTATAGGATAGTTGTTTATTAAATTAAACAGAAGAATAATGGCAATTAATCAATAAAGTATTTTGATCTTTATTTAATTAATTTAGAATTGATGTGATAGAATAAAATAGGGATTTGATAATTAAATCGAAAAAAGTATTTATCTTTGTTTATTTAATTAAGATGAATTTAGATGTGAACTATATAAATAAATATTTCTATTTATTCAAACAGTAGAAGAAATTAGGATAATTAATCAAATAATTTGTATTTAATTAATAGGAATTCTCTAGACCAATTTTAGGTGTATACAGATACCACATTCAAGTGAGATTCAAAGTGTCAGCTAGGCTTTAACAAGATCAAGGAGTACTTGGATCATCCACCCATATTTATGCATCCAATTCTAGGTAAACCACTTCTACTGTATATTTCAGCTAATTTGATTGCACTGGGGGCATTATTAGCCCAACATGATGAGTCCTCAAAAGAATGGGCCATCTACTATATCAGTTGAATGCTTGCGGGCTATGAACTTAATTATTCCTCGATGGAGAAATCTTGTTTAGTTGTCATCTTTTGTTCACAAAAGCATTGCCACTATTTGCTCAGTCATCTAGTGAAGCTGATACCAAAAGTCAATCCACTCGAGTATTTATTATCTGGATAGTCTTTAACTGGCTGAATAGCTAAGTGGATCATATTACTGAGCGATTTTGATATAGAGTATGTGGACCAAAAATAAATTAAAGGGTAGGTAATAGCAGATCAAATAGAAGATTCTCCTTTGGTCACAAAATTTCCTAATGAAGAGGTCCTCATAGTCACAGAGACAACTATCTGGATGCTCTACTTTGATGGTTCATACACTCAAAATGGATCTATGGTAGGTATCTTGTTTGTCACCCCAAAAGGTGATTACATCCCAAAATCATTCAGGTTAGCCTTCCCATGTACAAACAATATAATAGAATACAAAGCTCTCATCACAGGTCTTAGGATCGCCATCCAATGCAATATCACTCACTTGTGAGTATTTGGAAATTATCATTTGGTCATTAAATAGGTAAATGATGAGTTTTCAGACTAAATATGACAAGTTTTTACCTTATAGGCACATGGCGGATGATTTCAAGAATTATTTCACCTTTATCAAGTTTGAGAAAATCCCCAGAATCTAGAATAAGGTGGCTGATGCAATGGCTACAATTGGTTCCTTGATTGACATGCCAAAAGATCAAATGGACTTCCAATTCCTAGTTGAATAACGTTTAATCCCTTCTTATGATATCCCTGAGAGTGATATGGTGTGTGACATCATAGGTCCTGAGTCACCATGGTATCATGACACTTACACCTATCTCCATGATAACATCTTACCACTTGATCTTAAATGAAATCAATGTAAATCCTTCATCCAACACACCTCTCATTATACCATAGTGGGAGACACACTTTATCATCATGGGTATGATGGAACCCTTTTTAGGTGTTTGAACAAGACTAAAGCTCCTGCGTTAGTAGAGGTATATAGTGGTATTTGTGGGGCCCATTCTACTGGCATGGCCTTGGCTAAGAGGGTTCTCATAGCAAGATATTATTGGCATACTATGGATCATGATTCTTGCGAGTTTGCAAAGAGATGTTTTCCTTGTCAGAAACACGCAGACCTGATACATGCTCCTCCACAAGTTCTATAACCCATCATAGCACCATGGCCCTTCTCACAATGGGGTTTGGATTTGATCAACAAGATTTACCCTCTATCCTCTAATGGCCATACCTTCACCATCACTACAACTAAATACTTTACTAAGTGGGTGGAAGCAATGCCACTCACTCAAATTATTGGTGTTCAAATTTCCAAGTTCATCCTCTTCCATATCCTCTGTAGGTGTGGAATTCCCTCCACTATCATCATGGATAATGGAAATCCATTCAAGAACAAGTCCATGAAATTATTTTGTGAGACCTATCACATCCAACACCATTTTTCTACCCCATATTACCCTTAAGGTAATGGTCAGGCAGAAGCAACCAATAAGACCTTAATCAAAATCCTCAAAAAGGTGGTTAACAACACTAGTCAAGATTGGCATCTCCATATCCATCCCGCCCTTTGGGCCTACCGCACTTCCATCCATACTTCCACTAGTGCTAAACCATATTCCCATGTTTATGGTGATGAATCTATCTTGTTGATTGAAGTCGAGATCCCATCACTTCGTATATCTCTAAAGAATCTAATAAGTGATGATGATATTCGAGTTGCATGACTGGCTCAATTAGAACTCCTAGATGAAAAATAGATAAAAGCATATAATCATTTGCAATCCCATCAACATCATCTTAGGAGAAGCTACACTAAAAAAATTTGGCCTTGTGAATTTATTGTTGGTGATATAGTCCTTAAAGAGAATCAACGTAATCAGCAAGAGCAAGACAAAAAGGGTAAATTTAAGGAAAATTGGCTAGGTCCCTATGTCATCATAGCTAACTATGGTTTTGGTGCATACAAGCTTGCCACTATTGAAGGAGAACCTCTAGAATTTCCCATCAATATCATGCACCTAAAAAAAAATTATGCCTAAGTCAGCTGGGTTGTCCTTTCTTGAGAAAATACAAAAAAATCAAAAAAGTCAATTTTAAAAAAAAAAAATAGTAAAGAGAAATAATTCATCCTATGGTGAAAACCACTCTTCATGGTGCCTTGGATAAGTATGTTTGGTGAAAACTGAGCAATAGGTGTCATTTGTAGAGGGCTTAATCATTATCTACCTTGCGTCCTAGTTACTTTATCCTTCCATCCATATTATCCTTGGATCCTATCCTATCATCAAATCGATCCTATCCTCCCATCAACATCCCATCATCCATCACATGGTATATTGTGATTGATCATTGGACAATCCATACCAACTATCCAAAATATTGAGCTTTTTATCCTTAATCTGAGCTTTTCATCGCTTGTACATTATGTCCCATTGTCAGTCTTGCATCATCATTTAGGCTCCTCCATTGTGTCAGTCATCATTAGAGCTCATCTTGTCTTAGGTCTTTTCAGAACTATGTTGACCTTGCACTTTCACACAGGCAAGGTCGATCATTTGATTTACCCCCAGGGTATTCCTCTGTCCATCTTTCTCATCCATCGCAGTCTCCATCATCCTCTTTCCACTTTTATTCGTGCTCTTTCATCGAACTATGAGGTATCTACTCTTTCACATAGGAAAGGTTGATCTTTGATCAACCCTCGAGCCCCTAGGTCTTTAGGTTGTGTTTTTGTTGTCGTCTTGTTGTGTCATCAATTATTTCCCTATCCTAGATGGTGCTTACAAATAAAGGTCATCAATATCATGAGGTTCAGTTGCTTTCAGATATCTTCTATCATGTCGATCACTTAGTTTAGTCTCCATCTTTGGTCTGAATAGGATGCATCCTTCCTAACAAACCGCATCAATCCCATCCACCCTTTCGATCCTGTGGCAAAGGATATTTGAAATTGATTGTGATCTTTTATTTCTTTTGATATTTTGTTTATCATTTGAGATTCCTATTATACCTCATCAAGGTCACCACGATCCATCATATAATGGTGTGCTTTGAATGGTAAATGTAGGGGCATATCATGATATTTTTGTCTTCTTGGTTGTCCCATGTAGTACCCACCAAGATCTATGTGGTCTTGTGTTATGTTAGGGCATGCTTTATGCTTGTGGTTATACCAATTCCTGGCCCGATCAAAGTCACCACAACCTTTGGGTGTTGGTATATCCCTCTTGTCTATTGTGTTTGTTTCATGCATTAGACATATATCTTCCTTGGTTCCTTATACTCTGGCATCTTGTGTCTTGTGCTATAGAAAAAATTAGTGCTCCTAAAAATGGAAAATAGTGTTAGGACTACATTTCATACTTCATCCCATTGCATTGCATTTATTCCCTCCATCTCTTCCTCTCCCCAATGAGTAATGATTCTAGTTTTGCAAACATTCACCTTCCATATCCTTTTCTTCTCAAGATCTAGATGATCTTTGCAGGTGCAGTTCCACATCCACCATCCCATCCATCTTTCCTTATTTTTATAATGATTATAGGGAAATTACTTGCCATTAAGCTCAAGCAACCCCGATCCACAAATAAAGTTGACCTATTCATGCCTCCCATCATTATGCATGCTCTTATTTACACTCATTCCCATGATAATTTAATTTAGATATTAAAGTTTGTATGAAATTTAATTGCACCCGTCATCATTCACCCATCATGATTCGCCTAGTTATGTTTACATTATCACTTCATTGCATTATCATTGTCATTATCATTCTAAGTTTTTTGGACTAATATAGATATGTTAGTCTAAGCATCTTGAGTTCATTATCATTACCATTTTAAGTTGTTTAGATTGGTCTTAATTGGTTATTCTAAACATCTTAAAACATGTCATTATCATCTCATTGCATTATACATATAGGTTAGTTAATGTTCTTATTTTAAAAATCCTAGTTCATCCCATCTTGCCTTGCATTATCATTATTCTAAGCATCTTAAATTAGATTCATTTCATTATCATTTCCTTACATATTAGTCCATCTCATTATATACATTGTATTATATGCATACATCACATTTTTCATCCATTACATCCTATTGCATAGGTCAGATCATAAATGCATACATACATCATAATCATCATGGTCACATGCATATCATAAATATCCATCATATATCATGATCAATCATATCCATAAACACATCCATACATAAACAAACATCATCACAAATGCATAGTGTAAATAACGGTCATCACATAATATATACATCTCAAAATATCAAGTACATGACTAAATCAATAATAATGTCCATCATAATGATAAATACATGTCCATCATCCATGATCATCAAATAAAATACAAGTACAAAGTGACCCTCAAAAATGGGGACCACATCAGTGAATAGACTAAGCTATGTCTAGTCTGCATTGTGGAACTTATGGCCTTTATCCCTACCCCCTATCTATACACCTAACACCTATCAAAATCTGGACCCTGTCATCCCTGTCCTCTCTACCCTGTGTTGGCTTTGGGACACTGAGTCTATTCTCTATGCTCTATGATGCTGAGTCTCGCATGAGTTCTTTCTAGTAGTACTATTGGGTCCTCAAGTGGTGGTTGTACATATAGTACCATCGCAAGTGGCTCTAAATGTATAACCTCCATCTCCATAGGATAGTCCTGCTCTCCTACATCCTCCATCACCACATCCTCCCTGTCTCTCCTCCAATTTTTGCCTCCTCTCATCATCTGAGCCATAGAAAAGCACCCCTACAATCGGGTGCACTATCATGATCCATCAGGTACTATGCTTCACCCACCATGCAGCGTACCCCACGGTCACCCTTGCATCTACCTCTCCTCCCGTCCTCCCTAGATATGGCATTGGTCGCACATCCTCCCACCTTTGTCTCTTAAAATTTCCTGTGATAGTCTCACCCCACAATCGCTCCTAGGTAATCTGACAAAATCTCTGCGGCCCTGGTGGAGTATCCTTCATCACACCGAGCTGTCTAGTCACCCTATCTAGTTGATGGAGCTCGATGATATGTGGGTCCCTCTAGATCAAATAACACACTACACAAAATATATTTTGTGCCTCCTCTCATCCTCGCTCCATCCACTAAACTGTTGCTCTAGGTACAATATCCATATGATTTGATCTCCAAGTAGATCGTCAAACCTCCTACTCCATCCCTCTAAATCCCTCATGTCTCCATAGTGCAAACGCCATCCGTACAATGCTCCGTACCAATATGCTACTGGTAGTCTCTCATGTTGATCTCCCACTATCAACACACCCTGCCTAGTAACACTGATGTGCTCCTAGGTCCAAACCTGTAGTAGTGTCATGTGCATCATGTTGAGTTCTCTCCTATAGAAAACAATGTGCATGTCTTTGTATAGTTGAGCCAATACACATGTACCCCATTTGAACTCTCCCTCTCTCATCTCGTTGATATGTCATACAACCTCAATAACCTTGAGGCAAGACAACCTCTCACTCCTATCTGGAAAAAGGGTTCTGCTAATCAACCCACACAAGTAAAATAGTAGTGGAGGTACATCCAGTCCCAAACATCCATCCAAATCTAGGTCTTCCCCTTGGATAGGAAGATCCACTCATCCAAAAATTGCTTGTAAACTCCTCTCCCACTCTCACCCCCGGCTTCGAGTCTAGCTCACTAGGTTCCCTCTGATAGGTAGCCATAAGATCCTCCATACATCCTCCAATGCCACTATCATCTCCCCCATCAAGAGATGAAATGTGAAAGTCTTTAAATTCCACCTCTCCATAAATGCAGTCAATAGGGGTCAGTGTTCTCTAATGTTGGTGTATCCTATCATGTGTAGTAAACCTATCTATGCTAGGTCTGTGTGGTCCTCCACACCCATCACTATGATGGTAGTCGCTAGAATCGCCAAGTGTTTCTCGCACATATAAAGTGTGTCCAAACTCTACACCCAAACCACACACCTGATCAGTAATTCATCATTTCATCTTTTTTCTATTATTCTTTCCCTCGTCTCTCCATCATTTTATCCCTTTTCCTATATTTTATTTCTTTTCCTTTGTCGAAGTTGTTCCCTTTTTTGTTTTTTCTGGTGGATTCACCCTTTATGGGGAGAATCCACCTTCCCCCCCTCTTTGTCATTGTTGCCTAGTGTTCGTACGATGCCTATCCAAGTGAGTTCACCCATCTGGGTGAGTTCGCTTGTCTGGGTGAAATCACCTATGTGACGGGCGGGTTCACCCTCGGGTGTGCTCGCCCTTCGGGCGGGTGGCCCTGCCTATTGGGCGGTCTAACCCATGCGCTAGGCGGATGGCCCTGCCCATCTTGGGAAAGTTCGCTCATCAGACAAGCAACCCTGTCCATCAGGTGGGCAACCCTGCCCATCGGGTGAGCAGTCTCGCTTGTCCTCAGGTGAGCTCACCTATCCTAGGCGACATCACCCATCAGGCTAGCAGCCTTGCCTATCTCTCAGGAAAATTCACCCCTCGGATGGGCAGGCTCATGCCTATCATTTTCCTTTCCCCTCCAGATAGGCGAGTTCACCTTTAGTCCCAGTCGTGCCTTCCAAAGGAAATTTTGGCTTTTCAAATGGGCAATTTTTCCTATCTGTTGGTAACCCATTTCCCATCTAGCTAAATCCCAAAAACCCAAAAATGCAAATATGCAAAAACTTACAAAAAATTAACTAAAATCACAAAGAAGGGTTTTTGACTCTAATCTTGCGAGGTACCGCACACTCGTAGTTAAACTCGCACACCTTCTAACCTTGATGGATGACCTCGTCCTCACTCAACATGTCATCTATCCTCATCACCTTCTTCCTCTCTCTCTCTTGCTCACCCAACCTCCAAATGTGCAAATGGTGAATAGTAATTTCTAAAACTGCTATATATCCCTTTTCCCCCTCTTTTTATTTTTTTTAAATTTTGGGCCCTTTATTTGACCCTCCTTTTAATCAAATTCATCCCTTTTCTTCTATGGGCTGCCATTTTCACCCCATTCATCCATTTTATTTCATTCAAAATCCATTTCTTTGGGTTTTTCGTGCTCTATCATGTGGTACCCTTTGTTTCTCCATATAGAGAAGTTGCTCAGGGCCCCTTTTTCTTCCCCATCTTCCCTCTCGAGGGGGTATACCCTATCATTTTCCTCTGTTCCTTTGTATCATCCTATTTATTTTCCTACGACACCGAGGTATCTTCTTTCATTTTCTTCAATTAGACAATCTACATCACCTTTCCCACATAGGGGCATCTTTTTCTAGTCCATTCTTCTATCAAATCAACTGTATTTTATTTTTCTTTGAAACACTATTATTCTAACAGTATTTCGAAGAGGGGCAAATTGTAAACATCCAAATTCGACCTCTCCCATAAGCTTAAATTTTTCCTCTTTATTCATCTATCTCGCCTCTCGCATAGATATTAATTAAATTATTTATTTAATTAAAATTTCCCATTTCCCTAATATTCCTAAGATATTTAATTCAAATAATTAAATACTTTACTTTTGTTCCCTTTCATCTCTAAATTAAGTAAATACTCCCATTTGTTTAATTTAGTCATTTTCCTTTACAAATTTAAATCAATATTTAAATTCACAATTTTCTCTCTCCTTGTCCCATCCTCCATAACCCTTCCTTAATCTAGATTAATTTAATTAATCTCTGATTAGGATGTACACACCCTTAATTAGGATTAATGTCACATCCTCCATCATATCCCACTTGTCTTAATCCTTCATTAGCCATCTTAATCCCTTGTTTGCACAACCTAATTACTTTATTAGGCTACCTTAATCCCTTATGTCATTTATGGCATGCCCCTAAGTCAAATTTTCATTAAATGCTTTCTCCTTTTGGAGAAGGCAACCCTTTCCCAATGTGAATTTTCAATTCACATTTATTCTTTCTAGGCTCTTTAAGGAATTTTAAATTCCTCAAAAGTATCATCACCCACATGGGGACAAGGACCTCCTTTATGAGGAGATCTTGTTCATTCCCAAGGTACAAGGAAGTACCTCCATCTAATGTCCTTCTTTACACCTCACCCACCACATTTCAAGATGTGAGGGCTTGTGAGTTCTCAACTCATCGTAACCTTTGATCTTGTCCAAGGTGCCTGCATCTTGACCCTCTATTTCTTAGTGGTCTTTCCCCTAAAATTAGAGGAATTTTCCCTCATTTTCAACAATTCAACTTAGAACACTCACGAATTCAAGCACAATTGCACTCTCAAGAATCCTCCATTGCTGCAACTTTTGAGCTCATTTTGAATCCATATGAAGCATCTATCCAACCATTGCATTCCTCATTTCATCCACATCATTTTCCATCTAGTTTCATGCTATTTTCCATTGAAAGGAGCACACAAATTAAATAATCAACAGGGCCAACCAACTCATCAACTTGGACAAGGTATATAAATCTTTTCTCTTTCATTTTGTTCAAGTTCAACTAGGCCAATCTTGAGGTGTTGTTTGTGTTTTTCCTTTCTTGCATTTCATTTAATTTTGCATTTTAGACTAGGAAAAGTCACCTACACACACATACAACCAATCTTCACAATCATTCTTTGGGTCTATGCAGGATCATGGGGGTCCGAAAAGTGTGGATATGACAAAAAAGACATGTTTCAATTTCCCAAAAATGTGAAATTATGCTTTGAATTTTTAATAGGGTCAGATAAAAAGTACATGTTGTCATGGTAAGAACTAGAGCTAAACAAATATCCATTACAAATAGATATTTGTTTCCAATTAAATCATATAAAAATAAATATATATTATATTATTATATATTAATATATTTATTATATTTTTAAAATATATTATAATAATATATAGTATATATGGTGTAGAACTTATATTATATTATATAATATATAATACATATAATAAAATATAATATAATATATTATATATATTAGTTTATAGTTTATATTATGTAGCATAGGAAAAAGTGCCCCTTATTCACACTTAATTTGGGAATTAATAATAAAATGAACTAAATTATGCCTTAATTTAGTGTTGTAATATGTATTTTACATATTTGCATTGAGTTTAGGTTCCTATTAATTAAAATGTACTTAATTGTGTCTTATTTGTGCTGTTGTAAAGTGTACCTTTACACTTTCACACTTATCTAAGGCCTCATTAATTAATTGAGGTTAATTTACGTTAATTGGCCCCTTTAATTAAAATCTAAGCCTAAATAATTGCAATTTTTGAAGAGGAAAACCTAACATTCATTAATGTCATAACATAATGTTTATCATTGAGCAATGTGTGTCCTAGGTAAGTGACCTAGGACCCCTTCGCCCATGTGCGAATGGGTTCTCATTTAGACCTAAGACCTAAATTTTTATTATATTTTTGGCAATATTTCAATGATTTCAAATCTATATTCATATGTTGAGGTGCAAATTCCCCTTTTACACCCTTCACCTTAGAAAAATTGAATCTGACCATGTAATTCCATATCACCTATTTGTACTCCATCCACCTGGTGCTTGTTTTTAGTGTCGGTGGGGGAATTTATGTCAAGGACGCACTCACAACACATCGACGTCTGCACGGTGCTTTGTCATCATGATAGGATCCCTACCTCTGGAATTTGTAGAGGCATTACATTCTCCATTGGTACTGAAACTTAATGCCCCTAAATAGGTGCAAAATTTTGGGGGTTAATTGTGGCTAAATGTTTTTGAAAGGAATAATTTTGATGTGTGGGGATTCTATTCTTGGGAGATAGAACACCAAAACTCAAGAATCTCATTCAAGGATAAACCCTAGAGATCTCAACCTTCAATTATGCAAAGGATAAAGAGATCTAACTATAGGGTTTTCCTAGGATCTGATTGTAAACCAATGATGGGTTCACCACCAAGCTAGGGCTTGGAAAATTGTATGCAATGCAAGATCTAATGATTGAACTCAATGATGCAAGAAACTTCACTAAATGGAATATAAATGAAAATAAATCATAACAACAAACTAGAAAAGTATAAAGAAGCACCTAGAAACCTAAGAGAGATTGAATGGATACTTCAGATATCAAATAACTTGAAATTTAGGCCTACTTGGACTCATATGATAGTTTTGGCATATCAATCCCAGATCTGGGTTTCTGTGGAGGAACTAGTTTTTGGGAAAATGGTATCTGAAATTGCAAAAATATGGAAAATGACCTAAACTAGGACTCATACACTACGACTGGTGTATGATTCTAGTTAGGGTTTTCTAGAACTTCGAAGTTTGAATCTGTTCTTCAATGTCTGCTCTTTTTGTTCCACTTTGTTTCAGTATTTGAAACCTTGATTTCAGATTTGTAGATGACCTTTTAGTGGATATTACAGCCTTGAACATGAGGAGACAATTCCAAAAATTTTCTCCAAGCTTGTAACCTAATCTTCAATGATCCTTCATGCTCCAAGACACCTATATCTAAAATCACACATGTAAAAAGGAGAAAAAATTGTTGATTGTTAGTGAAAAGGGGTTTGCCTTGGTCAAACCCCATTTAGGTAATTAAACCAAATGATGAAATAAGGACATGAAACATGAAACATAGGACATGAAACATGAACAATGATACATTTTAAATGTTTTCTTGTAAATATGCAACTCAATATGAACTGGTGATGAAGGATGTAGATCTTGATCTTCATAATAGGTGTAGAACAATGCTTGATCTTGGATCTTCAATGCTATATCACAACACTAGCTCAATAACATGTTTGATGCTTGATAACACTTGACATGATGATTGATCTTGAATTTTTGCAACAAATGATGAAGAATTTCCCCTTGAATTCCTTAAAAATGATCTTGAATGCTCTTTTGATGATCTTGTAAAGTCTTGGAATGCTTAACTCTTGAGTGCTCTACTAGATATCATGTAGGTTTATTCTTGATTAGGTGAAATAATGATTTGAAATATTTTTATAGAGGCAATCCATCTAATATCCTATTAATTAGATCTCATAGCCTAACATACATGAAATTTGAACTTAAAACCTAGTTTTTCCTACTCAAAACCTTAAAAATAGGCCAAATGGGTCTCACACACCACCTATGGTGTATCGGTCCCAGTTGGATGGGACTCATACACCCAAGGTGGTGTATGGGTCCCACAAGGCCTATTTGAAAAGAGAAATTTTTTGGGAGTGAAGAAATTAAGTTTATATACATTGATCTTGTTAAGAGTTTGGTTAAAATAGGCCTTTAGATGCACAATATATGGTCTTAGGGGCCTATTAGGGTAAGTGCACCAATCTATGACATAGTTTTTCCTCTTAAGATGCCCCACTTTTTTTCTCGAATCGGAAAAATCTGATTTGCACGAGAAAATGAAGATAGTTATGCTTAAAATTTCAAGATGCAGCAAGAACAAAAGTCGAAGTGCTTCGAGTCTAGTTTCTAAGCTACTATTTTTAAGAAAAATTAATGAATATTAAGGGTCTCAAAAAGGGGGGGGGAAAGGTCTTGTTTTTATCCAAAAAAATAGCATAGCGCTTGAGGGCTCCCCCCTTTTTGATTAACTTTTTTTTAGAATTTCAAAAATCCCAATAGTGAGAAATTAGCTAACACCATGTAGTTTATCCTCATTCTTTCGGATAATTTTTTTAATGAATATATAATATTTTATGATTTTTCAAAGTGGACACATCCTGAAAGCTAAAATTTGAGTGTGCTCCCCCCTAATTTTTTTAAAAACTAATCGAAAATTGATTTATTCTTTTCATCATGTGTAGAATGGAGTCTAATTTCAAATAATGTGATTTGTTTCATGTTTTGATGAACAAGTAAAATTGTATCCTAAAACTAGCACATGTTGGTTTTTGACCAAAAACGGAGGCATTTACAAAAGGAGTCATGGATCAAAACCTTAACTAAATAAAAATGAACAAAGAGTTATATATTTAGATAGCTAAGGGAGAGGTTAACGCTATCATATTTTTTTTATATAGTTGCATTTAAAGACATGCAAATGAGATAGGGAGCACAAACAAAAATATGAGTAAATTTGGAAAATCTTGTCAATTAACATGTCCTAAGCAGGCCATTTGGTGCTCGCCAAATTACCTACTTTGCACAAAACTTGAATTTCTCCTCTTTGATCGACCACTTTGATAATGCTTAGATTGCACAATTTATGATCGTACATGGATAGTTGAGGTTTTACCTTTTATAGGATCTCTAACTCGTTACCCTAATTGGATAACTCTTTATCCCTCTAAAGTCTCTCTATCTCAGGTCTCACTCCCTCCCATGTGACCTAGACTACTCTCTCAGTACAACGCCCTCTCTTAGGTCTCTTTCCCTCCCACATAGGTACCTAAATAAATCTATCTCTCTCCAACCCCCTTTCTCACTCTCCCTCTCTCTCTCTCTCCCTCTTTGGTATTTTTGTCTCTCTGACTCCATCTCCCTCTCTTAGGTTGTTATCTTTCTCTCTCAAGTGTCTCCCTCCTACCCCCTCTCCCTCTCTTAGGTCTGATACTCACTCCCTCTATCTCTCTCCCATTCCCTCTCTCTCACTCACTCTATCTATCTCCCTCTCTCTCTCACTCTCTCTTGGGTATCTTCATCCCCCTCTCTCTCTCACTCTCTCTCAGGTATCTTCATTCCCCCCTCTCTCTTGCACACACAAACTTCCTCTCTCTCTCCCACTCCCTATCTCTCACTCCATCTATCTCTCTACCACTCTCTCCCTCTCTCTTAGGTCTCTCCCTCCCACCCCCTCTCCCTCTCTCTCCCTCCCTCTCCCTCTCAAGTATCTTCATCCTACCCACTTTCCCTCTCTCTCTTTTTCAAGTCTCCCCCTCCTACCCCCTCTCCCTCTCATAGTCACTACCTCTATCTTTCTTCCACTCCCTCCCTATTTCACTCATTTTATCTCTCTCCCTCAACCTATCCATCTCTCTCAAGTATCTCCCTCCCACCACCTCTCCCTCTCTCTCAACTCCCTCTCTCTCATGCCCTGTATCTCTCTCCCACTCTCTCTCCCTCTCCCTCTCCCTCTCCCTCTCTCTCAATTCTCTCCCTCTCACCCCCTCTCTCTCTCTAAAGTCTCTCCCTTCTACCCCCTCTCCCTCTCTCAGGTATCTCCCTACCACCCCTCCCACTCTCTCTCTCCCTCTATCACAAGTATCTCCCCCCACCCCCTATCTCTCTCTATCTCTCTCTCACTCCCTCCATCTTTCTCCAATCCCTCTATCCTTAGTACTCCCTCTCTCTCCCACCCCCTCTCCATCTCTCAAGTCTCTCTTTCACTCCTTATATCTCTCACATCCCTCTATCTCCCACTCCCTCTCTCTCCTACTCTCTGAGGTCTCTCCTTCCCTCCCGCTCTCTAGCACTTTGTCTCCCTCTCCTTCTCTCTTAGGTGTCTCCCTCCCACCCTCTCTCTTAGGTTTCTCCCTCCCATCCCCTCTCCCTCCCCCTCTCTCTAAAGTCTCTCCCTCCTACC
This sequence comes from Sequoiadendron giganteum, assembly GCA_007115665.2. NCBI lineage: Eukaryota > Viridiplantae > Streptophyta > Pinopsida > Cupressales > Cupressaceae > Sequoiadendron > Sequoiadendron giganteum. The sequence continues at coordinate 264,961,615 of CM021101.1, forward strand.
CCCCGCCTCTCTCTCTCTCTATGTCACTCCCTCTATCTCTCTCCCACTCTCTCAGGTCTCTCCCTCTAACCCCCTCTCCCTCTTTATCTCTCTCAAGTATCTCCATCCTACCACCTCTCCCTCTCTCTCTTGTTCAAGTCTCCCTCTCATAGTAACTCCCTCTATATCTCTTCCACTCCCTACCTCTCTCACTCCCTCTATCTCTCTCCCTCTCCCTCTCCCTCTCTCCCAAGTATGTCCCTCCCACCACCTCTCCATCTCTCTCTCTCTCAAGTATAGGTTTCAAGGTTTAGGGTCTAGGTACTAAGGGTTTAGGGATTAAGGGTTAAGGGTAGAGGGTTTAGGGATTATGATTTATGGTTTAAGGGTAGAGGGTTTAAGGGTTTAGGGTTTAACATGGTTAAGGGTAGAGGGTTGAGGGTTGAGGGTAGATGGTAGAGGGTTTAGGGTTTAGGGTTTATAGATTAAGGGTTAAGGGTAGAGGGTTTAGGGTTTAGGGATTACGATTTATGGTTTAAGGTTAGATGGTATAGGGTTGAGAGAGAGAGAGGAGGTAGTGTTGAGGGTAGAGGGTAGAGGGTAGAGAGTTAAGGGTAGAGGGTGGAGGGTTAAGGGTTTAGGATTTATAGTTTAAGGGTAGAGGGTTTAAGGGTTTAGGGTTTAACTTGGTTAAGGGTAGAGAGTTGAGGGTAGAGGGTAGAGGGTAGAGGGTTTAGGGTTTATGGATTAAGGGTTAAGGGTAGAGGGTTTAGGGTTTAGGGATTAAGGGTTAAGGGTAGAGGGTTTAGGGTTTAGGGATTACAATTTATGGTTTAAGGGTAGATGGTGTAGGGTTGAGAGAGAGAGGGGTGTTGAGGGTAGAGGGGTTGAGGGATTAAGAGGGTATAGGGGTTGAGGGATAGAGAGGGTATAGGGGTTGATGGATTAGGATTTAAGGGTTGATGGTTGAGGGATTATGAGGGTATAGGGGTTGAGGTATTAGGGTTTAAGAGTTTAGGGTTGAGGGTTGAGAGATTAAGAGGTTATAGGGGTTGAGGGATTAGGTTTTAAGGGTTGAGGGTTAAGGGTTGAGGGGTTTAGAGGGTATAAGGGTTGAGGGATTAGGGTTTAACATTTGAGGGTTGATGGTTGAGGGATTAAGAGGGTATAGGGGTTGGGGGATTAGGGTTTAAGGTTTTAGGGTTAAGGGTTAACAAATTAAGAGGGTATAGGTGTTGATGGATTTGAATTTAAGGGTTGAGGGTTGAGGGTAGAGGGTATTGGGTTTAAGGGTAGAGGGTAGATAGTTTAAGGGTTTAGGATTTAAGGGTTGAGGGTTGAGGTTTTTAGGGTTTAAGGGTTGAGGGTTGAGGGTAGAGGGTAGAGGGTAGAGGGTTTAGGGTTTACAAATTAAGGGTAAAGGGTAGATGGTTTAGGGTTTAGGGATTATGATTTGTGGTTTAAGGGTAGATGGTGTAGGGTTGAGAGAGAGGGAGGGGTTGAGAGTAGAGGGTAGAGGGTTAAGGGTAAAGGGTAAAGGGTAGAGGATTTGGGGGTTTAGGGTTTATAGTTTAAGGGCAAAGGGTTTAATGGTTTAGGGTTTAACTTGGTTAAGGGTTGAGGGTTGAGGGTTGAGGGTTTAAGGGCTGAGGGCTAAGGGCTGAGGGCTGAGGGTAGAGGGTAGAGGGTTTAGGGTTTAGGGTTTACAGATTAAGGGTTAAGGGTAGAGTTTTTAGGGTTTAGGGATTAAAATCTATGGTTTAAGGGTAGATGGTGTAGGGTTGAGAGAGAGAGGGTTGTGTTGAGGGTAGAGGATAAAGGGGTTGAGAAGGAGATATGAGGAGGGAGGGACATAGATAGATGGGGTTTGATGATCCAATGTTTAGGTTAGAGGGTTGATAATTGAGGGCATAAGGTTGAGGGTAGACAATTTAAGGGGTTAGGGTTTAATGGTTTAGGGTTTAGGCCATATAGGATTTATAGTTTAAGGGTAGAGGGTTTAAGGGTAGAGGGTTGAGGGTTGAGGGTATAGGGTAGAGGGTTGAGGGTTTAGGGATTAAGGGTGAAGGGTAGAGGGTTTAGGGTTTAGGGATTATGATTTACGATTTAAGGGTAGATGGTGTAGGGTTGAGAGAGAGGGGGGGTTGAGGGTAGAGGGTAGAGGGTTAAGGATTTAGGGATTTAGGGTTTAGGGTTTAAGGGTTTAAGGGTTAATAGTATAGGTTTTATGGTTTAAGGGTCCCAATCCCTCTCTCTCCCACTCCCTCTCTTAGGTCTTCACCCCACCATAATTGAATAAATCTCTCCCTCTCAAGTCTCGCTCTCTCATGTCTCACTCCCTCCCATGCTACCTAGACTAATCTGTGTTACTTCATTGCCCTCTCTCACATTCCCTCTTTTTCAAGCCTCACTTACCTCCCACCCTACCTAGACAAATATATTTCACTCCAACCCCCTCTCCCACACTCCCTCTCTCTCTCCCCCATTGGTCTTTTTGTATATCTCAGATCTCATCCCTCGCAATGCCTCTCTCATTGTCAGGTATTTTCCACCATTGTAACTGGATAACTCTCTGTCCCTCTCAAGTCTCTATCGCTCTTAGGTCTCAATTGCTATCACACTAACTAGACTAATATCTCTCACTCCTATCACCTCTCTCTATCTCGAGTGTCACTCCCTTTATCTCTATGGAATCTCTCCCTTTCAAAACAACACATTTGACACTCAACAAATGTGTTTTACCTTGCTATAGTAAAATAAGGGTTGACCCCATGATTTAGGCCCACATGCTTTTGTATTTGTCTGGTTCAATGCTTTATCCAATACAAAAATGCCTTTTTTTTGCAGTTGACTTCATGTTGTACCAATCTATGCTTGATCCATCACCTTTTTACCACCAATCTAGCTGGAAGACCATGTAGAAGAAGCCATTTTGAAGATTCTACATCAGTTTACATTATATGAGTTAATATATTCATTTTGGTAACATTGAAATGTTTATATTCAGTATATTTGTTTTTTTTTCCAATATAAACCAAATTTATTTAATGATTTTATTAATCATAACAATTGGACATAGAATTCAACATTGAATTAGATGTGATTTGCATAAAAAAGTTTAATTTTTATTTTGAAAAACAAAAGAGTGAAAAACATGAAATTTACTTAACAAAAATTTACATATGAATTCTATTGGCATTGCTTATAGTAGTCCATTTCCAACATGGCTAGTGGAATTCACTCTATTTCATTTTATTTTCAACTAATTTGGAAAACCTAATAGCTTTCATCAATGTCAATGCAGGTTTCCATTAATTTGTTTGTTCCATAAAAAAATCACCTTCATCACATGTGCTCAGATAAATTCAAGTGAGTTGACATAGTTGTTAATGCAAGTTTTCATTCATTCATACCATTTACCTTTCTAAAAAATAAAAAAATGGAAAATTTTATGCAATTGAGAATGCCTATTGTCTTTCTAAGTTACCTCATTGCCAAAGAAATAGTGAATATTATAAGATATAGCATCACAAACCCTTCTTTGAATTCATATTATTCATGACTTCATTGAAAATCACAAATTTGGTTTTAAGAACAATAAACAAAAGATTCTCTAGTTTTCATTTAGGTGGAAACAACTTATACCCTAGGTTTTTGATGCAAAGTAGGGAGACAAAACCTTCAACAATCACAATTAGATCAAAATCTATTGGAAAACTTGTCTCAACTTGCTGGCTTCAACCTCTGTTAAAGACTTGGAAAACTTACCTTTTTTGTATTCATGGCTTTACCTCCATACCACTAGGTTTCTATGGAACAGGCATAGTAGCACGTTTTACCCCTATACCATGAAGGTCTCTTGAATACCTAGCGGTAGCATGGTGACACCACCATATTGCGAGTGTCTGGAAGCTTGGGTGCGGTGTATACCGCCACACCATGAGGGCTTCACACCCATCATGCGGTAGCGTGGTATACCACCTTACCTCAGTGGTATGATGAACAACGAGTGGTAGTGTGGTAGAAGGAGCTTAGGGCATAGTTGACCGATCTATTTTGATATTCAAAGTGATGGACGAATGGTGTGATGACATGTGGCATGATCTCATTCATTGATTTTATATTGTTGTTGTAAATCAACAATTATTGGCCAAAAGCTTTATTCTTTGATAATGATATATTTCCATTTAATGTACGATCTGATTTGGAGTTGACAGAGTCCAAATTTGGTAATTCTCTATAACTAGATTAAATGCTAGGGTGGCCCAATGCCTATTGCAGGGCGGTTTGTTTAGAGATGGAGAAAGCTTGCTGGTGAAGCATGTAATTAAATTCACCCTAATAGTTGTTGGTTGAGGAGTGAAAAATAAGGCATAGAGACTAAGGTAATTGTGTGTGAAAAAATTGATTGTATGTTGAAGAAGAATTGTAATAGTGAATATATAAAACAAATTTTTGTTGTTGTGAGCTAACATCGAAGAGTGAATTCTGTAACTCTGTATGTAATTGTTTACTATAATAAAAAGTGATTTTACTTGGTGTGGTGGGGTTTTCTCCCATAAGGGTTTTCCCATGTATATCTAGTGTTATCTCTATGTGTGTGGTTTATTTCTATTTTTCCTATTATAATACTCTAAATGTGCATATCAAACACAAGAAAAATTGTTAAATGAAGGTTTTTTGTACTTCTCTTCTGAGGATCTTGCATTAGGAAAGCATATTCTGCAACTGTTGATTTTCCTTTCAAGTGGTATCAGAGCTTGGCTAGATGTGTTATCCCTGTGAGTAGGGTTGGTTTTTTGTGCTAATCCTATTTTAGTGGGAGTCTTGCAAAGGGAGAACCAATTACTAAGTCTATTGTTTGAGATGGCAAGTACATCAGGTAGAGTAGAAATTGAAAAATTAAATAGCGGCAATTTTGAGTTGTGGAAACTCAAAATGGAAGACTTGTTGGTGGGTAGAGATCTCTAGGTTGTTGTGTCTAGAAGTATGCTACAAAGTATGAAATAAGAAGATTGGGACCTCATAGATAGAAAAGATAGAGGCTTGATAAGACTTTGTCTAGCTGATTCTGTACTCCTGAACGTCCATGAGGAGAAAACTAAAACTTCATTATGGAAGAAACTTGGTGACATTTATCAGGGAAAGTATTTAGTGAATAAGTTATTCTTGAGGAAGAACTTTTATTCCTTGAAAATGGAAGAAGGTGCATCTATAGTAGACAATCTAAATTCATTTAATATGATTGTTGCATAGTTGGCGTATGTGGGTGTGAATATAGAGAAGGAGGATTGTTGCATGCTTCTATTATGTTCCCTACCTGACACTTGGGACCATCTGGTAATGGCTATTATAAGTACAAAAACTAATTTCAAGATGGAAGACATGGTTGCCTCACTACTGTTAGAAGAAATGCAGAGGAAGTTTACTGAGATGGTCAAGGATGTTCTTTTTGTTGGAGGTAGATCGAAGGAGAATGGCAAGAAGAAGGACAAGAAGTCTAAATCCAAATCTGAAGGGAGATGAAAGTCTCTTGGTAAAATGCTGGAATTGTGGGCAGCCTAGCCATATCTAAAAGGATTGTAAGGAGAAGAAGAATAATAATAACTCTTTGGACAATGACTCTTCTTAGAGTGATGCAAATTCCTTCATTGTAGCCTTGGCGACTTAGGCATTAGATGATGTCTGGATGATTGAATTAGGTGCATCTTTCCACATGACGTCTCACAAAGAGTGGTTCACTAACTACAAAATGTATGATGGTGGAAAGGTGTACCTAGAAAGTGATTTAACTCTGGAGATTGTTGGCCATGGAAGAGTCAAAATTCAATTCCTTGATGAAAGAATCAAATGGATTGGTGATGTACTACACATAACAGGTTTGGCTCGTAACTTACTTTCTATTAGTCAACTAAATGATGTTGGTGTGGTAGTTTCTTTATTGAGAAAAGGATGTAAGATGGCTAGAGGAGCAATGGTGTTGGCTAAGGGTGTACGAACTAGTACTCTATACAAGATAGATGCACGTCCTGTTCAATGTAACAACATCTCTATAAAGTCAAGAAAATTTGCTCGTGTAGAGAAGGAGGATGAAGCTCTTCTTGGTAAAAATTCCTTGGAGGTGAAACTCCTAGTAGAGAAGACCATGTTGTGGCATCATAGACTTGGTCACATAGGTAAGAAAGGTTTAAAAACCTTCAAAAATAAAAATATTGTTGAAGGGATTGTTGACTGCAACCTTGAGTTCAATTTTTGTGAACATTGCATGTATGGAAAGAAACATCGTGTTTCATTTTATTCGAGTCCTCATAAATCTTCTAGTGTGTTGGATTATGTTCATTCTGATGTATTTGGTCCAATGAATGTTCCTTCATTATCGAATTCTAGATATTATGCTTCCTTTATTGATGATTATTCGAGAACAAAATTTGTATACTTTCTTAAGAGAAAATCAGAAGTGTTCAGTCATTTTAAAGAATTTAAAAATTTGGTAGAAAATTAGACTGGAAAGAAAATTAATTGCTTGAGGATAGATAATGATGGTCAGTTATGTTCTATAGATTTTAAAAGGTATTGCAAGGGCCATGGGATTAAAATTCATAAAGCTACACCTTATACTCCACAACAGAATGGAGTTGCTGAAAGGTTAAACAAGATGCTAATGGAAAGAGCGAGGAGTATGTTGAGTAGTGCTAGTCTAGAGCAGAAGTTTTGGGTTGAGGTTGTGGCTACAAAATGTTACTTGGTAAATCATTCACCTTGTTCTTCTCTTGTTGACAAAACACCTTTGGAAGCATGGTCTAGTAAGAATCCCTCTCTAAGACATATTTGTGTCTTTGTCTATGAGGCATATGGATATGTGTTGAATGAGAAGAGATCTAAGTTGGAGAACAAGGCTATTAAATATATCTTCATCGGCTATGGCGTTGGTGTGAAAGGATACAAGCTTTGGAATCTTGATACTGAGAAAGTTATGTACAATAGAAGTGTAATATTTCATGACCTGAAGCCTTCAATAGCTGATCTGGAGTTAGAGATAGATCAAAGGGAAAATAAGGATAATGTAGTTGAGATTCCTCAAACTCCGAAAAAGGAGGAATTACATGGTGTACCTAAAACTGAGGGGAGTTCTAGCATCTTTGAGAGTTCTGAGGAAGAAGAACCACAACCTTAGCCTCAACTAGTGAGGAGGTCTACACGTGAAAGGCATCAACCTAATAGATATGGTTTCTCTATGTTGGATTTGAAATGTGCCTATGCTTTGATTACTAGCACTAATGAGCCTAGGACTATGAAAGAAGTGATTAATATGTTTGATTCAAATTCTTGGTTGGAAGCTATGAATGAAGAAATGGAATCATTGAAGAAAAATGAGACCTGGGACTTGGTACCTTTGCCTGAAGGGAAAAATCTTGTTGGCTGTAAATGGGTATTTAAGAAAAAAACTGGAATAGATGGCAGTGTTGAAAAGTATAAAGTGAGATTGGTTGCAAAGGGATTTTCCCAGGTAGATGGAATTGATTATGGAGAAATATTTTCCCCTATAGCTAAGTTGACATCTATCAAATTTCTTTTGTCACTTGTAGACATGTATGACTTAGAGATCGAGCAGATGGATGTGAATACATCGTTTCTCCATGGAGAGCTGGAAGAAGAAATTTGCATGTCCCAGCCTGAGCACTTCATTGAAAAAGGTAAAGAAAGTCTAGTCTGCAAGTTAAAGAAATTTGTGTATGGTTTGAAACAATCACCTAGAATGTGGTACCAAAATTTTCACACCTTTTTGTTGTCAATGGGATTTGTGAGATCAAAATTTGATCATTGTGTGTATTACAAATTTGAGAATGATCGTGTGCTTATTATTACCCTATACGTGGATGATATGTTGTTCATAGGAAATAGTAAGACTATGATTTCCAATCTTAAGTCTCAGTTGTCTGTAAAGTTCAAAATGAGAGATCTGGGTGCACCAAGGTATATTCTGGGGATGGAAATAAATAGGAACAAAAAGAGCAGAAAGCTTTGGGTTAGCCAAAGTAAGTACATTAACACTATTCTGGAGAGATTTGGTATGAATGATTGCAAGAAACTAGTTGTTCCAATTTTGTAGGGAATGAAGCTATATGTTGAAGATTGTCCAAAATATTCTACTGAGATGGAGGACATGACCAAGGTTCCTTATGCAAGTGTAGTTGGTAGTTTAATGTATCCAATGGTCTGTACAAGGCCACCCATTTCCCAAGCAGTGGGATTACTTAGCCAATTTATGGAAAATCCATGAAGGACACATTGGGATGCTAAGAAAAGAGTGTTTAGATATCTGAGGGGTACTTCAGAATGTGCTCTATGTTACCATGGTAATTTGGTTGGGTCAAAGAGGACTCTCAAGATTTGTGGATATGTGGATTCTGATTGGGCAAGAAACATTGACAGTAGAAGGTCCACCAGTGGATATGCTTTCATGTTAAATAGTGGTGCGATTAGTTGGATGAGCAAGCGATAGGTTGTAGTCACTTTGTCCACTATGGAGGTAGAATACATGGCAGAAACATGCATCTAGAAAGAATTTTTTTGGCTTAGTTGTTTGTGTTCTGATATTGGTTTTGATGTAGGGTAGATTATTATTTGTTGTGACAGTTAGAGTGCCTTTTTTTTGGTGAAAAATCAAACTTTCCATGCCAAGATAAAACATATCAATGTGCAGTATCACTTTTTTAGAGATATGGTGGAGGATGGAAAGATTTATTTAGAAAAGGTGGATACTCTAAAGAATGTTGTTGATGCACTGACAAAGCCAGTGAGTACAGACAAGTTCAGGTGGTGTGCAAATTTGATGGGCCTTGGGGCCTATGACCTTCATTAGATTTGAAGTTTGGAGGAAGCTAGTAATTCTTCATCAAGTGGGAGCTTGTTGGAAAATGTGCCTCAACTTGTTGGCTTGAACTTTTGTTAAAGACTTGGTGAACTTCCCTTTTTTGTATTCATAGATTTACCTCCATACTGCTAGGTGTCTGTGGAAGAGGCGCGGTAGTGCAGTTTACTACTATACCACAAAGGTCTCTTGACTTCCTGGTGGTAGCACGGTGGCACCGCCATACCATGAGTGTTTGGAAGCTTGGGTGTGGTGGCATGGTGTATACTGCCACACTATGAGGGATTCACACCCATCGTGTGGTAGTGTGGTATACCACCTTACCTCGGGGGTATGATGAACGATGAACAGTAGCATGGTAGAAGGAGCTTAGGGCATAATTGACCGATCTATTTTGATATTCAAAGAGGTGGATGAATGGCATGATGACACATGGCATGATCTCATTCATTGATTTTACATCACTATTGTAAATCAATAATTATTGGTCGAAAGCTTTATTCTTTGAGAATGATATATTTGCATTTAATGTATGATCTAATTCAAAGTTGACAAAGTCCAAATTTGGTATTCTCTATAATTGGATTAAATGTTAGGGCAGCCCTATGCATGTTGCAGGGTGGTTTGTTCAGAGATGGAGAAATATTGTTGATGAATAATGTAATTAAATTCACTCTAATAGTTGTTGGTTGAGGAGTGAAAACGAAGGCATAGAGACTAAGGTGACTGTGTGTGAGAAAATTCATTGTATGTTGAAGAAGCATTGTAATAGTGAATATATAAAAAAAATGTCTGCTACTGTGAGCTAACATCAAAGAGTGAAGTTTGTAACTTTGTATGTATTTTTTTACTGTAATACAAAGTGATTTTACTTGGTGTGGTGGGTTTTTCTCCCGTAAGGGTTTTCCCATGTATATCTGGTGTTATCTTTGTGTGTGTGGTTTATTTTTGTTTTTCCTATTATACTGTGAATGTGCATATCAAATGCAAGAAAGATTTTTAAATGAATGTTTTTTGCACTTCTCTTTTGAGGATCTTGCATTAGGAAAGCGTATTCCGCAACTTCTTTTTTTCCTTTCAATTTCAAACAATCTTCAATTTCAAAAACCTCAATTGAATGTTCAACTGACCAATTCACATTCAATTCCTTGTAGCATTCACAACAAAGAAAATTGTTCATATATTATCATATCTTAGTCACTGGAACCCTCTCTAATTCATCTAAACACTAAACCCTTGATTTAGGCCTTTCTATTCTTGAAACAAGGAGGATTTATTCAAAATCAACATTCCAGGGCTCTGGTGCAAGAGCACCTTGTAAGCTCAATTTTGTCAAAAAGGCCATCTTTAGTGAGCATGGTCAAATGCTAGGATTTTAGTTAATGTTGATTATTTTGTGTTCAACAAGGTCAATTAGACCATTTTATATTGTATTTTGAGCTAAGGGAGTTTAGTTGTGTCGTAGTTTGCAATTTGGCAAAATGTGGTCAGAAAAGTTGCTAAAAGATGCAAAAGTTACAGAGTTAGGTGCATGCAAGGTTAGGTAAGTAGAATGTTAGTTCTAGGAATTTTCTTATGTTTTTATGAGTCTATCAATGTGAGGACAACCTCAAGGAAGAGGTGAGAGTATGGAAAAAATGAAGAAGATCAAGAAGTATTCCTTATTTTTAGTCTAAAATTCTGAGTTTTGACTGGTAAATCTATGTTTTAGACCACTGTATGGCCCCGTACAAGTGGTTCATGGTCTAAAAGCTATGGTAAATGTTAAAGGAATGTATTAAGTTTCATTTTTATTTTGTTTCATTGAATTTCATGTAGGTTTGTGAGTTTTATGATCATTTTGGTGCTAACAGGTATGAAACCCTATTTTGGGGTTTTGAACACTAAAGAATGCATGTATGAAATTTTCCTTTAGTGGATACCCCTAGAAATTAGTGAAATCAAGGCCGAAATTTTTTTTTCAATGTTGAATAAGGATTCAATATTTGAAGAGTTGATGGAAGCATTTTGTGAGTTGTTGTCCTAGTTGATTTCTTGTGTGTCTTGACCAAAAATTGAGGTTTCAAGTAAGGGTTTGAGGAAATAATAGTGCTAAAGGTTGGGAGTACATTTTTAGAGCATGTGCGGGCTATTTTTAAAGTGTTCCAAGTATTGGTTGGGTGTTGTGTGTTGAGGAAGTCTGGGTTTCACTAAACCCCTAGGGGAAACCTAGTTTGAAATAGCTTAGAGTGAGGGTTTGAAGGTTGGTACCATATTGAATGTTCTAGTCTCTAAAATAGGTGGAATCTGAGGTTTGGCAACCTAAAAAAATATTTTCCATGGAGATCAAGAGCTTTGAAGGTGTTTAAAGGAGTGTCACTTTATCAGAGTGGCCTTATTAGCCTAGTTGCTTGAGTGGAATAGGGCTAGTTTGAGTTATTTTCTCCAAAAGAGTTTATAGTAGTTCTTAGATATGTTTTAGGCCACAGAAAAGGGTATCTAAATTTTTTTTTATAGTCTTCATAAGTTATCTGGTTCATTAGATATGAGTGATTGTCCTATGAGGAAGGATTACTAGTTTGTAAGTGGTTAAGTAGTGAGTGATACAAAATTCGTGCAGGAGAAACTACACCTTGTATTGAAATAAAATGGATTCTTGGAAGGTCTAATATACTAGGTTGAAGTTTCTTGATTAATAAGCAATGAGGAAGTTGCAAAATATATTGAATTGTAAAAGTTGTCAATCAATGTCAATGATGAAAAATGAGGTCTAGGTAGATAGAGTATGGAATAGGTTTGATTTTCATGTTTTATTTCATGAATGATGTCAATAAATACCATTTAAGGTGTTCTAGGTTGAGTTTTAAGTCTTGGTGGTCAAATGTGCAAAAAAATGCATTCTTGCTACAAAATTGTCAATATTTGAATTTGTAGCCTTTTGAAGGAAAATCCTTGAATTTGGATGTAAATGTGCAAGAATTAGCTATAAAAGGTTGTAATAGGGTTAATTAAAGGTATTTGAGTGATTTAGGAGTCCTTAGGTGTCAAACTTAAAAAGTTGCAAAATTCATGTAATGTTGTCATGTGTAAAAGGTTTAAAATGCAACTCAATGAAGATTAGAAGGTCTTAATGATTAAAAATAAGTTATGGGAATTGGAGGGAGTTGGAATGAAATAAATAAAAATTTAATAACCTTCAATTCCTTGAAGGAGAGGTTGTTGGTTGATTTGTAACCTGTTTTTTATCAAGAAGAACGTTATTTTCCAGAAATTTACTGGTTTCTCTCACTTTTCTTGTTGTACGATCTGTACACACTCTAAGATGTTCTAAAACTAGTTTGATGTTGTATATTAATGAATTATATTTCATTTTCACCTATTTATAGGTTCTAACTCTTTGTATAGAGAAATTTATCTTGGTTTTACTGCTGCTACCTATTGTCACAGTGTTCTTGGATTGAAGGGTTTCATGATGTAATTCGACCAATTCCACCTTTTATGCCTATTGTAACTTGTGGAATGGGTCCTCTAAATTTTAAAATACATTCCTAACCTATTTAGAATGTTTTGGGGTGAATTTTGGGTGTTAGGGATGATTTTCTAAGACTATAGCAGGGTATTTTCATGGTGAAAATGAGGGCTTCAAGTGGTGTTTTGAAAAAATGTGGGAAGGAATATCCATGTAATGTATTATTCACCATGTGCAGGGTCTGGTAAGTGGGCTTGGTGCTTTGTATGGGTCTGGCAGGTCTAGGAGATAGGAGTTTCATTAAAACTCCAAGTATTTTGCTTGAAATTGAGGGTTTGGTGTATTAGGGGTCTAGAGGTCTTGGATGTAGAAAAAAATAAAAAAAATTGGAGGTTTTGACACATAACATATTGTTGTTTGAGGATTTTGAGTGAAAATCTAGTGTCTAAAAGGTACTCTCTTTGTAAATTAGGTCAATTGAATAACATTTTCCAAGGTGGGTCTATTGGAAGTCAATGTTGGTCCAAAGGAGTTGATGTTGGGGTTTACCTATGTTTTATAACTTGAAAATGGGTGTCTTAATCATCCCTGAGTTTGTCAATTATTTTGTAAAATCTTGGTGAAAAGGCCCTTGAACTGGGTTACCTATGTTGCAAGGGAAAGCTTGGTAGAAGTTAAGATTTTCAGTTGAACATCTGATTTTTCTTTGGAATCTGATTGATTCTCATTGATTTGGTGTATTAAATGGTTTCCACCCCTCTTTGCATCAAAAATGGTGTTTCTTGGTATGTTAAGTGATCAAGTTGTGTTTGGTTTATTATTTTAATCTTGTTAGATGCCTTAATAGGCTCATGCAAATCCCTTATACCGTAGTGTGGATTGGAGTCCTTAGAAGCCTATTTCATTTGGTGAAACTTTGAAAGATTGTGTGTAAGTATATTAAGATACTTCCTTTAAATCTTTCAACAAGTTCATTATGGATCCATACATGTACTGCATCACCCTCTAGCTACTTTTCTAGCTCTTCAAACACACTCAAAATCCCTACTCTAATATCTAACCCTACAAACATCTAACTCCATCACATGAAAAATGTTGTCTAGCATAGACATGTTTGATAATTCCAAAAATCTCCTTTCCTTCTTTCATTAAATTCTTTGGTATGTTTCATATTTAATGCAATGTAATTGGTGATATCAATATTTTCATAAAATTCATTACTTACTTTTTTTCTATGTGTTTTTGTGGTTCTAGGTGTGTTTGTGAACATGTAGCATTGAACATAATTCCAAGGAAACATTCAAAGCCTCTAACACTGGAAGAACATGCAGCTAAAAATGCAAGGAGAAGAGAATCAAAAAATGTATCTTGTGAAGCAAAGGAATTGCACCCCATACAACCAAAAACTCTTGTACAATCTAAGAGAGATGTCAAATTGGCAAAAAAAAGGGCATGAATGAGGAAAGTTTGTGGAAAGATAGGAATGGATACCAAAGTTGGGGGCACATCATCAACCATAGGTGAAACTCAATGCACATCTCCAATTGAAGACACATTGGAAACATGTGGTTTTCCAAGTACATCAGAAATCACATCTCCAATTTAAGACACACCATCAACAAAATTGTGTTTTGAAATTACATCAAGAAACACATCTCTATTTGAAGGCACTCTACAAATGACATCTCAAGTTGGAGGTATAGCATCATTTACATGTCAATCTCAAGGTATGTCATCAATTGCACCTCTGATTGAAGGTACACGATCTATCCTCGATGTTGTTGACCTTCCCAATGTTGAAAAAAAATTACATTTGAGAACTCCTCCTAGAGTTTTGCATAGAAAACCTACATTTTTGATTGATATTGATTCCAATGTTTTGAAATGTATGCCTAATAAGATTCCAAAATGTACATGTCAAAGATATGCACAGAGGATATGGAGTTTATTTTTTGCAAAGCTAAGTGAGAGTGGAAGATGCCAACTATTTGTTGAAATGATGAGGAAAATCAAATTTAGTCCCACCATGAAGACTATTGGGCTAAGATTTTCAAATGACTCAAGTGAAAATTCTATTGTAAAGAACTTGATGAGTGCATATGAGAGCATGGGTTCTACCTTATTCATGAAGGATAGTTTTGCCACATGACGTGTGATGAAAACAACACTATTAAGTAGTCAGATAAGGAAGAAGGTAAACCTTACAAAGGCAAGTAAGACTTTGAAAATAAGTAGATCATCTCTAATGAGAGCCAAAGGAAGGTGTCAAAGAGTGGAGGATACAAATAGCAATGAGTTATGGGCATTCTCGGGTAGAGTGCCACAAAAAGATACAAGAATTTCTGAAGGCTTGAGATCTTTAATTGTGAATTATGGAAAGCTAACACAAGGACCTCTCCTAATCAAAGAGATGTTATAAGAAGGATAATTTGTAGTAAAATGCATGAGCCACATCCAATGCATTATTTGGATACCACTCAAACCCAATTTTTTGCTGATTTTGTACAGAAGTTTCCTGAAATTAAAATATGTCAAATGTATTTTGAAATGCTAAAGCCTTTTTATGTCAAAATAAATCACACACACACTACTTGTTGTAGGGTTCATATTGAGTTTTATAACCATTATTATTCTTATCGACGTATATGTGTAGATATGCATACTGACAATGTTTTTCAGGAATGTAACATAATGCCTCCACCTAAATCCTCAAGGAAGTTTTTGTCTTCCATTTTATGTGAAGGAGAGGATGGTCAATATTTTTACAAGAATTCATGTTTGGATGGCACATGTGATCATTGTGGTGGCATGCAAAAGTTTCCAATTTTCCAACACATGGCTAGTACACAGACAATTGGAAACAAAATTGTGGAATTTGACAAATATAAGATAGTGGCATACAGTCTAAAAGATGGGAAATAAGCAAAGAAGTGTGAATTGGTTAGTGAGAAGATTCCAGTGTATTAGTTTATGGGAAATTTTTGTGATCAGGTGGTCTATGAGTATGCAAGGCATACACACAGAGCATAATGGTTGGACTCATAATTCAATTTATGCAAGGACACATTTCCACTTCGTCATATCATTTCAGTTATCAAATTCACTGAGAACTATACACTACAGCCACAAAACAAGGTGCAATCATAGTACTACAACTCCATGCAGGTTGCTATCTTTGTGTATATAGCATTCATTCATGCAAATGATAGTACAAAGGAAAATAGGAAAGTATTGAGGGAGTATCACTTTTACATTAGTGATGATCACACACATTCTACAGAGTTTGTGCAAGGTTTCTTTCATATGTTCTATGTTGATCTGGCTCATAGGGGCATATCATTTAGTCAGCATATCATATGGTCAGATAATTTTACATCCCAATTCAAGAATGCTAGAATGTTTTACTAGTTGAGAAAGATGCATAGGATCAGTGGTGTTCAACATATGTGGAACTTCTCAGAGGTTGGGCATGGAAAGGGGGAGCATGATGGAGCAGGTGCATGTATCAAAAGAGCCCTAGCATGAGAAGAGTTAAAGTACATAGATAGTGTAAAGTTGAAAGATGCAAGATCAATTGTCCAGTGGTTTTATGGTGCAATGGGTCTAGGTAGTGAAGGTAGTTCTTTAGTTCATATATTTTTTCATTTAGTAGATGATACTAACATTGCAAAATATGAGGATTGTTGTACACTAACAGGATCGAGTGAGCTACACTCTTTTAGAAGCTCCAATGTCAGTACATGGACTATTCATATGCAAAAGATGGCATGCTTTTGTTCTGCATGTACACTTCAAGCATGGAATGATTGCGAGTCAACAGAGTGGGTTGACGAATGGTCTATAAGAATTCTAACCCCACTTGACACTTATCAGCTCCCGATGGCTCTACAAATCATGGAGATGCAATCATTCATTGAATTTGATCATGTATCAGACCTACTAGAACTAGGTAATATTTCTTACATACAATTTTTATTATGATGCTCAGTAAATACATATAACAAGATGAGCATATCAATGTAGGGCATGTTTATGTGGTGATTGTAGATGAAGATAATGAAGAGGGTATAGATTATTACCTGTGCCATTGTATCAAGGCCAAAAGGAAATTGGAGGCCCCAATTATAGATGGAGAAAACATAGAATATCCTATAGGTTCGGTTGTTGTCACTAGAACATGGCTTCGAAGGTATCCAGTAAAAAATGTTGGAGTTTGGTTGTTTGAGGAATTCAACATGCATTAGAATATTCTTCACTACTCGAACCTTTTCATTGCCACCAATGTTCATTTGATCAAATATAAGGGCAAACCTATGAACAAGAACTTGTGGAAAGTGCATGAGTTTGACCATGAGGAAATACTTGACACAATAAATATTAGAGAAGACTCGAATGGCTCCCTGGATTGATTTATAAGTATGCACATTGAATCTCTAAAGTCATTTTATTGATCATTTCTTTCTTTCCAGCATTTAAGTTTGATTGTATAAGGGCTAGCAAAATTGCATTAATGTAGATATGCAAAATGATGGTTATATGTTTCTCTCTATTGAGCACCTTTAAGCTGGTATTCTGATCAATAACAGGGAGGTTAACCAATTACAAACACAAGTTCATCCAACTCAAGCCAACATTTTTCCCTAACAACTCTTTTTCATCAACTCTTCACTATTTCAACCTAGTTTCCTTGTACGTGTCCAAACACCAAAAACATGGAATAACTATCGACCCTCTTAACAAACACACAAACCATTTAGGGTTTCAAATACCCATTACAATCATTCCAAACATATCTCAAATGGGCATATCACTCTTTTGGACCAACACCTTGCAATCATGTTTTTTCATCATTTTAGACCCCCAAATAGGTCACTTTTCCAAAGGACCTATACCTTAAAAATTCGGTTTCACCCAAATTTTGATTAGGCAGCACTCACTAGTGAACAAAACCCCAAATTACAAAATTACTTGTGTAGAGACATGTTTCAAAAACCAACCTACCATGATACCCTCATTTCTTGCTCTTTACATGGGGGTTTATTGGAAAACAATCTTCCAGGGCTTTCCTGACCCTACCAATACCTCCAATACTTCATAAAAGACCTATAAAAACTCAAAATGATGGAAGATATTTTCTTCCCCCAAGTTCCCTATCATTTTCCCACTCAAACCACTCAATTTCACCCAAATTAGGTCACTTTTTCAAAGGGACTCTACTTTAAGAATTCCCTTTCACTCAAAATTCAATTGGGAAGCCTTCTACATGTGTTAAAACCAAATAATCCACCATTTAACCTCAAAAAATCATTCACCCAAGCATCAAATCATAAAACCCTCCTTTTAAGCCAAATAACGTAGGGCTTATTGAACATCACACATCCAACCCTCACCAAAACTTGCCAATACCTCAAACAGGTCTACATACCTCTGACCAAACTTAATTCATCAAGAAATAACATTGCACAACCTTTTTACACACTTTACTATCTCAAAACCTCACTATTTCACTTCAAAAACACAAATTTTCACTTTAGGGATTCATGTCCAATAGAACACTTAACCTCCCCTGCAAAATATCCATATTCCCACACTATTTTATTGATGTTGTAGACCCATTCCTCAAGTTAAAGTGGCCACAATGAGAGTAATGGGTCATTTCACCATATTAAAAGAATTTCAAACCTTATTTGACAACATCTTAACTCATTCATCCTAACTAGACTCAACTCAGAAAATGGAGGACAATATGCTCTGCACCATATTCCCTATTAGTGTTTGATGTCATATGCATTTATGACTATCATTGATGCTTTTTTTATTGTGACTGTAGGTAATACTGAAGTTTGTCAAAATTTTAAGAAAAGAACATCAGTTGGTGTTGCAAGTGTTTAGTGGTATGAGAAACATCGGTTGCTGGTGCATTTTGTGGTTGTCAATCTTCTCTTTCTTTTCCATCTCATAGATTTATTGGATTCTTATATGCTACATGTTTTATGTTAATTATGTCAGTGATATATTTGAACTTTATACGTAGGATCATCGAGAGATGAGAAAGTAGTGAAGGGCCACATCACCATTGTAGGACCTTCAATCAACCTCCTTATCTAGCATGCATGAAGGTGATAGTAGGTCTCATCAGGTGTATGACTGACATTATTTAGTTATTGCTCTTTTAATGATTTTTATGTGAGTCCATATCTAAGATTGATAGAATTTTGCAAGTAGACCAAATTCCTACGAGAGTACACAACCACAAAGAGGCTACTACCCATGTGTTTTATAGGGAGTAGGGGATGTACATGTTTTGAAGCATTTTGGAATACAAATAATTGGGCCAATTGAGGTGGATTGGAGAAATGAAACTGGGCAACAACTCATTTTGTTTCTTCTTACATACAATATATTTCATGATCTATGCTGCAAATGGGAGGATTATTTCCCTACATGTATTGCTAAAAGTATTGAAAAATGGGAAGATTTTCAAGATGTTCTTCCATCACTATTGTAATATTTTTAATTAATTTAGTGTATTTTTTGATATACAAAAATTATGAGAAATTAATATATGCCTCAATTAAATGTGTATATTACATTTAAAATTAGTTGTAATGCTTCATGGTTTACATTTAAAGTTGTCTTCAAGGAAAATCATGTGGATTTATGAGTAAGAATGAAATAATGTCTAATATAATTGTAGAAATACATATTTTATTGCCCCTACCTTGTCAATCCTACCGAATTGGCAAGCTAGTGAGCTCACTCGCGTGCCAATTTCATAGGGTTGACAAGGTAGGGGAAGTGTATGCCTCATAGAAATTAATGAAACATAGGTCATCTCTAACATACCTCAATTCCACCTAAGACTCCTTTGGATCAACTTGCTAAAAACTTGAAAACAATGCTGTCCAACCTCACTTTTTCATGTAAAAACACCCCAAAAACACCAACTACCATCCTACAACTAAATCCAACCAATTTTCAAACTTGTTATGGATGTTGGAGTACAAAATTGCATTTTTTTACATTGGGAAGCATTAACTAGTCCGCCAAACCACCATTGGGCAGCATTAACTAATTTTCCAAACCACCAATTCCTCCACTTTTAGGGCATGATAAGCCCTCTAACATAACAAACCCCAAAACCTCTTCATTCACAAGTTAGGCAAGGGTTTATTGAAAAACCATACTCCAAACCTTCCCACAGCCAACCAAATCCTAAAACACCTTCAAAAAGTTCTGCACAAGCTTAAAAGTTTAAGAGATATCGCTTCCCCCAAAGATTTCTTCAAACCCTAGCACTAAACCACCATTTTCCACTCAAAAATGCACCATTTGACATCTAGGGCATCACCTAAAAACCCTCTATTCACCACCTTTGCACAAAAAAAATTTCACACATGTTTTATAACCCTAAATAAGACTTTTCATCGAGTTACATAAGCATACAATGGGTGAAAGGCTTAATATGACATTTTAGTGTACTAAAAACCCTTAAAACAGGGTATACATACCAACCCTCAGTAATTGGCTTCTAAAATGCACAAAATCATTTGAAATTAGACCAAACCAAAACTAAAATGGAGTTAAATCTACTTCCCACCTAATTCCATTGAAAAGAGAGCACAATCACTCAAAGCTATGTTCAACCAACTTGATCCCTTAAGGGTCCAAAGTGCAAAAGGGCAGCAATCTTTGATGGGGTATTACTCATAAAATGTGGTACTTAAGAAATATATGTCTAAACCTATGAGATCATGTTGGGACCCTCTACAATAACCTTTCTTAGTTTTTTCTGTCTCGGAGGCATTTTGTTGTGGTGTCTAGTTTTCACTTGATGGAAAAAGTGTCAAATGCAAGTAGTTGAAAGTTGCAAAGTGGTGCAACTTTCATTTTGTAGCTGGTGTGACCAAGCAGGCTATTAAAAATCATTTGAATATGTATTTTTATGCTAGGCATGGTCCTCTTTCACACCCAAATATGCAAAATCACTCTAATCTACGCTCAACCAGATCGATCCCTTAAGGGTCCAAAGTGAAAAATGGCTGCAAATTTAGCATGCTATTACTCATATACCATGACTCTTAGAAACTTATCATCTGAACCTACGAGATCATATTGGGACCCTCTACAATAACCTCTCTTAGTTTTTTCTATCTCAGAGGCATTTTCCTGTGGTGGCGAATTTTCACTTAGGGAAAAAGTTATCAAATTTAAGTAGTTGAAAGTTGCAAAGTGGTGCAACTTTTATTTTGCAGCTCATGTGACCAAATAGACTATTCCAATGTGTCTAGTTGGGTACTTTTACACTAGGCATGGTTCTCTTTTGCACCCAAATAGGCGGAATCACTCTGAGCTACGTTCAACTGGATTGATCCCTTAAGGGTCCAAAGTGCAAAATGGCTGCAAATTTTAGCATGCTATTACTTAGATACCATGATGCTTAGAAAATTCTCATCTAATCCTACACGATTGCATTGGGCCCCTCTACAATAGCCTCTCTCAATTTTTTCTATCTTGGAGGCATTTTTCTATGATGGTGAATTTTCACTTGGGGAAAAAGTTGTCAAATGCAAGTAGTTGAAAGTTGCAAAGTGGTTCAAATTTCATTCTGCAGCTCATGTGACCAAACGAACCATTCCATCACATCCGATTGGGTACATTTACACTATGCATGGTCCTCTTTTGCACCCAAACACGTGGAATCTCTCTAAGCTATGTTCAACCGGATTGATCCTTTAAGGGTCCAAAGTGCAAAATGGTTGCAAACTTCAACATGCTATTACTCAAATACCGTTATTCCTAAAACTTCTTATCTAATCCTATGAGATCATGTTGGGCCCCTCTACAATAGCCTCTCACAGATTTTTCTATTGCAAAGGCATTTTCTTGTGGTGGAAAATTTTCACTTGAGGAAAAAGTTGTCAAATGCACGTAGCTGAAAGTTGGAAATTGGTGCAACTTTTGTTCTACAACTCATGTGATCAAATGGACTATTCCAACATGTCCGATTGATTACGTTTATGCTAGGAATTGTCCTTTTTCACACCCAAACACATGAAATCGCTCTGAGCTACGTTCAACTAGATCGATCCCTTAAGGTTCCAAAGTGTAGAATGACTGCAAACTTCAGCATGCTATTACTCAGATACCGTGACACTTAGAAACTTCTCATCTGATCATACGAGATTGAGTTGAGAACCTCTACAATAACCTCTCTCATTTTTTATCTTAGATGCATTTTTCTATGGTGGTGAATTTTCACTTGCGGAAAAAGTTGTCAAATGCAAGTAGTTGAAAGCTGCAAAGTGTTGCAACTTTTGTTTTGCAGCTCGTGTGACCAAATGAACTATTCTAATGCATCTAGGTGGTACGTTTACACTAGGTATGGTCCTCTTCCACACCTAAACATGTGCAATCACTCTAAGCTACATTCAACCGGTAGAATCCCTTAAGAGTCCAAAGTGCAAAATGACTGCGAACTTCAGCATGCTTGTATTCAAACACCGTGGCACTTAGAAACTTATAGTCTAAGCCTATGGGATCACATTAGTCTCCTCTACAATAACCTCTCTTGGTTTTTTCTATCTCGGAGGCCTTTTCCCGTGTTGGTGATTTCTTGCTTGGGGAAAAAGTTGTCAAATGCAAGTAGTTGAGTGTGTAAAAATGATCTTTTAGCCATTCCACCTATTCTATCCTATTGTAACTTAGTGGAATGGCATAATTTTTGGTAGGGAACATATGTGCATGGTTTTTGGAGTAGGGGAGATAAGTTGAATGGTTTGGTGTGATTCCCTAGTTGGCAATTTGATGAGTTTTGGTGAAATTCAATGGTTTAAGAGTGGAAATGGTTGAAATCCTTTGGGGCAAGAGTTTGTGAGGGAATTTTAAGAATGTGCAGGTTATTTTAAACATGTTTAATGCATTGGCAAGGTGTTATGATTTGTGGGAATAGGATTTTCAATAAAACCACCCATTTTAGGCTTTTAGCCATAATAGGAAGGCAATGAACTGTTTAAATAAATTATTTGGTAAACATGTACAAAAAATGTGGTAGCATAGACAAGGCAGTGAATTGTTTGAAAAAATGCCTCAAATAAATGTGGTCTTATGGTGATGGAATGTCATGACAATCCATAGCTATGAGGATTTGTGACTTGAGGATTATGATTAATGATTGGAATTATGTTTAGTGAGATTGCAGGACCTTCCCTACTGCATCAATGTTTTAGGGTTTTATCCATAGCAACAAGGCAATTAACTATTTGATATAATGCTTTGATAGACATGTATGAAAATTTTGGTAGCATAGAAAAGGCAATGAACTCTTTGAAAAAATGCCACAAAATAATAAGGTCTCATGGTGATGGAATGCCATGACAATCAAAAGAAATTTGATTGTCATGGAATTTTGTCAGGTGCCATGAGACCACATTTATTTGAGGCATCTTTTGACTAGTTCACTACCTTTTTTAAGGATTTTCATGGCATTCCATCACCACATTTATTTGATGCATTTTTTCAAATAGTTCATTGTCTTTTCTATGCTATTGCTTACTATTTTTCTTTTGATATATTTTTTCGAAGCATCCATAGCTTGCTCGAAATCACTTATTTTAGGCTTTTAGCCATAGCAACAAGGGAGTGAAATATTTGACAAGATTCTTTGGCAGACATGTATGAAAAATGTGGTAACATAGACAAGGAAATGAACTATTTGAAAGAATACCTTAAAGAAATTTTGTCTCATAGAATGCCATGATAAGAAAATGCAATTGGCAACAACTCCTAGTTATTAGTTATGCAATGTGAAGAAATTGCATAATTGCTTAGGTTGAATTTGTACAAACTATATCGTAATTGAATTTTTTTCATCTATCAGCATCTGCTTATTAGTTATGCAAAGTGAAGTAATGATTTGACTTTGAAAGATGTGCAATGCAATGTAGTCAACAATATGAATATAAACTACAAAAATCCATTTTTTACAATTCATTAGTTAAAATATTTATTTTATTTGCTCTCTATATCTCTATATGCTATGGAGATACCTTTCAAATTTTTTAAAATTTTGTTTTATCTCTTGTTCTACAATTTTTCCCGATTTTTTCAAAAACTCTTATACTTTTGGTTTGTTAATTTTTTTCCCAGAAGATTTTTGCTGCTATGCATTGGAAGCATGAAGCATACATGTGAATAAAAACAATATAGGTGAAGTATACATGTGAATAAGTGAAGCATACATGTGAATAAGTGAGGCACAAGTAATTGAATCATTTCAAAGGATACAAACCACCATGAATTGAACTTATTTACACAATACACTTTAGATGGGGCTTATTGAGAATTCAACAGTAATTAATTAAGAATTAGATGTAAACAAAATACATGCCTACAACATTCAAGAATAAAATTTATACGATATGCATGATAACATCATTCAAGAATGGCAGTATAAGAATAAGATTTTCTTTAATCAAAAAGCTGAAAGGCTATACAATGATATATATTGATAAAATTATATACAATATATCCAAAAAAACCATAGAGGCTTAGTACAAAGGAGCCATATGGACATAAAATGTCACGTATGTATCAATAGTACAAAACATATGTTCCAAAATGCCACATAGGCATACAACAAGCAACCCTAATACATAGTCATTTCCCTCTAGGGGAAGGAAATAGATCCCGTGCTGCCTTCAAAATTTGGCTGGATGGAGTGACTTTTGTTTCTCTTGTTTTTCGAACACACTCACTAGTCCTCCTATCTTCACTCTGGACCTTCAATTGATACAATAAAAATTAAAGATGTTAATACATAAAAATTGAATTATGGAATGGCATATAAAAAAATTTGTAATCACTTACCGCATCATATAGGTTTTTGGCCTTGCCATTGTACGAAAAGATCGAGTTGTTAATACCCGATACAAGTGTCAGTTAAGATCCACGAGAGGTAGTTAAACCATGTCATGAACCCGAAGGGAGATGCTAGTGGTTAGTCCAACAATCCCCCCTCAGCGTCACCCAAGGGGTTTGAACCCATGACTAGCTCTAATACCAATTGTTGGCCTTGGCATTGCACCAAAAGATCGACCTATCAATGCTTGATACAAGCGTTAGTAAAGATCCATGGGAGGCAGTTAAACCATGTCACAAACCTGAAGGGAGATGTTGGCGGTTAGTCCAACATAGTCACCATGCACATTTACAACATCACCATGTCCATGATCTGGAGTGACAACCACCTATAACAACCATCAAGACAGAAATTAAACTACATAATAGTATTATGACAATTTTCTATAATAGACCATAAAAGAGAAAATATAATATCAAATTGACTAATCTATTCCATACCTCTCTCAATGGATTAGAACTAGATATTTCTATAGAAACTCCCTAGTCCATAGTGCCACTAACATCACTAGGGTTGTATCTTGTTAACAACTACAAATGAAACAATATCCTAGGTATCATGTTGATATAAAGACCAAGAGAGGATAATGAAACATAAGGTGAGATAAGAGAGGGTGATGTAGAGAGGGGGCTCAAACTCATTCAAAGTGACAAATTTCCTTCAAGAGTCATCTAACAAGATTAAAATGGCCTATTAGAGTAATCCAAACAATCCTCAAAGCTTGACAACAATCGGGAATGTAATTTCTCACTTTCACCCATGTAACCTAGCAGTAGTGCAAACTCAGTTTTTGGGCTTTAACTCCCATGCTTTCTAAAACACTTGAAAACAAAAACATAGATTTAAATACCCATTTTAGAGTTATAAAACATATCTCTTAACCAAATACAAGTCTTTTGGACCAATCCCTTAAAACTAGACCCTCAACGTTGTCCTAGGCCATGAATTAGGCCAGATTTACAAAGCAACATACCTTTAAACTTAACACAGACCCTTGGAACCTTGGGGAAGAATTTCCTATGCCATCAAACCTCTAAAACCACAATCAACAGCCAGGGTTGACACATCCAACATAGAAAACTCCAAAACCCTCAATTTCATGCCAAGTCAAGAGGGTTTATTCAAACTCCCACTTGCACAACCTCCAAGACCATTTCTCCAACTCATACATATATATTCTAACCTCATTATGCTCAAAAGATGGAAAAATTCCACACTCTCACTAATTTCTAGAAACCCTAGACCCAAGGCTCCATCTTAATGTGTTTTTCTTCACAAAACTCATCAAGATAGTAGGTTTATCTCCTTAGTTCCTTCTCCACAACTCTAATCATGAAACCTACAACCTACTCAAACTCCCTAGGGCCCATTATACTAGTTACATTAGCTACAGCTGGTGTAAGGGCCCTTAAATCATGATTTTGGTTACAAAACCCTCAAACAGGGTGTCCTCGGCCTCTCACAGGAAAACAAGGATATTTACCACAAATCACAATGGATCTCCCTCAAACTTGTTCCAAAATATTTTTAACACCTGCCACCACAAATTAAAATGATTTACATGGAACAATCAAACTGTACGGTCTCATGCAGGCCTACAAATGACAAGAAAAATCATAAATTTGATGAAAAACAAAGATATTCTTATTGCCAATGCTTCAAACTACAAGCCAATGTTAAGAAATGAGTTGTCATTCCTTTTAAAGGCTTCTCCTCATCAAACCAATTCACAACTACCTTACAACTACTTTTTAAACCTCTCATGACCATTGCATTACAAATTTGTTGCATTTATATAACTCACAAATTTGGCACTTTCAATTTTTGACTCTTTATTGTTTCCTAGACCCTCTTAAACACCTAAACTATGAAAAATAGTCTAATGAGACCTTATTCAACTACGAAAAGATGACTTACTCAATAAAAAATCATCCTATCTACCTTGACACCCCTTGTCAACTTTGATAATTCCTTCCACATGATTTGGAAACCTTACAAGATGAATAAAAAAGCCCCTCAAAGTTGATCAAATACAATAGAATGGTCACATTGGACCTTTTTAAGACTCAAGAACTCAACTCAAATATCCTAACACACCTTTCCTATCAGACACTTAATGAAGAAACATAGAAAAGAGTGGTGCCCCTACACCAAAGGGATTAATGGAACATAGGATGGACTACTATACATTGATGGGATAACAAAAAATAGGGTGGAAAATTAGAGGTTAATGGGATGCGATTATTAGGGAATAATGCATCATAGGGTGAATTAGGAGGTGTCTAGGGTTTGACTATAGTACAAGAAGTGTGAACTTGACCTGTGTGTAGCAATAATAGAGAAGAGTTATCTAGGATGAAATGTGGATAAATATGGTATAACATAGGATGATATAAAGGAATATAGGGTGGAACATAGGGGATCATGGAACATATAGGCTGAAATAATAATGGGTACAATAAGATGGGCGTAGGACATAATGACACATAGCATGGACTAGAAGATATTGGTGGGATGGGCTAGGAGGGGATCATGGAAAATAGGGTGAACTATTAAATATTAATGGTATGGAATTAGGAAAGAATAAAGGAACAAAAAGTGAATTAGGAGAACATAATGTGACATGATCAAGGAATACAAATGCAATGTTTGCATTTCTCATCAATTTTTTAGATTTTTATATACACAAAATTATGAAAACTTGCTAACATATCTTTTCAACGCCATTAATGAATAAATTCTATCTAAGTGTACATTGTTTGAGGATATGAATGTCGAGGTGTGGAGGAAGAAGGTGCACCAGGAAACTATTTGAAAACCAAATCATGTTATGAGACAAACATTCAAATATAACATTCAATTGTTCAAATGCAATAATAATATATTTAATACTAGTTATATACCTGTGGACTCATCGTCAAATATGTATAAGGGTCTATACGAATAGAGCATGCCTCATGAATAGTGTGACCCTGAAATTTCATCATATCAAAATTCTACTAATTTAGTTATTCTTAAATTTCAAAATATAATTTAATAAACAACATTAAAATAACTTGCTAAATTTTACCTGAGTGTCAATGTCGAATGTATCATTTAGAATATCATCTGTGAAATACATCACCTCTACAACTGATGTAGGCTATGTAGCTACATCATGAGCACTCTAATAATTATACCTTAAAACAATACCACAAGCACCACAATGGTGGGGTGGAGCTTAGGGCCTACACATCTCCTCCACACCAGGCTCTACTAAAGGACTCACACACTGTAAAATGGTTTGGGTGAGTGATTCAATCAACTTCAACATGTCTACCTCTACATTGTGCTTAACAATGGAAGCAACAATGACATGCTCCACCATGGGTCTGGCCAAGGCTCTCAGTGCCAACTATGGATTACATCGTGCAATAGGTCTATCATGTGTGGAGCCCCTACCTCTACCCTAAAATTCTAAGATGTCAAAATAGTTTTGCATTTTATTGAGGACAAACTCGCAATAGAGTTTCATCAAAAAGTATTGTTGTACCTCATGGTTATTGCATGGAGGTTGGTCAAATACCATCCACCACCACTCCCAATATATATTTTTTAATTAACTCATGGTGGCACCAATGGATGGGGAACCTCCTACATGTGTGAGACAAAGCTTCATTAGTTCTTAGGTCTATAAATAGGGCACACATGTTGACTTTTCTATTTTTTTTTTTTTTGACATCTGCATATGACAAACCACTAGAATAAAATTATCTCATCTCATGCCTCTTATTTTACCAAAAATTCATTTGCTCACTCATTTCTCTTACATGAGTTAAAATTGACTTCAATGATTTAGCAATCCCTCTCCTATAAGGGTGGGTTTGGGCATGCTCGGTTAATCTTCCAATTAATTATTGAATGTCTCTTTTATTGTTTTCAATTTGATTTTGAATATTTTCTTGTGTTCCTTGAGGATGCCTATGAATTGATGGAGGGATTTCGAGTTGTTCTTGTATAGGAGGCTCTTCATGAGGGGGTGATTGTGAATTCTCAATGTTTCAAGGTGGAGATTCATTCCCTGAGAATCGGAACAAAGTTTTATTATAAAAACCTATTTAAATTTGTATTCTAAATCAAATTCGAAATAAATAGAATAAAAATACATACCTTTTTGCAATCTTTGACCTCTCCAATGTGTTGGCAGAATCCTCGTGGAAAATGGCAAGCTAAGGATACAAAAAATGGATGAGATTTGGTGAGCGTGAGTTGTAGACCTGAAATCCTCTTTCTCAAGCCGCAGGTTGAAGAGAAATGAGGGTTTGAAACCCGTTTTTGGCTTTTATGTCAACTTTCCCATTTGGCACATACCAAATTTGGTGCTCACCACATTTGGCATGTGCCAAATGACTTATTTTGGGCTTTTTTGGAATTTTTTTAATTCGGCACCTAAATTGTGTCACAGATTGGTGCACTTACCCATTAATGATGATATAAAGGTCATGAATGCAAGAGGTCCCAAAGTTCAATGTGAAAGTGTAATCAAATAAAATTTACAACATTAAGTTAAGGAAAAATTGGACCTATTCAGCTAAAAAGGGCCCCAAATCCAATGTGAAAGTGTACAACACATTACAATACTAGATTAGGCCCATTTAGTTTACAAGCCTCCTAAATTTAATGTGCAGGTGTAAATAAATACACTTTACAACACTAAATTAAGGAAGAGTTAAGTTTATTTAGGTTAAAAAGGGCCCAAGACCTAATGTGGATGTATTAAACACATCACAACACTAGATCAAGCTAACATTAAGTTCATTTTAACAATAAACATTCCTAGGATAAGTATGAAAATCCAAACAATGATAATTTTTGACACTAGTTTTCAATAAAAATGAAAGGCTATACTACAAGAGCATTATAGCACACTTGCATTATGGCTTGGTGTGACCGAGCCTAAGGGTCAATCACATTGAACCTATAACACACTCGTGTTATAATGCAAGTGTGTTATAGTCTATTATAGCAAAAAAATAACACAATGAATTCATTTCATTTTCACTATCATTTTTTCTTGCCCGCGGTGAACAAACCCTCTTATTGTGTGCTCATGTTCTTGAAGCATCAAATAATGGGATTTCTTCACTGAATCTTTGCAATTTCTTTGCCAAGATATTGCCAGATCAATGGGAAGGTCGAATAAGTAAGAATTGTTTTCTTTTTTATGACTTTTTTCTTAAATAGGTAAATTTTGGTTGTTTTTTATGTTCATTTCTTTAATTTTTAGGACCCATTTCTGCCACTATCTTGGTCAGTCCCTATCCTCTTACCAACTTCATGGGTTGGATTTCAATGTCATATTATTGTAGCATAGTCACCCACTTGGTTCTACGTTCACCCAACTCATTTTGCAACAACAGCTTGACTGTAGGATCAGGGACTATAGCAAAGACCTTGTTTCTTAGTATATAGTGCCTAAACTTCTTCACAGTTTGGATCAAGGCATAAGCCTATTTTTCAACACTAGGATACCTCAGTTTAGAATCCTTCAAAGGTGCACTCATGAATGCTATGGGATGTTCATTCCCTTTATCAAACTTTTGTGTCAGCAAGCTAGCACAAGAGTGACTGGAGGCTAATGAATAGATGTAGAATGGCTTAGCGTAATAAGGACTCACCAAAATAGGGGCTTCAATAATAGCTCTCTTGATTTCTACAAATGCCTCCTTAGCCTTTGTACTCCATTAAATATTTGCTTCTTGCTTCATCATGGCATTCAGTGGCTTGACTATTTTTGCAAATCCGATGATAAACTTCCTGACAAAGTTAATCTTGCAAAAGAAGGACTTCATTTCCTTTTTTCTTGTAGGGGTTGAATTTTCAGAATTTCATCCACTCACTCAGGATCAATGGCAATACCTTATTCTGAAATAACGTGTCCTAGCAGCTTTCCCTTAGTGACTCCAAAAATGCACTTCTTTGGATTAAGTTAAATATCAAACTCCTTGCATTTCTAGAATAGTTTGCACAAATCTACAACATGATCACTTCTCTTCTTGGAAAAGACTATCAAATCATCCATGTAGATGATTATGCAATTGCCGATGATATATTTGAAGGTAATATCCATTGCTCTCTAGAATGTAGCTCCAACATTGATTAATCCAAAGGGAATTCTATGGTAAGCAAAGGTTCCCCATTTTGTGGTAAAGGTAGTCTTATGCCTATCCTCATATTGAACCATGACCTGATTGTATCCAGTAACCATCCAAAAAAGGACATCATCTGAGATCCGTTGACAACTTGAAGCACCTCATCCAATGAAGGGACTAGATAATTATCCTTTTCTGATGCTTTGTTCAAGTTTTTGAGATCGACACATAGTCTAATTTCTCCATTTTTCTTCCAGACTGGGACCAAGTTTATGACCCATCTTGAATGTCTAACTGGGAATATGATTCATGCTGAGAGTAACTTCTACACTTCCTTCTGAATGATGAGCTCCAACAAAGCATTGATTGGTCTTTGTCTTTGCCAGAATGGCTTAACATTTGACTTGAGGGGAATTGTGTGTGTAATGACCAAAGTATCATATGTCCTCAAGTTATCTTAGCTCCAGGCTATCACATCCTAATATGTGTACAACGCATCAATAATTCCTTCCCTCTCTTCCAGAGTGCACACCTATCCAATAAAGACATTCTTGGTGTTACCCTGGGTCCCCATGTATGTTTCACATTGATAGTTGAGGGATTCCCTTTTCATTTTCTGCTCCTGATCTTTGAACCTATCCAGATCAAAGATCCTCTCCAACTGCACCATGCCTCTCGGGATGGTGTTAGTTTTCAAATTGAGGACTCCTTCTAGGTCAATTTTGGCCTCTTGAGGCTCAAACTTGTCAATTACTTGGGAAGAAAATACATCACAGCTAGTAATAAAATCAAGAATGTTCTTATCATCTTCAAATACCTAAAAGTTGGTGACATTGTCAGGCACCGAGGGTACTGGGACAAGCTCCACAATGAAATTATTTAAGCCCGAAAGTGATAATGGTTGCAATGTGCTTGCTTCTTGTGCTAGAGAATTAGTAGTCTGATTCTTACTCCAAGGTATCAGTTGAATGTTGAAGGCATCAAATCCTTAACTAAGGTCCCAAATTTTGTGCTTGTAGTTGGTCATCCTTCGATCATGACATGAGTATTGTCTTCTTACTTGCCTAACCACAAGCTCATAGTCTCCGAACACTTGAAATTTTTTAACTTTCTTCCTCAATGCCATTAATAACCCATGAACTAGGGCTTCATACTTGGCTACATTGTTGGTGCATTGGAATTAGAGTCTATGGCAAAGTAGGTTTTACCTTTAGGACTGATCAGCTCAAGTCCTGCTCCAACACCTTGCTTGGATTTGGATCCATCAAACCTCAATGTCTAGCAACCATTAGCTCCTTCTATTCTTGGGATGTCTCTATCCTTATTTTCACCCAGAGGTTCATCAGGAGGTTTTGGATCCTTCCCCTTCTAACTATTTTGAATGATCTTTATGCTTGACCGAATAGTTGGGGTTGTGTTGACGTGTCTCTGTACCTGCTCCATTGTAGTTTGACACAAGCAAAATTCTAATTTAGAATGAGGAGCATCATGAAATTGGAACCAATTAGGGAGAAGCAATTCTTCAAAGTTCATATTTCTACTAAGCTGAATCTAATCTTCCACATATTTCTAGATAAACTCTTGGAAGTTATCCAACAAACCGAGTTGTCTTTCTTCCTGATCACTAGGCTCCTCACCCATCGCCAATCCTGTTGTTTGGTTACATGGTGCCCCAAACCTGATGGTTTCTGATGTGGACTCACCTGAAGAGGTTTGAAACATCAATATTTCTTTGGTGTCGGAAGCAGGGGAGGCCAGGACATAGTTTCCTACACTAACTTTTGTTACCAATATCTCATTTGAAGTATTCTGATATTCGGTGATGACATACTTCATTCTAGGTTCTCTCTCAATTCTGATCTGATTTGGGACTCCTTTCTAGGGGAGCCACATATGGGAATGATTTGTGGATGTGTATCCATTGAGTGCCTTGGTGAAATACCTACCTAATATCAGACCATAGGTGTTAGGGATATC
Organism: Sequoiadendron giganteum; assembly: GCA_007115665.2. Lineage (NCBI taxonomy): Eukaryota > Viridiplantae > Streptophyta > Pinopsida > Cupressales > Cupressaceae > Sequoiadendron > Sequoiadendron giganteum. The sequence continues at coordinate 264,993,942 of CM021101.1, forward strand.
AGCTACTTGAATATTGAGCACTTGTTGCACTTTAGGCGCTGAGGCAACTTGCATGGGAATCATGTTTAGTTCTCCTACAATGTTCACCTTTGTTTTGTCTAATTGGGTGAATTTCTTTTGAGAAGCGGCAGGAGTAATACCAAGATCCCTACAAATAGAAAATGGCATAACATTCATGGACGACCCTGAATCTAGTAGGCAATTGTGCAAATTTTTACCAAATATACGAATGGAAATCAAGAAAGGAGGGGTTTCCATTTTTCCTTGGAATAAACTCAACTGTGAGTCAGCTTGGGAAACCTGACTCTTATCTTTTTCTTTACCCCTATTCCCAGGTTGTGACGGACTAGGACCTTTGGGTGTTTGTGAGATAGGAGGCCTTGCAATTGCCTCATTGGTAGCTACTCCTAGTGTTTCTACACTTGAATTAAAGGACCCAAGGACCACATTTCTGATTTCAGGAACTCTTAATAATTCAAAAGTAGAAAGGCTCACCTTTACTTTTCTGAGTTCCTCAGTGACATATTCTCCTAGTTGTTCCACATTCAGGTCAGTGTAGAGCTACTTAGAATGACTATATTTTTTATCTATTGGTGCATCATCATTGCTTCCTTTGGAAACATCTGGTTGTCATTCCTTTGTGAGGTTTTGTGTTGGCACCTGAGGGTAGGATGGATTGTTTTTAGCATGTGGATCCGATGGAGTAGTAAAATTGTGTGGAGGGGAAGATGTAGTGAACAGTCCTCAGGCTTGTGGATTCCTATGGGGCTTGCTCCTTAGATCATATTTTCTAACAAGTTACTAGAACATTTGCACTTCCTCAACATTGGCCTCTTCTTCATCCCATGGGCCATTGTCATACTTAGTTTCTTCATCAAACAATTGAGAGATTTCATCTTCATTGAGCACTTGGTCAGCCTCATCATTCTTATTGCTTGATTCCTCTTCTGGTTCATTCTCTTCATATCTAGGGAACAAAGCATGATTCAACACTAAAAATGGGTAATCATAGGGATTTGAGGGCACCAACTCCTATCTGGTGGAGATTTTTTCAACTTCATATTGAAAAATGGAAGTAGTGGTTTGAAATTTGGGGCAGTCAAGCTCTAAGTGTTGACTTGTCTTGTGAAGTCTACACCATCTAGACAAAGCAACCTCTACTAAGTACACACCACCTGGAGGTTTTTCTTGATCGGAAGGCTGATCCAACGGAGTGGGAACTCCTCCATTGTTAGGCCTAGTGTTCCATGGCCTATTCTATCTAGGTGGTTGTATTCTTTTGAATCCTTGTCCACCTTATTGATTTCTATCAAAGTTCTGACTAGAACCTTGTCCTCTTTCAAAGTTTTGATTTCTATTATAGTGTTGCCCTCTATTATAATTTGATTGCATGCTCTTCTGATTAGCTTGGAATTGATTATTCTGGTTTCTCAAGTAGGTTACCTCCATGTTCAACTTCTTTACTTATTCGGTCAGCTCATCCAACCTTTCTTCATTCATATTATTGTAAGGGACTAGATTCATAATTTTTGGGGAATACCCTGACACTCCTCCAGAACTAGTAGACTGATTCAAAACTTTCGAGTTCTGAAAATAGGGAGGGAAATTATCCTATGGGTGTGAATGGAGGGGATGGTTAGTAGTTTGTTGGGGATAACCAAGCATTGGGTTGACTTGGTTTATTGGGTGATCCGGGTGAGGGACCAGAGGCAACTCTAGAATGAGATTCTTGATGAATGTGTGATTAGTTAGAGCCTGGTTGAGAGATTGGACTTGGATTGGGTGAGCAACTAGTCCTAGGGATGGCAAGGGTCCTGAAAAGTGTTTTCTTATGTTGGTACTAACCTTAATAGCCTCTGTGTATGCAAAAATCAAGGTAGTTTATGAATTAGTTATACGCTTGAGGAAGGTGTAGGTGAGACTATCAAGGGATTCAAATAGACCTCTAGGGAAGTGGCATCATTTCCAACATAAGGTGCTTGCAGTCTGGTTAATGCTCGGTGGAACCTATTGTTGAATGATCCTATAGGCTTGTTGATTTCTCTCTTTACCCTAGTAAACTGCATATATAGCTCATTGGCACTAATGGGAATCTTAAATTTTAGCAAGAACGCAGCCTCAAGCTCAACCTAGTTATGAATGGAAGTATCAGGTAAGTGGTTGTACCAATAAAATGCTTCCTCTCCTAAAGAGTAGGGGAAGAGGCTACATGCAACATCCTCATGGTCGATCCTTCTATCTCTTAGACAAGTCTAAAATATCCTGATATGTTCTTTTGTTGTCCTATTTAGGTCATTCATATGAAACTTGGAGTAGAAGTGCTCAGGGTTCTTGGGAATAACATTGTAGTTGTTGAATGTGAAGGGTGATGGGTTATTTGCCAATAAATCCATTGGTGGGGGTTGTAATGGTAGATGGAAGATTGGTTGGCATTGTGTAATGGAGCCAACGTCAGAATAAGATGAAGATGGAGAGGGTGATGGTGAAGATGGCATAAATGATGGATTGGATGATGATTCCTCCCTTCTTTTGGTCCTTCTTGACTTGGTTGGAGGTGCCAATTCTTGGAACTCTTCTTCTTCTCTTGTTATGGATCTAGTTCTCCTTCTGAGCCTCTCCTCTTAGGAGAAATGGCATTTAGAAAATTCTCCAGCTTGCTTGTTCAGGCCCTCCTTCTAGCGCCAGTCCTATTGTTTGGTGTTTCTACATGGAGACAACTCAAACAGAATAAAGGTTATCCTATCTCTCTTGAAAGGTTGATCTCTATGAAAAAAGAGATAACCCTAAGGTCTCTCAGGTGTTAGGTCATGAAAATGTAGTAGAACAAACTCAGTAATAAATGTGAATATGTTGGTAATCACAAGGGGTCTTACATACAAATGCCAGAAGCTTTAAACTCATCAGATTTTAAGATATGGTGATGCTTTAACTTTGAGTCCTAACCATTTAATAAAAGAAATAGGAAAAGCTAAGGGTTTCAGAAGTCCCAATTGTTAACAATACTTCTAAGACTAACCATGCAAATGATGAAAGACCTGGAATGGACCAATCCCTTAAACTAATTTTTGGTCGACCTAAGCTATACCTACAATCTTGTAGAAAATAGTGCAATCTTCTAAGGTGTTAAATAATTTCAAAGTGAAGGCATTCGTTCAATGGGACTGAATGAATACATATAGTTGAACTAAGCACATGAATATGAGGTATAGGTTGACCTTGCACAACATTCCCATAATAAAGAAACTGCCCAAGATATGAACTAGGGATCGCTACAACACTTCTGATATTAAATGATCGACTACTACAAACTAAATTTAATCTACATTCAAGCATTTCCAAGTAGTTTGAAACATTGAACAGGAAACATGCAAGATTATTTAATGTAAAGGAGGCACCAGTCATGATGAAATGTCTGCACTTTGTATTAAATCATCATATTAGCAACAATTCTAATCTATTACAACACCTGCTTGAAATGTGAAAATTAATTCTAATGTACTAACATGCTACCCTATTGCCAACTCTACTGATTACAAGCTCTCTGACTTTGTTTACTAGTCCAGATCTAACCTAGCTAAATCCAACCTTTAAAAATGAGGCCAAAGGCCATACTTATAGAAACATTAGGCTCGCATAAAACATGGCTAGGGTTATAAGATATCACGGCCACAAACCAAATCAGCCTTGTCAACCAACAATAGCCCACCGCTTAATAATGAATGGAGCAAGGACCCCATCAAATCAACCTGGGATCGTAAGCAACCAAAGGATGGATCCTCGAGCCGCACCCAACAATAAATGAGGACCTGCACAAATAGAAGTGCTTGCGTGAACAATAGGAGGAAAATGAGCAACCAACCAAAACCAGAGCAGGGCAAACAGATGGCCCAGATCAAATGGAACCAGGTTGAACCCACCAACTAGATCCATCCACCATTAATGAACACCAAACGTGTTGACCTTGCGTGCAAGAATGGGTCATGTGACACCAGCTACAAATTTTACCCGATTGCACCCATTAATCAAACCCAAATCTTCAAAGTACATCCCATAAATCTTAGCTCAATCCAACCTGCATTCAAATAGGACACCATTAATGCCTAAGATATGATCAAAATCAATCAGGTCCATAGAGTTCCTTAGGTCAAATAATCACACAAAAGAAAACTAGGTAGAATGGGAGGAGCCAAAAATAGGAGGAGAAGGAGAGGAAACCAGGCAGAACGGGAACCAAAACCCACCCCGATGGAAGCGGAGGTGGAAAAGGAACGGGAAAGGAAACCCAAAAGGAAACCAGACAAAACAGGAACCAAAAACCACCCCAACAGAAGTGGAGGCGGAATAGGAATGGGAATGGAATCACGAACTTTAACAAAGTTCAAAACCAAACTCCATCCTGGTCCCGGCCTCAATGAAATGACAAAAGAGAAAACTGAAAAAAACCCATGGGTGGCAATAGAAAACGAAGACCAAAGACAAACAGAACAATGAGGAAAATGAGAAGGTGGGAAGCAGAGCCATAACAAGAATGAAGATGAAACCCGAAACTTAGCAAAAGTTCAAAGTTTGGATCCATCCTGGTTTTGACTCTAGCAAGCGAAGGGAAAAATAAAGCAAAGAAAACCTAAGGGTGGAGAAAGCGAGCCTTAGGATGAAAATAGGCAAAGCAACAAAAAAATGAGAAGGCGGGAAGCGGAGCCGGAACAGGAACAAAAACCGGATCATGAACTTTGGAAAAGTTTGTAATTCAATTCCATTCCATTCCCACCTTTGAGAAAAGGAAGGGAAAGTGACCCAACAAAAACCCAAGGGAAGAAAGCGAGCCCTAGGTCAAAACAAACAACAGGACAGAGAAAAGCGAGGAAGCAAGAAGCAGACCTAGAACAGGAATCGAAATAGAACCTGAAACTTTGTAAAAGCTCAAAGCTCAATTCCATCCTAGTTCCGCCTTCAGTAGAACAAAGAAACGAGGAAAACAAGGGAAAGCTAAGGGAGAAAACCAACCCTTAGGACCCAAAAAAAAATCCAACAAAGGAGAAAAAAAAAAGCAAAAGAAGACCATCCCAAGGAGGACATCCACAAGACTCCAAGACCAAAAAGAACTCAACACAAAGGCACCCAAAACTAAGGCAAGCACCAAAGACCAAATCCTCAAGGTTTTCAAAGATAAGCACAGCAAAGAGGGAAAGCCATAGAAAGGGGGCCAATAGACCAAGCAAAAAGAGGGTCCCCACCCTCAGTGGGGTGTGTGTGCAAAAATTGCACAACAAATGGTGACTCTGCTGGGGAAATGCTCCAGAGCATTTTGATGAAAAACTGGCATCATGAACTCATAATCACTGGTTTATTTCCAAGGATCAGGTTACACCTAGACAAGGTTTCAAATATCAAAAGCAAGAAAACCTTTCCTATACCAAGGTCAAAGTGTGTGCATATGCATTCATTTTCCATTCGTAAATTGCAGCAAGCACCAAATTAAGTCTAACAAGGCTACATAAGGATTCTAACTCCAAAAGCAACCAAGATAGAGCCTTACTGCCAGTCAAGCATCCATAGCCCCAGTGAGGTTATCACTATGATCCTCCCTATCATAGCTCTACTACCAGCCTAGCGTCCATAGCCCTGGTAGAGATACTAGGATACCCTTGAAAATGTGAACATTCTGATTTTCAATATTTTCTTTCTTTTGTTTTGATATTCTCTTTTGAGATTTTATTTTAAAGCTTTACTTTTCACCTCGTAGGAAATGAAGCCCACATTCAAGGATTAGAACCACAATAGCACTGGAGTAGAATTTAAGTTTTTTCACCCGATCAAACCTCCTAAAGACCAAATGCAACCTCAGAACTATTAAGATTTGTATGAAGATATAAGATCCAAATATATTCTAGAGTTTAACTTAGCCAAGTGACACTAACTCCCAACCCATGCAACATCTAATGAAGGAAATCCACCAATTTCAATGACTCCAAAGAGATGATAAAAGTTTGTAAAAGAAATCCCAAAGTAGCCCCAAAAACATAGCCAGTTGTACAGATGCAACAAGCCCAGAGGAAAGTAGGACAACCCCACAACATCAGATCAGTCAGGAAAACCAACCCCAATAGACCAAAGAAAACAAAAAAAAACTAGAACAACGGACAAGCAGAGAAAAACCAAAAGAAACCCCACCAAAACAAAGGAAAAACAACAAATTAGAAGGGAAACCTAATCTATTAGTGTACAAGGACAGAGCTGAGAACAACTCAAGACTGATAATAATGCTTCAAATACTGCCCATTGATAGGCAGTGGGATATCTCCTCCAGCGAGTGTTTTTAAACGGAAGGCATTATCTCCCACAATCTCTGCAATCTGATAGGAACCGAGCCAAAGTCTGTCAAATTTTCCATGGTCCCCTTTATTTTCATGGGCCTTATCCCAGTAGAGAACCAAGTCAGAGATTCTAAAGGATTTTACCTTGGCTCTCCTATCAAACCATCTTTTCACTATACCTTGATGTTTGGAAAAGTTTTCTAAAGCTTCATCTCTTTTCTCTTCAAGGTGTAACAATTCAGCTGAGCGAGCTTCATGTTTATCTTCTCCATCATAATATTCATTGATGAATTGCAAGGTAGGGATCTTCAGCTGAATGGGAAAGACAGGTTCCAAACCATACACTAAGTGATAAGGAGAGGTTCCTATGGATGTTTTCTATCTAGTGTGGTCTGCCCAAAGAGCAAATCAGAGCTGGGTGTGCCAATCCTTGGGGTTTTTATCTAATAGTTTTTGGATGACTGTCAAAAGGTTCTTATTGGAAGACTCAGCTAAACCATTCCCCTGTGGATAGTAGTTAGATGAAAATTTTATGGTAATACCATGATCATAAGCCCAGTTAGAAAAATTTAAATATTGAAATGCAGAACCATTGTCACAAACTACAACCAATGGACAACTAAAGCGATTAATAATACCTAATTCCATGAAATTGATTACTACTTCAGAAGTACATTGTTTGCATGCAAGAGCTTCAGTCCACCTAGTAAAATAATCAGTTATGGTGAGAATATACTTGTGGCCTACAGATGAAGGTGGGTTTTATTGGACCAATGAATTCCATTCCCCATTGTGCAAATGGTTTTACCTCTATGACAGGTCGAAGTGGAAGAGCCACACACTTCTCCCTACTTGTTGTAGTTTGACACACATGGCAAGTCCTCACATGATGATGTGTGTCCTTGAACAAGGTAGGCCAATAATAGCCTATCCTCAGAATATGATTTGCAGTGGAAGGTGTTGAACCATGGCCTGTGCCATATTTATATTGAAATTTAGTCATCACTCTCCCTGCCTCTTCTTTCCATAGGCATCTTAGATAGATACCTTCATGATTTCTTTTGTATAAGACAACTCCTTTCATCATAAAACTACCACTCTTCAAATGTAGAGCTCTCCTTTGTATTGATTTAAGGTTTTTGGGACATTTTTGATTCAACAAGTAGTACATAATGTCATCATACCATCTCCTCGAAGAAACATCTTCAAGATTATAATGTTGAGCAACAAGGTCAGGACCCATTTCTACCATTGTCTTGGTCAGTCCCTATCCTCTTACTAGCTTCATGGGTTGGCTTTCAATGTCATATTCTTGTAGCATAGTCACCCACTTGGCTCTACTTTCACCCAACTCATTTTGCATCAATAACAGCTTCACTGCAGGATCATGGACTATAGCAAAGACCTTGTTTCTCAGTATATAGTTCCTAAACTTCTTCACAATTTGGATCAAGGCATAAGCCTATTTTTCAACACTAGGATACCTCAGTTCGGTATCCTTCAAAGGTGAAATCATGAATGCTATTGGATGTTCATTCCCTTGATCAGACTTTTGTGTCAGCAAGCCAACACAAGAGTGACCGAAGGCAAATGAATAGATGTAGAATGGCTTAGTGTAATCAGGACTCACCAAAATAGGGGCTTCAATAATAGCTCTCTTGATTTCAAAAAAAATGCATTTTCTTAACCTCTGTACTCCATTCAATCTTTACTTCTTGCTTCATCATGGCATTCATTAGCTTGACTATTTCTGTAAATCCGGTGACAAAATTCCTGACAAAGTTAATCTTGCCAAAGAAGGAGTTCATTTTCTTTTTTCTTAGAGTGGATTGAATTTTCAGAATTTCCTCCACTTGCTCAGGATCAATGGTAATAACTTGTACTAAAATAGCATGTCCTAGCAGCTTTCCCTTAGTGACTCCAAAATACACTTCTTTGGATTAAGTGAAATACCAAACTCGCTGCATTTCTGGAATACTTTGCACAAATCTGCAACATGATCACTTCTCTTCTTGGAAAAGACTATCAAATCATCCATGTAGATGATTATGCACTTGTTGATGATATATTTGAAGGCAATACCTATTGCTCTCTGGAATGTAGCTCTAGCATTGATTAAACCAAAGGGAATTCTATGATAAGCAAAGGTTCCCCATTTTGTGGTAAAGGAAGTCTTATGCCTATCCTCATATTGAACCATCACCTAATTGTATCCAGAGTAACCATCCAAAAAGGACATCATCTGAGATCCTTTGACAACTTGAAGCACCTCATCCAGTGAAGGGACTGGATAATTATCCTTTTCTGATGCTCTGTTCAAGTTTTGGAAATCGACACATAGTCTGATTTCTCCATTTTTCTTCCTGACTGGGACCAAGTTTGTGACCCATGTTGAATGTCTAACTAGGAATATGATTCATGTTGAGAGTAACTTTTGCACTTCCTTCTGAATGATGGCCTCCAGCAAAGCATTGATTGGTCTTTTCTTTGCCAGAATGGCTTAACATTTGACTTGAGGGGAATTGTGTTTGTAATGACCAAGGTATCCTATGTCCTCAAGTCATCATAGCTCTAGGCTATCACATCCTGATATGTGTGCAAGGAATCAATAATTCCTTCCCTCTATTCTGGAGTGCACACCTTGCCAATAAAGACATTCTTGGTGTTACCCTGGGTCCCCAAGTTGTATGTTTCACATTGACAGTTGAGGGATTCCCTTCTCATTTTCTACTCCTAATCTTTGATCCTATCCAGATAAAAAATCCTCTCCAACTGCACCATTCCTCTCGGGATGGTATTAGTTTTCAAATTGAGGACTCCTTCTAGGTCAATTTCAGCCTCTTGAGGCTCAATCTCATCAATAAATTGGGAAGCAAATGCATCACAACTAGTAATAAAATCAATAATGTGCTTATCATCTTCAAATACCTGAAAGTTGGTGACATTATCAGGCACCGAGGGTACTAGGAAAAGCTCCACGGTAAAGTTCTTTAAGACCGAAAGTGATAATGGCTGCAATGTACTTGTTGCTTGTTCTAGAGAATCAGTATTATGATTCTTACTCTGAGGTATCAGTTGAATGTTGAAGCCATCAAATCCTTCAATAAGGTCCCAAATTTTGTGCATGTAGTTGGTCATCCTTCGATCATGACATGAGTATTATCTTCTTACTTGGCTGACCACAAGCTCTGAGTTTTCAAACACTTGTAGGATTATAAATTTCTTCCTTAATGCCATTAATATCCCACGAACTAGGGCTTCATACTCAACTACATTGTTGGTGCATTGGAATTGGAGTCTATGAGCAAAAAAGTAGGTTTTACCTTTAGGACTGATCAGCTCAAGTCCTGCTCCAACACCTTGCTTGGATTTGGATCGATCAAACCTCAATGTCCAGTAGCCATTACCTCCTGCTATTCTTGGGACGTCTCTATCCTTATTGTCACCCAGAGGTTCGTCAGGAGGTTTTGGATCCTTCCCCTTATGTCTATTTTGAATGATCTTTACGCTTGACCCAATAGTTGGGGTTGTGTCGATGTGTCTCTGTACCTACTCCACTATAGTTTGAAACAAGCAACATTATAATTCAGAATGAGGAGCATCATGAATTCGCCACCAATTAGGAAGAAGCAATTCTTCAAAGTTCATATTTCTATCAAGCTGAATTTGATCTTCCATAGATTTCTAGATAAACTCTTGGAAGTTATCCAACAAACTGATTTTTCTTTCTTCCTGATCACTAGGCTCCTCACCCATCACCAATCTTTCTATTTGGTTACATGGTGCCTCAAAATTGATGGTTTAAGATGTGGACTCACCCGAAGAGGTTTGCAACATCAAGATTTCTTCGGTGTCGAAAGTAGGGGAGACTAGGACATAGTTTCCTACACTAACTTTTGTTACCAGTATCTCATTTGAAGTATTCTAATATTTGGTGATGACATACTTCATTCTAGGTTCTCGCTCAATTCAGATCTGATTTGGGACTCCTTTCCAGGGGAGCCACATATGGGAATGATCTATGGATGTGTATCCATTGAGTGGTTTGGTGAAATCCCTACCTAAGATCAGACCATAGGTGTCAGGGATGTCAGCTACCTGAATATTGAGCACTTGTTGCACTCTAGGGTCTGAGGTAACTTGCATGGGAATCATGTTTAGTTCTGCTACAATTTTCACCTCTATTTTGTCTAATTGGCTGAATTTCTTTTGAGAAGTGCCACGGGTAATACCAAGAGCCCCAGAAACAGAAAATCACATAACATTCATGGACGCCCCTGAATCTAGTAGGGAATCATGCAGATTTTTACCAAATATATGAATGGAAATCAAGAAAGGAGGGGTTTCCATTTTTCCTTGGAATAAACTCAATTGTGAGTCATCTTGGGCAACCTAACTCTTATCTTTTTTTTTACCCCTATCCCTAGATTGTGATGGACTAGGACCTTTTGGTGTTTGTGAGATAGGAGGCCTTGCAATTTCCTCATTGGTAGCTACTGCTAGCGTTGCTACACTTGAATTAAATGACCTAAGGACCACATTTCTGATTTCAGGAACTCTTAATAATTCAAAAGTAGAGAGACTTACCTTTACTTTTATGAGTTCCTTGATGACATATTCTCCCAACTGTTCTACATTTAGGTTGGTGTGGAGCTCATTAGAATGACCATACTTCTTATCTCTTGGTGCATCAGCATTGCTTCCTTTGTGAGGTATTGTGTTGGCACCTAAGGGTAGGATGGATTATTTTTAGCATGTGGGTCCGGTGGAGTAGTAAAATGTGTGGAGGGGTAGATGTAGTGAATGGTCCTCCAGCTTGTGGATTCTTGTGGGGCTTGGTCCTTAGATCATATTTTCTAATAGGTTGTTGGAAATTTGCACTTCCTCAACATTGGCCTCTTCTTCATCTCACAGACCATTGTCATTCTCAATTTCTTCATCAAACAGCTGAGATATTTCATCTTCATTGAGCACTTGGTCAACCTCATCATTTTGACTGCTCGATTCCTCTTCTAGTTCATTCTCTTCATATCTAGGGAAAGGAGAATGACTCAACACTAAAATTGGGGAATCATAGGGATTTGAGGGCACCAACTCCTGGCCGGTGGAGTTGTTTTCAACTTCATATTGAAAAATGGAACCAGCGGTTTGAAATTTGGGGTAGTCAAGCTCTAAGTGTTGACTTGTCTTGTGAAGTCTACACCATCTAGACAAAGCAGCCTCTACTCTGCTAAGTACACACCACCTGGAGGTTTTTCTTGATTGGAAGGCTGATCCAGTGGAGTGGGAACTCCTCCATTGTTAGGCCTAGTGTTCCATGGCCTATTCTGTCTAGATGTTTGTCTTCTTTCGAATCCTTGTCCACCTTGTTGATTTCTATCAAAGTTTTGACCAAAACCTTGTCCTCTTTCAAAGTTCTGATTTCTATCATAGTGTTGCCCTCTATTATAATTTGATTGCATGCTCTTCTGATTAGCTTGGAGTTGATTATTCTGGTTCCTCAAGTAGGTTACCTCCATGTTCAACTTCTTTAATTGTTCGGTCAGCTCATCCAACCTTTCTTTATCTGGATTGTTGTAAGGGACTTGATTCATAGTGTTTGGGGAATACCTTGACACTCCTCCAGAACCAGTAGATTGATTCAAAAAAATTGAGTTATGCAAATAGGTAGGGAAATTATCCTACAAGCATGAATGGAGGGGATGGTTAGCAGTTTGTTGGGGATAACCAGGCATTGGTTGGACTTCGTTTATTGGGTGACCTGGGTGAGGGACCATAGGCAACTATGGAATGAGATTCATGATGGGTGTGTGATTAGTTAGAGCCTGTTTGAGAGATTGGACTTGGCTTGGGTGAGCAACTGATCCCAAGGATGGAAAGGGTCCTGACAAGTGTTGTCTTAGGTTGGTACTAACCTTAATAACCTTTGTGTATACAACGAGCAAGGTAGTTGGCAGATTAGTTCTCCACTTGAGGAAGGTCGAGGTGAGACTATCAAGGGCTTCAAAATAGACCTTTAGGGTAGTGGCCTCATTTCCATCATAAGGTGCTTGTAGTCTGGTGTATGTTCAGTGGAACTATTATTGAATGATCCTATAGGCTTGTTGATTTCTCTCTTTACCCAAGTAAACTACATATATAGCTCATTGGCACTAATGGGAATCTTAAATTTTATTAGGAATGCAGCTTGAAGCTCAGTCTAGATATGAATGGAGGTAGTAGGTAAGTGGTTGTACCAATAAAAGGCTTCCTCTCCTAAAGATTAGGGGAAGAGCCTGCATGCAACATCCTCATGGTCGATCCCTCTATCTCTCAGACAAGTCTAAAAAATCTTGATATGTTCTTCTACTATCCTATTTAGGTCATTCATATGAAACTTGGAGTAGAAGTGCTCAAGGTTCTTAGGCATAACATTGTAGTTGTTGAATGTCAAGGGTGATGGGTTATTTTCCAAGAAAGCCATTGGTGGGGGTGGTAATGGTAGATGGAAGACTAGTTGGTGTTGCAGAATGGAACCAACCTCAGAATTCGATGAAGATGGTGGAAATGATGGTTTGGATGATGATTACTCCCTTCTTTTGGTCCTTCTTGACCTGGTTGGAGGTAGAAATTCTTGGAACTCTTCTTCTTCTCTTGTTATAGATCTAGTTCTCCTTCTGAGCCTCTCAGGAGAAATGGTGTTTAAAAAACTCTCCAACTTGCTTGTTTAGGCCCTCCTTCTAGTGCCAATCCTATTGTTTGGTGTTTCTGCACTACAACAACTTAGACATAATAAAGGTTATCCTATCTCTCTTGAAAGGTTGATCTCTATGAACAAAGAGATAACCCTAAGGTCTCTTGGGTGTCAGGTCATGAAAATACAGTAGAACAAACTCAGTAATAAATGTGAATATACTGGTAATCACAAGGGGTCTTACATACAATTGTTGGAAGCTCTAAACTCATCAGGTTTTAAGATATGGTGATGCTTTAACTTTGAGTCCTAACCATTTAATAAAAGAAACAACAAAAGCTAAGAGTTTTAGAAGTCCCAACTATTAACACTACTTCTAAGACTAACTATGCAAATGATGAAAGACCTGGAATGGACCAATTCATTAAACTAATTTCTAGTCGACCTAGGCTATACCTACAATCTTGCAGAAAATAGTGCAATCTTCTAAGGTGTTAAATATTTTTAGACTGAAGGCATTCGTTCAATGGGACTGAATGAATACATACAGTTGAACTAAGCACATGAATATGAGGTATAGGTTGACCTTGCACAACATTCCAATAATAAAGAAACACCCCAATATATGAACTAGGGATCACTACAACACTTCAGATATTAAATGATCAACTACTATGAACTAAATTTAATCTACATTCAAGCATTTCCAAGTAGTTTGAAACATGGAACAAGAAACATGCAACATTATTTCATGTAAAGGAGGCACCAGTCATGATGAAATGTATGCACTTTGTATTAGATCATCATATTAGGAACAATTCTGGTCTGTTACAACATTTGCTTAAAATATGAAAATTACTTATAATCTGCTAACATGCTACCCTACTGCCAACTCTATTGATTACAAGCCCTCTAACTTTATTTACTGGTCCAAATCTAACCTAGCTAAATCCAACCTTTAAAAATGAGGCCAAAGGCCATACTTATAGAAACATCAAGCCCACATAAAAGAGAGCTAGGGTTTCAAGAAATCATGGCCACCAACCAGATCGACCCCGACAACTAGCAGTAACTAGCCAATCAATAATGAATGGAGGAAGGACCCCATCAAATCAACCTAGGATCGCATGCAACCAGGGGATGGATCCTCGAGCTGCACCCAACAATAAATGAACACCTGCACGAATAGCAGTGCGTGCACAAACACTAGGAGGAAAACGAGCAACCAACCAAAACCAAAGTAGGGCAAAGAGATGACACAGATCGAACAGAACCGGATTGAACCCACCAACCAGATCCACCCACTATTAATGAACACCAAAGACGCCAACCTTGCCTATAGGAATGGGTCTCATGACAGTAGCCACAAAGTGTACCTGAGTGCACCCATAAATCACGCCCAAATATTCAAAGTACATCCTACAAATCTTGGCTTGATCCAACCTACATTCAAATGGGACATCATTAATTCCCAAGATATGATCAAAATCATGTAGGTCCATAGAGTTCCTTAGGTCAAAGAATCACCCAAAAGAAAACTAGGCGAAACGGGAGGAGCCAAAGACAGGAGGAGACAGAGAGGAAACCCAAAAGGAAACCAAGTGGAATGGGAACAAAAACCCACCCCGATGGAAGTGGAGGAAGAACAGGAATGGGAATGGAATCATGAACTTTAGCAAAGTTCAAAACCAAATTCCATCCTGGTCTCGGGCCTGACGAAATGACAAAAGAGAAAGCCGAAGAAAACCCATGGGTGGCAATAGAAAATGAAGACTGAAGATAAATGGAACAATGAGGAAAATGATAAAGCGGGAAGCAGAGCTAAAACGAGAATGAAGATGGAACCCGAAACTTAGCAAAATTTCAAAGTTTGGATCCATCCCAGTTCCAACTCCAGCAAGCAAAGGGAAAAACAAAGCGAAGAAAACCTAAGGGTTGAGAAAGCGACCCTTAGGATGAAAATGGGCAAAGAAACAAAAAAATGAGAAGGCAAGAAGCAGAGCTAGAATGGGAACGGAAACCAGACCGTGAACTTTGGAAAAGTTTGGAATCCGATTCCATCCCAGTCCCACCTCTGACAAAATGAAGGGAAAGCAAGCCCTAGGTCAAAACAAACAACACGGTGAAGAAAAGTGAGGAAGCGGGAAGTGGACCCAGAATGGGAATGGAAACAGAACCCAAAACTTTGCAAAAGCTCAAAGTTCAATTCCATTCCGGTTCCACCTCTGACGGAACAAAGAAACTAGGATAACAAGGGAAAGCTAAGGGAGAAAACCAACACTTAGGACCCAAACAAACAAAAACAACAAAGGAGAAAACAAAAGTCAAAAGAAGACCACCCAAGGAGGATATCTGCAAGACTCCAAGACCAACAGGAACTCAACACAAAGGCACCCAAAACTAAGGTAAGCACCAAAGACCAAATCCTCAAGGTTTTCAAAGATAAGCACAACAAAGAGGGAAAGCCATAGAAAGGGGCCAACAAACCAAGCAAAAAGAGGGTCCCCACCCTCAGTGGGGCGTGTGTGAAAAAATTGCACAACAAATACACCGGCCTTCCACCCATTTTTTACTCCACTGACTCTACCATTGAGGTATGTAACTAGTAAAAAAATATTAATTTTACATGTGAATAGCATTGTAATATTAATGATAATATAATATTTGATTTTTGATGTTGAATAGGTTAATATTGGAGGTTTCATGGGAACACCTCCCAGTGCCAGTGGAGTACAAACCTTCACATAGGTAATAAAATAAATATTTTAACTAATGAATTGTACTTAATAGATTTGAGTAGTTTATATTCATATTGTTGATTAAATTGCATTGCACATCTTTCAAACTCAAAGCATTACTTCACATTGCATAACTAATAAGTAGATGTTGATATGTATGATAAAATTTTAATTATAATATAGTTTTTTAGAAAGTCAGGGTATGTGTAGGATCATCATGGAAATATCAGGCTCTTAAGTGGTGATGAAAATTCATAAAATCAGAGTTAGACAACTTGACATAAAAATTTGAATAAGTTATCTATATTATTTCAAAATAAGGTAAGAATAGAATCCGTATAAAATTGAATGTAGTTTCTAAACTACTAGGTTTATTTAACAAAAAATCTATTTGGTGAAAATTTGAAATTTCAATGCAGTAGTACTTAAATTTCAGAGAAAAAATAAGAAGTAGGTGTTTGTCTGACCACCCTAACCACAATAAAATGATAATATTTTTTTAATAATTTTTTAGATATAACTAAAGGACTCATGTCTTGATGTGATGCATATTTTTTTGTATTTTTTTTCCAAGTAAATAATTAATTATGATTTTTTATTACAACTTTAAAAAAATATAAAAACTCGTATGTCTAACCACCTTAACTTGGTCAAAACTTCATGAAAATAATTTTTTTTAAATCCTATAGTATGTGAAGCATATAATGTGACGCATATTTCAGATTCAAAAAATGTGATACCATTTGAAAGCTATAGATGTTTTTCAATCAACCTATCAATCAAAACTTTAGTCATAATTCAAATAGAAAATGAATGATAATTATTTATTAAATTCAAAGTAAAGAATAATTCATATTGGTGGAAAGCTGAGAATCTCCTTTAAAAACCCTTTTCGTTTCATCAATTTTGGGTAAAAAAAAGTCGTCAGCCACATGGGCCATCATATCACTTACATATCGGCACTTTTTGGCCCATCATGATCCTGCACATACTTGTCAACATAAGTAGTGATGCAATTACTTTAGATAGCATAAGTAATAACTAGGAGCAGTTGCCAATTGAATTTTCTTGTCATGACATTCCATGAGACCACTTTTTATTGAGTCCATTTTTCAAACAATTCACTGCGTTGTCTATGTTGGATAAAAGTACAAAGTTGTGTCACACTTTTGGCTAACTTATCAACACAAGTGAATTTTAGTATTTATAACTAAAAATCAATTTTGTTTAAACATATGATCTAGTAAGATTCATTCTAGATAAGTTAAATATTCCACAACTTTTTCAACTAAAATTGTTGGTTAAATACATATGTAGCACCACTTTGAGGCCAATTAACTAAAAAATAAAATTATTTGAAACTTTAATGTTTCAACACCTCCTACTCATATAAATAACATATTTTAAAAAATGTAAAAATATCCTTTTGTAGATCCATAAGTGTAGTTTTCAAATATATATTTATTTTAATAGTTCAATTATTATATATATTCTTTTAATTTTTTACTAAAAGTAGGTTATCAACACATAAGTATTAAGTTGATTACCTTGTCAAGAAAAATACTAAAACTTATTTTTTAAAA
Source organism: Sequoiadendron giganteum (assembly GCA_007115665.2). Taxonomy (NCBI): domain Eukaryota; kingdom Viridiplantae; phylum Streptophyta; class Pinopsida; order Cupressales; family Cupressaceae; genus Sequoiadendron; species Sequoiadendron giganteum. The sequence goes on from CM021101.1 coordinate 265,011,250, forward strand.
ATAAATAAATATGATGCCCTAGATAAAAGAATCTAGATTAAGATAGTATAAATTGTTTTCTATTTTAGATAAATATTCAATATAAAAGTTGACATCAAGTGGAAACAGTTATGCTTTAATATACGCATGTTGAAATATTTATTTAAATATATATATGGGTATGTGCGAGATTATGACGGGTCAAAAAGTGGTGATATGATGGGTATGTGTAGAGTATGTGGCTGACTTTTTTTTTTTGCCCAAAATTGATGAAACGATGAGGTTTTTTAAAGGATATTCTCAGCTTTCTGTCAATATAAATTATGCTTTACTTTGAATTTAGTAAATAATTATTATTCATTTTCTATTAGAATTACAACTAAAGTCCTGATTGATAGGCTGATTGAAAAACATCTATAGCTTTCAAACGGTATCACATCTTTTGAATCCAAAACATTCGTCACATTCTATGCTTTTCATACTATAGGATTTTTAAAAAAAATGAATTTCATGAAGTTTTGACCAAGTTAGGGTGGTTAGACATACAAATTTTTATATTTTTAAAAATTTGTAATAAAAAATTCATAATTAATTATTTACTTGGAAACAAATTACAAAAAAATATGCATCAAATTGGGACATGAGTCCTCTACTTATATCTAAAATCTTATTAAAAAATATTATCATTTTATTGTTGTTAGGATGGTCAGATAGACACCTACTTATTTTTTCCTTGAAATTTAAGTGCTATTGCATTAAAATTTTAAATTTTCACCAAATAGATTTAAAAAATAAAAAATAAAAAATAAATCTAGTAGTTTAGAAACTACATTCAATTTTATACAGATTTTATCCTTACATATTTTTGAAATAATATAGATAACTTATTCAAATTTTTATGTCAAGTTGCCTAGCTCTGATTTTTCTGAAATTTTCACCACTTAAGGGCCTATTTTTTCCATGATGATCCTACACATACCCATATTTATTAAAATTTCAAAACAAAATATCCATGCCCTAAAGTTTCAAGTTATAAATATACACAAAAAAATTGAAGGAAAAAAATAAAATTTACTATATAAAGCTTGACGTTGAGTGGAACATCATTTTTCAACATTTTATCAACAACTAAATTATAGTGTTAATTTATAAATAAACTATATTCAAATAATTTTTTAATTTTTTCAAAAAAAAAAAACATAAAATATACTAAAATATACACATTTTATTAGTTTACACCATTTCAAAATTCAAAACATATATGTCACTTTCTAGTGATTCAAGTTTAAAATTTAGATCAACGTTAGTCATTCCCTTTACAAAAGTGTGACACAGCTTTGTACTTTTACCCATGCTATGGATGCTTGGAAAAAATCTATGAAATAATAATAGTAAGCAATAGAATAGACAATGAAATGATTTGTTTGAAAAAATTCCTAAAAGAAATGTGGCCTCATGGTGATGTCCATCACCATGAGACCATGTTTCATTGAGACATTTTTCAAAAAAATCATCGCCTTTTCTATGCTACCACATTTTCCATACATGTCTACCAAAGCATTTTATCAAACAGTTCACTTCCTTGCTTCTATGGCTAAAAGCCTAAAACAAGCTCTTTCCAACAAACTATGGATTCTTGGAAAAAATATATCAAAACATAATAGTAAGCAATAGCATAGACAAAGTAGTAAGTTGTTTGAAAAACTTCCTCGAAGAAATGTGGTCTCATGGTGATGGAATGCAATTCCATCACCATGAGACCACATTTCTTCGAGGCATTTTTTAAACAACTCACTACCTTAAGAATAGAAACCAAGCCTTTAGCCAAAATTCCCCTCCAAATCCCTTTCAAGGTCATCATCATCATCCTCAATTTACGAATCCATAGAAGCTTCCACCTCTTTTTCCACTTGTCCATATCACCACCCCTCCCTCTTCATGTTATGATCCCCCTCCATCTCATAACCAAGGTCTCCACACTATAACATCCACCCCATCCCAACATAATACCATAGAGAAGGTAATGAACTATTTGAAAAAATGTCTCAAAGAAATGTGGTCTCATGGTGATGGAATGCCATGACACATTTTTTTGTCATGGAACTCCATCACCATGAGACTACATTTATTTTAGGAATTTTTTGAAACAACTCAGTGCCTTCTCTATGCTAACACATTTTTCATATATTTCTACCAAAGTATTTTATCAAATTGTTAACAACCTTGCTGCTATGGATAAAATCCTAAAATAGGTGCTTTTGAAAAAGCTATGGATAGGGAAAATAGTAAGCATGATGGTAAGAAATATATAGTTCAATAAGTACTCAAAATTTTGTAGATTATCTGGGTATGTGTAGGATCATCAGGGAAAAAACAGGCCCTTAAGTGGCAATAAAATTCAAAACATCAGAGTTAGGCACCTTGACGTAAAAATTTGAATAAGTTATCTATATTATTTCAAAAATATGTTACAATAGAATCTGTAGCAAATTGAATGTAGCTTCTAAACTAATAGGTTTTTTTTTTTAAAAAATCTACTTGGTGAAAATTTGAAATTTCAATTCAGTAGTACTTAAATTTCAGGGAAAAAATAAGTAGGTGTCTATTTGACCACCCTAACCACAATAAAATGATAATATTTTTTTTATAAGATTTTAGATATAAGTAGGGGACTCGTGTCCCGATGTGATGCATATTTTTTTGTAATTTTTTTCCAAGTAAATAATTAATTATGATTTTTTTATTACAAATTTTAAAAGATATTAAAATTTGTATGTCTAACCACCTTAACTTGATCAAAACTTCATTAAATTCAATTTTTTTTTTATCCTATAGTATGCAAAGCATAGAATGTGTTGCATGTTTTAGATTCAAAAAATGTGATACCGTTTGAAAGCTATAGATTTTTTTCAATCAACCTATCAATCAGGACTTTAGTCGTAATTCAAATAGAAAATGAATAATAATTCTTTATTAAATTCAAAGTAAAGAATAATTTATATTGGTCAAAAGCTGAGAATCTCCTTTAAAAACTCTTTTTGTTTCATCAATTTTGGGTAAAAAAAAATTGTCAGCCACATGGGCCATCATATCACTTAGATATCGCCACTTTTTGGCCCATCATAATCCTACACATACCCATCTCATATATATATAAGCCACGACCTACATCACTATTGTAGTTTTCATGATTGAAAAATTTGTTGTTTTATTTTTAGATGTTGCAAGAAGAAACACCTCCAAATGTTCTGAAAAACATGACTAGTAGTGCAATTATTGCTTTAGATAATGTGAGTAAAATTCTTAAAGATGAACATGGAATAGAAATTTTATCTTGCCTTGCTTACATCCTGAACAAGAACTTTAAAAATAAAGAGAATGATACTATAAATTCCATGGTCAATGTCATTGATTCTAAACCTCATAAGGGCTTAACTAAGATGTTGTTTGAAATTTCTTTCTCACAACAAGACATAATTAAACATGTATTTGATGGTCATATTTACATAGATGGAAGAATCAATGACAATACTACTAATGGGATATTAATTGATCTCATATGTGTAGAGAATGTGATAACAAAATAATTCCTATTTGTGCATGAGCTTTATCAAGATACATATGAAAAACCAAAAGCATAGATCAAAAATCATTATGGCTTTGCTTGCCCTATGATTGGATCGATAAATCTCCATCTAAAGGTTGGACCAAAAGAATTAATTGTCTCATTCACTATCATCCCATTGTTGGACCAATTTCATGTGAAGTTATTCTATCCATGTCTTCACTCCATGAATATTGTCTCGTAATTGTGCATAAATGTTTAAAGTTTCCATTTAGCAATGAGATCCTTACTATGCATCATAGTGGCTTTAATCCTATGTCTTCCTATGAGAAATTTTTATTGGATTTCTTCTAGCTCAAGCCTATAGAACCTATTAGACCCCATGAAGACTTATTTTTTAAATCCTACCAAAATTTGAAGGAAAAGTGCATAGTAGAATTATCCCTAAGTAATATGCCTGAACCCATGATTGAACCAAAATCCCTTTGAAGTATCTAAGGCCAATCTATGGAAAATCCTTTACCTGTTTCCTATAAGAGACCACAAGATAATCAAATAAATCTCATTGTGCCTCCTAAAGTCAAAAAAGTTTACAAAGTTAAAGAGAATATGGTTGAACAACCTTCCATTAAGGAAAGAAAAGTAACTTGTGGTTGATAAACCCTCTCCTACATAGACACAACTTGAGAACCACATGAAAAGAAACCGAAATGCTAGAGAGTGTAAGCATAAACGTCGTTCTATTTCTTGTTCATTACAAGAAAAATAAGAAAAGAATAACATACAAGATCAAAATTCAAACTTGTCTCTAGCAAGCTATGATGCCTCTCCACCCTTGCTGCAACATAAACAATATTCTATGGATATTGTCATTAGACCTCCGATTGTAATTAATCTTGATGATGACATGAAAATTGTTGAGATTGATGAGGAAAATTATAATGAGCTAAATCTAATGTTTTCCTCTTCTATGAAATTAAAAGATGATTCTCCTAATAAGAGTCTTGAACTTGGTGCTTGTCCTAGTCTGACACTTGATGTTGTCCCTTTGGCTAGTTGTCTACCTTCTATATATACTGAACAAGATTGGGATACAAACGGCCTGCTATAGGTTGACTCATATGTGCCTAACTATTATTTTTCATTGTTTTCTTTTGTATGTTTCTTTATGTAATTGCATGTGTGTAATGTGATCTCCCTGTATTGTTCTACTTGATGTATCTCTCCTTATGTGCATTCCTATATTTGTATCTACATTCTTCTATATGTTGTAAACATTTATCTTTTCTTTTGTCTTGTGTTTTCTTTTTTGGGATGATGCAAGGCATTAAGACATTTAGGTCTCTTCCATGTTGACCCAAAAATGTTTTCTTTTTTTTCACTCTCTATGTGTCATTCTTCTAGTCCTACAAGTATTTTGGAAATGATGACATTTCCAAGCTCTATAATTACATTGTAGTGAAGATATATTGACCCTGAATCTATGGATCCCTTATGTATTTTGGGGACAACCCGTTCCCTCTTTTTCATGATGTATTTTCATTCGAGAACATATGACTTGGCATAGGGCTTTCTAAATAAGCTCTCTTGTACATTCTTTATTGTTTAGCATTGATTATTTCGTACTTTAAAGAAATTTCTCAGAATAAAGGTGCTATAATTTTTTTTAAATTGGTGGCATAAATTGGCATTATTATTTTGAAATTTTTGGCATCCTCATATTTCTTTGTGTGATTTTTTTCCTCATGTGATGCATCCTTTTCTTGATGGTGTCATTAGGTTTGATGTCCGTTAAGAGTATGATATTTCTTAGCATATGAATTTCCTCTTAGTGGTAATTCTATGCATTGCATTCCCTAAGTTGTGATTCTCTTATCCTAGAATTTTCCTCTCTTGGAGACATTAGGCACGATGATCCCTAATAAGAGACCTTACACGAATTAAGCAAGATTCCTTTTAACAAACCTTTGTTTGCATTTTGTTCATAAGTGTTTAGCATAATACAACTTGTTAACATTGTGAAGCTTGAAGCCTTAGTTGTGTGGCACCCTATTGAAGTTATTAGAGGGATAGCTTTGGTATGGTTAGTACAGTGAGAGTCTATAGGCCTGGCATGACTTTATCAATAAGCCACTTTCTCGTGGGCTCACCTAGTGGATGGCCTAAGGCTCCATTAGCCTAAAGTGAGCATGTATTTTCATTTGCATACTGGATATCAAGTTCCACTTGTGAAAATTTTGGACAAAAAACTGAGACGTGTTCCACATCGTGTTGGATAGTTAAGGCTTGATCCACCCCCTTTCCCTCAACAAATAGTTTAGATGTGCTCCACATCACATTGAATAGTCAAAGATTGATCTGAATCCCATTTTCTTTAGGTCTTTGATGTTGTATGATTGAGTATCTCTATCATTGTTGCATACATATGTTTCTTGAATGTCTACTTTAGTGTGAGTTTGACACAAGGTCACCCTCTCACTAAAGTGGGGGCTAAATGTAGTGTAGGAAAAGTTACCCCTTTTTTCACACTCAATTTGAGAATTAAATATTAAAATGAACTTAATTATGCCTTAATTTAGTGTTGTAATATGTATTTTACATATTTACATTAAATTTAGGGCCCTATTATCTAAAATGGAATTAATTGTGCCTTATTTTTGGTGTTGTAAAGTGTACCTCTTTACACTTTCACACTTATTTAGGGTTCTCTTAATTAATTGAGGTTAATTTCATTAATTGGTCCCTTTAATTCAAATCCAAGACTAACTAATTGTGTTTTCCGAAGAGGAAAACCCAACATTAATTAATTCCATAGCATAACACTTATCATTTAGCAATGTGTGTCCTAGGTAAGTGAACTAGGGCCCATTCGTCCATGGGAAAATGGGTCCTCACTTAGACCTAGGAAATAAATTTTAATTATGTTTTTGGTAGTATTTTAATGATTTCAAATCTGTATTCACATGTCGTCTTGTGTTATTTGAATTTCAGAAAATCAATGTTACATACCTATAAATAAGAGGTCATTTCACTAAGTTTCACCTAGAAAATTTAAGTTATCTTAAGAGAACTTTCATGAGAGAATTATTGGAGCATTTCAAGAGAATTTTGAGACATTAAAGAGTAGATTTAGTGAATATTATAGCAACAATCAAGATCCAAATATCATATCAAAGTCTTCTTGCATCATTCATGTTCTTGGACCTAATATGTTGATGTAGTGTTCATGATCCATTCAAGCATTCAAGGCATTTTTTCAGATCAAGTTTCAATATCAAGATCCACATCCATTAAATCCATTTCATGTTATCTAGAGATTTTCATTCCAAGGTTAATTCAATATTTTTGGTGAGTTGTGACCTTTCTTTGTTCATTCATCATTCCTTTCATTCTTTTATTAATTTCAAGATTTAATTACCAAAATAAGGTTTGACCAAGGAAAACCCCCATTCACCAAAAATTAAAAAAATTCCATTTTCAATTGTGTTTGTAGATTTACATGGAAGATATCTTGAATATCTCTTGACGAGAAAAATTAAATAAGTTGTCAAAGTTGTAAAAGTTGTCATCTCACAAAAACTCAATTATAGAATTTATTTTTGGCACTACGAACCTAAAACTTGGGAAAATTGAGAGATTTAGATTTTTTGCAAAGGCTCCCAAAATCTACAAAAAAACCCTAAACTAAGACCCATTTTCCATTGGGTGAATGAGTACTAGGCTAGCTTTAGTAGAACACTTTTGGTGACTGGTACATACCTTCTTACCTCTCTCAAATCTACAATTTAATTTATGGTTCCATCAGTATTGAGCTTAATCTTCATGATCCAAATTGTAGATTATATTTTGGAGTTAGTAAATTCTATTTTTAATCTTTCTCCCAAAAGTGTTGTTTAATCAAGACCCCCATCCTTGCAAAAAAGGAAATAAGTAGATTCACACTTTGAATTGATTGACTTCAAGGTTGATAGTCCTTTTATTGTGTGGATCTAATTTCCTAATGAAATAAAGAGAAATAGGTCCCTTTCTTATCATTTTGGTGAACTCCACATTTTAAGCCCCACCTTTTCTTTTCTTTTTTGATTTATGTACGAAGGTTGTTTGATTACATAGTTTACCAAGAAGTATAGTTTAGATCACGATACTAAGTTTCTAGGACATTTTTGGAGGACACTTTGGAAGAAATTAGGTACTAATTTAAAGTTTAGTTATGCATATCATCCTCAAATAGATGGAAAAATTGAATTTGTTAACCGTAGCTTAAGAAAGTTACTAAGATGTTTAGTTGGTGAGAAGCCTGAGAAATGCAACTTGGTATCATGCCTCAAGCTGAGTTTGCATACAATGACTTAGTCAACAAAAGTACTAGTAAGAATCCTTCTCAAATTGTCTATGGATACAATTCTAGTGGTGTTTGAAAACTAAAGGATCTTGCAAATATTGAGGGATATAAAAGAAGTGTTCAAGGAGAGTATTTTTCCAAATATATGCAAGATTTACATCAACAAGTGAAAGAAAGACTCAATTAGAGTAGCCAACAGTATAAATAGAAAGTTGATTTGAAGAGAATGGAGAAGAATTTTGAGGTTGTAGATATGGTATTGGTTCACCTATGAAAGTAAATATTTCCTGGCCATGCCTACAACAAGCTCAAGTGGAATTTAATTGGACCATGCAAAATCATCAAGAATTTTTCACTGAATGCCTATTAGTTGGAGTTTCCTAAAGGTTTGGAAATATCTCCAATTTTTAATGTTTCTGATCTATATACTTACTATGAGGGAGGGACATACCAACAACAAGAAAAAGATGAAGCATTACCAAAAAATAGGAGCAGCTACCCAAGAAAGCACGAGTGGAAATCAAAGATATTCTAGATTCTAGAATTGTAAGAAAGACAAGGGGCAAAGAGTACATCAAATATTTAGTGAAATGGAAGGGTAGAACAATGGAGGATGCATCGTGGTTAAGCCTAAAAGATCTTGAATCACTCCAATTAGCACAAGATGATAGAGTTGTTCACTCATAACAACCAGACCTTTAGCCCACAACAATATAGAGTTTTGCATAGTGAGCAGGGGCTCACAAAACTTTCTAGCTCAATAGTTTGATGTAGGGGCATCAGTTTGTTCAATTTTTTTTAGTATCTCCACCTAATGCCACATGATGGAGTTCTAAGGGTTTTAAAATTTAAAATTTGATTTTGTTTTGACTTGGGGGCAACAAACTACCTACCATATGCTCATTTAATGTGCAATAACATTAAAAATTGATAAAGGACAAAATAGGAAAGAGTTTTTGAACTCAAAATAGGTAGGTGGAGGAATTTATGAAGGGTTCTGAATATTGCAGTAGTTTTAGGTGGGATTTTATGAGATTTTTTGGCGAGAAGCTTCTAGATTTTGGATAGTTTTGAGAAGAAGAACAAAATAAAAGGAAGGAAGACAAAATGAAATAAAAGAGGGTTAAAAAAAAAAAAAAAGGAGAATAGAAAAATTTAGTAGAGGATATAAGATAACAACAAAAGGGATTTTTTTCCAGTGGTCATAGAGGATCATAGCCAGTAGTAAGAGGACAAAGAGGAATGACAGAGGGAACTCTAATGTGAAAAATTTATGTAGATGCATGTAAGAGTGTGTAAACAATATCTTTGAAATTAATATAATATTTTCCTATTCATAGTTTCTATCTCTATGCATGTGATTGTGAATAATATTTGAGTTGGGTTGTTATTTTTAAAGTATAGTTTGTTTTGTGCAAGTTTCAAGTAGTTTACATTACTAAAAGTTCAGGAAAGGGTATGTGCAGGATCATGATGGGCCAAAAAGTGGCGATAAGTGTAGACATTGGAACTTTTTTCACTCATTTTCCATTTGATTTTGGCCTCATTTTACATTGATTCAATCTTGTAAGCTTATAATTCAACAATAACCTAACAGTGTTTTAATAAGGTGTTGTGAAGTGTTGTAACACATTTCCTCACTTTTCTAATAACCTTTCAACATAATTCACCTAAACAACACCTTTTTACACCTTTCCAAGCCTTATAAAAAAGTGTTGTAATGCATTTTCACACTTATCTAGGCTTATCACCCCTAAATTAACCATTTCTCTATGCTAATTTTTCCCCTTAATGTAATTTTAGTCCCGACTTAAGTGTGTTTTGGGAGGCAAAGCTGATTAACTTCATTAAACATTAATTAATTCATGACCACCACTTGAAATTTCCCAAGTGGACTAGGTCACCACTTGGGGTGACCTAGTCCCTTTAGGCATAAAATTCAAATTTAAAATAAAAACTAATGGGAATCTTGCCTCCTAAACCCTAGTGTTAGCCTATTAGGTTACCTTTTGGGAAAATTAGGGTTTTTCATGCATAAGTAAGAGTTTTTCATCCTCATTTTGATCACTCCTAAGATCATTTTCACCTTCACTCAATCTTCACAAGCACTCTTGCACTCCTATCTTCCAAAGCAAGCACTAAAGCACAAGTGTTTCTCAAGGAACCTCCATTGGAGCTGCTCTTGCATGTTGCAAACCATCAAAAAAAAAGGTTTGGTAAGAATTTCCATTAATTTCATCATTAAATCTTACTTTACTTTGGTTTTATCTCATTTGGGTTTAGCTACCTTCAAAGGGGTTTGACTTAGGCAAACCCCTATTCTCCAACCCCAAAAATCTCTTGGTATTTGTATGTGTTTGTAGGTTTTTGTACTCAGATCTGGAGAAGTAGAAAGTGTTGGAGAAAGTACAAGCATTCTACTCAAGTCACATCAAAGCATCAAACCCTAAAAGAGGCAAAAAGACAAGTTGCAAGTCATTTTCAGGAGTTTCAGACACAAATTATTGCAGAAAAGGGAAACATCAACCAGGACCCATAGAATCAAGACCTAATTTTTTAGAAAGCATCAAGAGGACTAGGTCATCACTATTGGCGACTGTGTCCTTGTGCTAAGCCTAAAAAAGGGTTTTTACATTTTTGGGTACCCTTTTCCTCGAAACCCGTTCTGACAGATTTTCCCAACAAGAGGACTAGGTCGCCCAACTTGGGGGAAGTGTCCTTTTGTTATTTTCAGGCATTTTCTAGAAGATTTCAAGACCATTCATCTATAACATCACATTTCCAGGTGCTCAACCTCTCAAATCTCTCATACACACATTTAGGGCATATAGTGTAGTTAGTTTGCATTAGTTTAAGTTCACTTTGTTTACATTGCATACATTAGATTAGCATCATTTTATTTCAGTTTTAGTCACACAACAAACACACACACACATCACAACCTTTATCAATTAGCCCTCCCTTAGAATACAACCGCTGAAAATCCCTTAACCACCTAGAGGCAAGATTACCATTCCTACACACCAAGTGCTCCTAGGGTGAAAAACCCTAAGGGCCTAGTAGAGGAAATCCTTTTGCCCTGGATCCTAGAGTTACATTCTTGGTGGTTCATTTTGGTTAACCCAACCGTAGACCATTTTCTAGATTTCTAAGAAAAAATTCCATTTCATCTTAGAGATAGCTTGCATTGCATTGAAAATTTTGCATTGTCTGCATCCCAAGGTTAGTAAAAAAAGTGCATTTAGTGAAAGTTCATGCTAGAATTTCACATTGCATTACATTTTCCCTAATAAATTTTTTTAAAAAAATTGCATTTCCAGTTTTTGTTTGTATTTGAATATTAGAAAAAGCATAAAAAGTAGTCAAAATTTCTAATTTTTTTCAAAAACAACACTACTGGGACTAAGTCGCCACACTAGGCGACCCGGTCCTCTTGCATATTTTTCATCATAGTTTCTACCATTTTCAGCACCTACTCTGCATCTTTGGTTTACGTATTTGTCTTTATGTTTTCATTTCTAGATTTTCTCTCTTTGATCTATTTCTTGTCATTATCCAACCCTCATCATGGCCATGTCTTTCAAGAATTTAGGGACCTCCCTCAAATCCTTAATGGACATGTCAAGTTGCACCTTTTCCACCGATCCTAATGATCTTGAACCAACTCCTACTCCACCCACTCCCAATGATTGTCCTCTTCCCAAAGTAGACACCATTGGAGATGATGATGCTAGCATGTATCGGTTCCTTAATGAATGCTTTGACAACATTGAAGAAAAAGCTTCTTTTTACCCCTCTATGAATCAGCCAGTCATGCCTAACATATCATCTCATTAAAAAAAATCTTATCTTCATCTAGAAGTACTCAATGGATCTCGGCTACCTACTCAAGGTGAGCCTAGTCCCTCGCACCTGGTCCCTCCTCAACCCTTTTACCATAACTCGGTCACACACCCTCCCATTAATCTGCAACAAAATTATGGAAAAGGTTTTACCATTTTAAGCAAACAAGGTGGTGATCTCATGAACGAACATGAGATTCACAAATTCTATGACCAATTACAGCCTAATGAAAATACAATAGGCACTAGTTATCAAGATCCCCCTCGAGCTAGAGTGCGTCCTAGAGAATACCTTAGGCTTTGTAACGATGGCATAGTGATCTTCGATTCCCCTCTCAACTTGGATGTTCTCCTTCCTAAGTAAAAGCCACCATCCCCTCCTCACAACAATGCTAAACCTCTGATAATTTTAGGACCCATTTCTCCCATACTCTCTTTTGAAGTTAGAGAATCCAGCCACCACAAGAGTCCATATAAATTAAACAAACTTAAGTTTCCTCTCCATCCACCACCTGAATGTGAGAGACAATTATACATCCTCTTAAACAAAGGGCTCCTCATCTTACCTCATCGTAATAGGTTGGTAATCCATCGTAAAGACTCCAATACACCACAATGTGCTTATCATCATGTTCTTGGATATATAAGTGATGAATGTTGCCATCTACGAGAGATACTAAGTATCACTTCAACAGTTCTGAGTGTTACCCTATCGACCCCTAATATGATATCATGTACCCATTCATGTAATAGTTGTAGAACATGTCCTTCTCACTATTACATACTCCCTATCATCACCTACCTTGGCTCCCTCCATCCTTGCACTCAGTGGGGGCAAGAGGTTGCTAGCCTTGTCCTGGTAATGCACTTGTCTTTGTCCCTTAGCTTCATTGTCCACCTCCCACTTTTCCCCACCGAGATGGGGTGGTGGATGACTTGCTTCATTGTTGACTTACACTTTCTTTACTAGTCTTATGTTTTTTCGTGTATCGTGTATTCCCCATATTGTATGATGCTCTCTTAATCTTTGTGAAATTCCTCTATATGTATCTCCCCTCTTCTATGTGTCGTGCATGCCTTTTCTCTTTTCGCTTTTCCTTTTTTTTAATTTGGGGATGATGCAAGCATTGAGACCATAATTTCTCCTTCATGTTGACCCAAATGAACCTCTTTTTCTTTGTATTACCTCTTTTTCCTTCATTTGGGGATGATGCAAGGCATTGAGACTGCAATTTCTCCTTCATGTTGACCCAAATGACGTCCTTTTCCCTTTCTTTTATGATTTTTGCCTTTCATTTGGGGATGTTGCAAGGCATTGAGACCACAGTGTATCCTTCATGTTGACCCAAATGATGCTCTTTTCCTTTTTTTTTCTTTTTCCTTTCATTTGAGGATGATTCAAGACATTGATACTGCAATGTCTCCTTCATGTTGACTCAAAATACAAGGCTCTTTTTCATTTGTCTTTTCTCTTTCGCTTTTTCTTTTTATTGTCCTTTTGGGGATGATGCAAAGTGTCAAGACATCCTACGTCTCTTCCATGTTGACCCAAATTGACTCTTTATTTTCATTTGCTTTTTCTCTCTTTGTGTCTTCTTCTAGTTCTATGTATTTGGGGGAATGATGATAGTTCCTCACTCTCTAAACAAACATTGCAGCAACGAACATACTGATCCCAAATTCATAGATCCCTTATGTGTTTGGTGTTTTTCATTTTGGGGGCAACCCCCTTTTCCTTTGCTTTCTTCCTTTTTCACATGACACAAAATTTTTTGGACACCTCTCACTTAATGTTGGGCTTTTCACATAAGGCTATTATGTCCCTTTTGAATTTTTCTTTTCTCTACTTTAAACAAATTGCTCACAAAGCAGTGTGTAGCAATCCCTTTAAAGTGGGGTCATACATTGGCACTATTTTATTTTTCTTTGTATGTGCTTCCTAGTGCAGCCTTGTCACTTCACATGATGTGTTCTCACTTTGTGGATGATATTTGGTGTAATGTCCTTCATAAGTGTCATTTATCTTAGCATATTAAATTCCTCTTAGTGGCCTAATGTGACACACTGCATCCCCTAAGTTCTGAATCTTCTATCCTTCATAGGTCCTCTTTGGAGACATTAGACAAAATGTTCCCTAAGTTAAAGAACTCGTATGAACTAAACAAGACCCCTTATAACACTCTTTTTTCATTTTGCATTTTGTACCTTTTCATGCATACATGGGCACCTCGCATAACAAAAATTGCATGTTTTTGGTGCCATCTTGCACTTGTTCATGGGTTCTAAGCATTCAAGGCTTTTCTTGTCTCATGAACTACACCCCTATCTTTTGTGCTGCCTTATCAAAGTTATCAGGAGTTATAACTTTGGTATGGTTGAGCGGGAAGCCTAACTAGTGGCACGAATTTCCCCATAGCCACCTTTTTTGGTTTGAGTGCATACCAACTATGTGTATGTAGCTCACCACCTTTTGGAATTCTCAACTGGTGGACAACTGAAAGTCTCATCAGCCCAGAGTCAGTACATACTTTTTCTTTTGGACAAACAGCCTAGATCTGATCCACAACTAGTTGGACAAATGATCAAAGCTTGATCCAACTTTTTTCCACTCTCTCACACCACTCCTTGTGTGATATGTTATACTTATGTTTAGTTTTCCATGGGATCTTGATCCTAGGGGCTTGATCATCCCTCTTGATCATGGGTCATCTCATCTTACTAGCATGAGTACATTAGATCCCACTCGACACACATGATTCAACTTCTTTAGTGAGAGTTTGAAGTAAACTCATACTCTCACTAAAGTGGGGACTAAATGTGTCACCAAAAAGTGTAGACCTTGGCACTTTTTCACTCATTTTTTCCTTTTCCATTGGATTTTGGCCTTTTTTTACCTTGATTCAGTCTTGTAAGCTTGCAATTCAACAATAACCTAATGGTGTTTTACTAAGGTGTTGTGAAGTGTTGTAACACATTTCCTCACTTTTCAAAGACCCTTTCAACATAATTCACCTAAACAACACCTTGTTACACCTTTCCAAGCCTTATTACAAAGTGTTGTAATGCATTTTCACACTTATCTAGGCTTATCACCCCTAAATTAACCCTTTCTCTATGCTAATTTGTCCCCTTAACGTAATTTTAGTCCTGACTTAAGTGTGTTTTGGGAGGAAAATCTAATTAACTTCATTAAACATTAATTAATTCATGACCACCACTTGAAATTGCCCAAGTGGACTAGGTCGCCACTTTCGGCGACCTAGTCCCCTTAGGCATAAAATTCAAATTTAAAATAAAAACTAATGGGAATCTTGCCTCCTAAACCCTAGTGTTAGCCTATTAGGTTGCATTTCAGGAAAAGTAGGATTTTTCATGTATAAGTAAAAAAATTTCATCCTCATTTTAACCTCTCCTAAGATCATTTTTCACCTTCACTCAATCTTCACAAGCACTCTTTCACTCCTATCTTCCAAAGCAAGCAATCAAGCACAAGGGTTTCACAAGAAACCACCATTGGAGTTGTTGTTGCATGTTGCAAACCATCAACAACAAAGTTTTGGTAAGAATTTCCATTAAGTTCATCATTCAATCTTACTTTTCTTTAGTTTTATCTCATTTGGGTTTAGCTACCTTCAAAGGGGTTTGACTTAGGCAAACCCCCATTCTCTAACCCCAACAATCTCTTAGTCTTTGCATGTGTTTGTAGGTTTTCTTACTCAGATTTGGAGAAGTACAAAGTGTTGGAGAAAGTACAAGCATCCTACTCAAGTCACATCAAAGAATAAAACCCTAAAAGAGGCAAAAAGACAAGGTGCAGGTCGTTTTTGGGAGTTTCAGAAATAGATTATTGTAGAAAAGGGAAAAATCAATCGAGACCCATAGAATCAAGACCTGATTTCTCATAAAGAACTAAGAGGACTAGGTCACCACTATTGGTGACCTTGTCCCTATGCTAAGCTTGAGAAAGGGTTTTTTCATTTTTGGGTACTCTTTTCCCTAAAACCTATTTCGACATATTTTCCCAACAGTAGGACTAGGTCACCCAACTAGGCATTTTCTAGAAGATTATAGGACCATTCATCTATAAAATCACATTTCTAGGTGCTCAAGCTCTCAACTCTCTCGTTTCCTTTTTGTTTTGCATACATTTAGGGCATATAGTGTAGTTAGTTTGCATTGTTGATGTTATTGGCAGCCGTGGGCCAATTACTTTCAGGCACATGTTTCTCTATAGGAAATAAATTAAATATAGCCTAATGGTTGTTCAATCTATATGATCAAATTGCATTATGAAGAGGTGCTTCATATTCAAGAAATAAAATAAATATTAATTATTGCTAATATTTAATTATGTGGCCATCTTGGAAAATCACAATTTTCTATGGAGGCCGACTTCTTGATTCTAAGAGACAGATCTCTTTTGGAGGCTGAATTCTTGCCTTGTGGAGACACATTCCTTCCTTTGGCATGGATATATATATTAGTGATGATCACTCATTTGATTATCAAGTTCATTCATCATAATTTGTATTCCTGAAGAAGTTCACACCTAGCAGCAAGTCATCATTCTGTAGAAGCAGATCGATCTCATGGAGAAACATATTCATTTGTATTTGCTTCTAGGAGAGGTGTGATTATTCATTGTATCAAAATCGGCATTGTGTTGTGCTGGAGTTGTAAGTAGATTTTTTCACTTATTGCCTCAATATATAAGAGATATAATTGCTGGGTTTTTCTCCCTCAAGTGGAGGGTTTTCCCACGGTATTTGTTGTGTTCTTTGTGTTTGATTTGAATTAAAATTATGTGTCTTATATCTGATCATAAAAACTAACATGGTATCAGAGCCAGGTTTAAGAAGATCTTGATCAGATTTTATTCAAGCAACAATTTCCTCCATTCCTATACTCATCCTTGATTGTATCTATCTTATCAGGATGGTGAATGGACTCAAGATCGAAGTAGACTTGAGAGTGCATCAAACTTCACATCTTAGAAGTTTAGAGTGATGCTCGCTTTGGAGGAAAATGAGTTAGCCAAGTTTGTGGAGGGTGAAGTTCTTGAACCAACCGATAAAAATGAGAAGCCTCAATGGAAAATAAATGGCACTAAGGTGAAAAAGTTGTTGGTTGATTCTGTGAAAGACCACATTGTGCCAATCATCTCTAAGTTGAAAACAACAATAGATATGTTCAAGACCTTGAAGGAGATGTATGAGATCAACAACCCAAGTTAGGATCTTGCATTAAAGAAACAACTTCATCATATCAAGATGGTGAAAGGATAATCCATCATCTCATACTTCATGAAGATCATTGAGTTGAGAGATCAACTCTCTTCCATTGGGAATTTTTTTGATAACAAGGATTTGAATATGTTGGCTCTCAATGGTCTTCCTACATCTTGGGAGTCATACATTCAAGGAATCAGTGTGAGATCAAAACTTCCTAAGTTTGATCGATTGAGTGAAGATTGTATTCAGGAAGAATCTAGGTTGGTTGCAAGAGGCATTGGCCAAAGCTCTACAAATGAAGACATTCATGTTCTTGCCACTCAATCTTCAAAGAATAAAGGAAGAGAAGGAAATAAAGGCTACTTCAAGAGGAATAAAGATAGAAAATCTGATGGTGCTCCTCCATTTAAGAAGAAGAAGGATTGCTCCCACCTACAATGCTTCAGATGTGACAAGTTTGGTCACTATGCAAAGGATTTCCCTACTAGACCAAAAAATCATGCTTCATTGGTGGATGTGGATGAGATATCTCCTCAAAAGGATTCAAGGGAAATTCTATTCTATTGTGCCTTTCAAGCAATGTTCCAACAAATAGAAACACTTGGTTGATTGATAGTGGCACCTCTCATCACATCACTGGGTTTAGAGAACATCTCTCAGATTTGGTGATGAGAGATTCAAGTGTTCAAGTCATAATTGGAGATGATGCATGTTATTCTATGAAATACGTTGGGACCTCCACTATTCACTTAGATTCAAGCATCTCCTTGTAGTTGAGTGATGTACTATTTGTACCAAGAATCAAGAGGAACCTTGTCTCAATTTCAGCCTTAGAAGATAAGGGAGATCAAGCATCATTCTCTAAAGGAAAATTTCTTGCATGGCCAAAGAAATCTAACATCAAGTCAGATAGTGTGATTGGTGTTCGACAAGAATCTCTCTATAGGCTCTCCACTCATCCTCTACAAGTCTTTTCGCATGATTCTTCAAGTTTGTGTGAGCATTGGCATAGAAGACTTGCTCACATTCACTTCCATGCACTTCCAACCTTGGAGAAGACAGTCACCGACATTCCTAAACTTAACCAGGAGCATGAAGGTACTTGTTGAGGATGCACATTGGGTAAGAATACTAAAATACCCTTTCCTAGTGGTAAAATTAGATCTAAATTTATTCTAGATCTTGTTAATTTTGATTTGTGTGGTCCAATGTTTGTTACTTCTTTGAGTGGTTTCTTGTATTATGCAATTTTTATTGATGACTACTCTAGAAAGACTTGGATTTATTTCTTAAAGACTAAAGAATCTGAGGAATTACTTGAGAGATTCAAGGAATTCAAAGCTCAAGTAGAAAAACTTGTTCGGGAAAAGGATCAAAGTTTTGAGATCTGACAATGGAGGATAATACATCTCTAGAAGCTTTCATAACTTTTGTGTTGAAGTAGGGATTAAGAGGGATTTTTGTGTTCCCTACAATCCTCAAAAAAATGGTGTAGCAAAAAGGAAGAACATATCTATTGTAGAAGAAGCTAAGGCCATGATTCATGATCAGGATTTGCAAATCTTCCTTTGGGCTGAAGCTTTTAGGACAACTATGTATGTTCTGAATCGAAGCCCTCATCACATCTTGGAGGACATGACTCCTGAAGAAGCCTTCATAGGTGTAAATCCTAAAGTTAGTCATTTGAGAATATTTGGTTGTCCTGTGTATATTCATGTACCTGTAGATAAAAGAACAAAATTGGAACCATCTAGCAAGAAGGGAATATTTCTTGGCTGCAGTGAGACTTCAAAAGCCTACAAGATTTACATTCCAGTTCAAAAACTAATAGAGATTAGCATAGATGTTACATTTGAAGAAGATGTTGCATTCAAGAGATTCAAAGGCCATCACATGGAGATAGACAATGAAGACCAAGAGTCTTCCCAAGATATGGAAGTTGACCATACTCCTGAGATTCAGAGGGAGTCTACTATTCCAAAAGAAGAAGATGAACTAGTTGAGCCTTTGGAACCTACTGATGGGCCTACCAACATTTTTATTGGTAGAAAGAGACCTCTATGGGCTAGGAAAACAATGCAGGAGGGAAAAGACTTTGTAGCCCCTAGAGGAACATTCAAAGAAAGCAAAAGACCTCAAAACATTTCAAACTATGTTGCATTGATGAGTCAAATGATTGAGTCTGAGCCTTCTAGTGTTGAGGAAGCTTCAAGTCAAAAAGTATGGAAAGATGCTACGGATGAAGAATATCAATCCATTCTCAAGAATGATGTCTAGGACATTGTACCTAGACTAGAAGGAAAATTTGTTGTATCTTCTAAGTGGCTTTTCAAGATCAAGCATGTAATATATGGAAGCATTGAGAAGTACAAGGCTAGATTTGTGGCTAGAGGATTCTCTTAGAAAGAGGGAATAGAATATGAGCAAACCTTTGCTCTAGTTGCTCGTTATACCTCCATTAGGACTATCATTGCCATTGAAGCAGCTAAAGGATGGAAGTTACACCAAATGGATGTGAAGACAACATTTCTAAATGGTGTAGTTGAAGAAGAGGTATACGTTGAGCAACCTGATGTATTTGAGGTTCATGGGAAAGAGTCTCATGTTTGCAGATTGAAGAAGACATTGTATGGCATTAAGCAGGCTCCACATTCTTGCTATAAAAGGATTGATCGATACCTACTAAGTTTGGGCTTCTCCAAGAATGATGCAGATTCTAATCTATATTTCAAGGTAATTAATGGTGAGGCCTTGATCTTGGTTCTCTATGTCGATGATCTATTTCTTACTAGAGAAGAACACCTCATTATCAAATGCAAGAAGGATTTGGCTTCTGAATTTGAAATGAAGGATCTTACATAAATGTATTACTTCCTTGGTTTAAAAGTATGGCAGAGGCCTGATGAGATCATTCTAAGTCAAGGGAAGTATACAATAGACATCTTGAAGAGATTTGGTATGATGGATTGTAAATCCATGTCTACACCTATGGAAAAAAAAATTTAGAAGTTAAAAGAGGCTACAACTAGTTCAGATCTGGTGGATCACATGATGTACAGGAAGTTGATTGCATCGTTGATGTATCTAGTCAATACTAGACCAAATATTTGATATGTAGTGAGTGCACTTAGTTAGTTCATGTGTGAACCAAGGAAAATACATCTAGTTTCAGCGAAGCATATCTTGAGATACTTGTGTGGCACAGCTGGGTATGGCTTGAGATATTGTTTTGGTGTGGACTTGAAGCTATGTGGTTATACAGATTATGATTGGGCAGGTTGTGTTGCTGATCGGAACAGAACCTTTGGATGTTGTTTCAGTTTGGGGTCTATGATGATCTCCTAGTATAGTAGGAAGCAATCTTTAGTGGCACTAAGCACCGTTGAGGTAGAATATATTGCAGCATGTGTGGTAGCTCGAGAAGTAGTGTGGCTTCAAAACCTCCTCGCATGATTGTTTGGAAAATCATTGGAGCCTACTATCATTCATTGTGATAATCAAAGTTGTGTGAATATTTCTATCAATCCAGTGTTTCATGATAGAACCAAACATGTTGAGATCAAATACCACTATATCAGAGATATGGTATTGAGGAAAGCAATTCAATTGAGATACATTAGCACTAATGAGTAGGCGATAGACATTCTCACCAAGCCTCTCTCCCAAGGAAAGTTTGTGTACTTCTGAGACAAGCTTGGTATTGTGAAGAATGAAGCCCTAACTGAGAGGGAGACTCAGCTTCATTGATCTTCTATGATTTTATTTAATGCATTTCTCTCTATGAGAGATATTTGAGGTGCAAGCCCTTGTTTCCACCCTCTAGGAGTAGCCAAAGTGGATTTCATGTGTGTGACTCCATGAAAAAATCACGTGAGAGAGTCAGTGATTATTTTCTTGTACTTGTGTTTATTCACCCTTTGGGAGTAGCCATGGTGAATGTCATGATGAGATGACAACATCACATTGAGTGATGGGCACTTGTGCACATATACCATTCATGGGAGGAGCCATGATGGTTGACATCACGATCAGGTGATATGATCTTTCCCACACATGGGTGTAGCCATGGTGGTTGACATCACAATGAGGTGATATGTCTTGCATAGCTCGAAGTATTCCTCCCTAGCTGAGAGGGAGTGTTGATGTTATTGGTAGCCGTGGGCCTCTTACTTCCAGGAACATGTTTCTTTACAGTCAATAAAATAAATATAGACTAATGGCTATTCAATTTATATGATTGATTTGCATTATGAAGAGGTGCTTCATATTAAAGTAATAAAATAAATATTGATTATTGTTAATATTTAATTATGTGGCCATCTTGGAAAATTACAAATTTCTATGGAGGTCGACTTCTTGATTCTAAGAGACACGTATCTTTTGGAGGCTGACTTCTTTCCTTGTGGAGATGCATCCCTTCCTTTGGCGTGGATATATATATGAGTGATGATCACTCGTTTGATTATCAAGTTCATTCATCATAATTCGTATTCCTGACGATTTTTATGCCTAGCAGTAGATCATCATTCTATAGTAGCAAATTGATCTCAAGGAGAAACATATTCATTTGTATTTGCTTCTAGGAGAGGTGTGATTATTCATTGTATCAAAATCGGCTTTGTGTTGTGCGAGAGTAGTAAGCAGATTTCTGCTCTTATTGCCTCAATATATAAGATATATAATTGTTGGGTTTTTCTCCCTCAAGTGGAGGGTGTTCCCAGGGTATTTGTTGTGTTCTTTGTGTCTGATTTGAATTAAAATTCCATGTCATATCTGATTATAAAAAATATAATTCATTAGTTTAAATTCACTTTTTTTACATTGCATACATTAGGTTAGCATCATTTTATTTCAGTTTTAACCACACAACACACACACATCACAACCTTCATCAATCAGCACTCTCTTTAAATGCAACCACCGAAAATCTCATAACCACCTAGAGGAAAGAGTGCCATTCCTACACAACAAGTGCTCCTAGGGTGAAAAACCCTAAGGGCCTAGTATAGGGAATCCTTTTGCCCTAGCTCCTAGAGTTACATTTTTGGTGGTTCAATATGTAAGTCATATGATGGCCCATGTGGCTGACGACTTTTTTTTACCGAAAATTGATGAAACGAAAAGGGTTTTTAAAGGAGATTCTTAGCTTTCCACCAATATAAATTATTCTTTACTTTGAATTTAATAAATAATTATTATTCATTTTTTATTTGAATTATGACTAAAGACCTGATTGATAGGTTGATTGAAAAACATCTATAGCTTTCAAATGGTATCACATTTTTTGAATCTGGAACATGTGTCACATTCTATGCTTCACATACTATAGGATTAAAAATAAAAATAATTTAATGATTTTTTTACCAAGTTAAGGTGGTCAAACATACGAGTTTTTATATTTTTAAAAATTTGTAATAAAAAAATCATAATTAATTATTTACTTGGAAAAAAAATACAAAAAAATGTGCATCACATTGGGACATGTGTCCTCTACTTATATCTAAAAAAATATAAAAAAATATTATCATTTTATTGCGGTAGTTAGACAAACACCTACTTCTTATGTTTTCCCTGAAATTTATGTACTACTGCATTGAAATTTCAAATTTTCACCAAATAGATTTAAAAAATAAAATAAACCTTGTAGTTTAGAAACTACATTCAATTTGCTACAAATTCTATTGTTACATATTTTTGAAATAATTTAGATAACTTATTCAATTTTTTACGTTTAGTTTCCTAACTCTAATTTTCTGAATTTTCATTGTGACTTAAGGGCCTATTTTTTCCATGATTATCCTACACATATCTGAAGTCACCTCCAACGAGTGTTGTAGATACCCACATCAATAGTCTATTTTTGATAGCCATCTAGTTATTGCCTTTGTAACTAATTTCATGCCTCTTAAACTTGTTATTTGACCTGCATCACATGGGTAGACCTCTATAGAGGTTGTGTGAGTTTCTTACAACAACACAACTTCTCCTTTTCCACCTATTTTCTCATTTTCAAGTAGTTTTTTAGGCACCTACTAGGGGGTGGGTGCCGTCAAATATTATACTCACCTATACAATATTAAGTACACAAAGTGGAAGGACTAAAGGGTGTTCCTAGAGAATAGAGTAAAAGAGTTCACATGAATGATTGTTATTGCTAGATGGTGATGCAAGTAGAGGCATCTACAAAGACAATATTGGTTCAACATAAAACAAAAGATGTGGACCAAACCCTATTTCTTTAAGCATGGAAATAATAAAAAAATTATTAAATATGATCATACATGTACTTGAAAAAATTAGTTTTGAGAAAAAATGAAAGTTGTTCAAAGCATTGAAACCATTCCATCCATTCTTAAATAGTAGTAATTTTGGTAAGGACATATCATGGCATAATGAAACTATCTTTCTTGGAGAAAATAAGTTGAGGAAGAGGAAACCTAAATTTGAAAGAATAAGCATTGACAATGATCTTATAAGAGAAGTTCATTAAGGTGATGGGATGTTAGTTGTAGATATCCACTAGGTTACTAGTTTTAGGTATCAACTTAATATTAAATTTAAGCTCCCCAAAGACTTAAAATGAAATTCTTCTAGATAAGTTTTATGAATATTTGCATCCACAATATTTCAAAGATTTTTATAAATCACATAGAGAAGTTAGTCCAAGCTAAGAGTTTTCTTATTTGGCATACTACATACTATCTCATAAGACCATCCTTTGAGAGAATATAATCATAAATAATGTGTTGGGATTTGAAAACTTGACAAAGCACTAAATCCAAGCGCTATTGAAAAATAATAGTTTGGTTAAGAGTATTATTTTTGGTAGTAAAAAAATTATCATAGTGTCAAGCAAAGGCCTCAATCATGTTAAAAAGCTCTATCAAAAGCAACTGACCATCCTTTATTTTTTATTTGCTTGGGATGAGTGATGAGATTACAAGGGCTAGAAGAACTCTTTAGATACTTTGTCTCCAATTTTAAGCCACTAAAATTGAGATTTAATTTGAACCCCATAGGTGAACTGTTTATCTACAACCTACTTATAGTGGTACAGAGCTTGGAAACATAGTTGTGTACAACTAAATCAATCATTTGTGATGCTAAGGAAACTATGGTCTAAGAGATATTTGAGGTGGTAGCCCCATATAAGTGGTAGTGGAAATGAGCCAATTAGCACACATAAATGCAAAGAAATAAACATGTTTGATTGATTGCATCATTCCACCAAGACATCCAACCTATTTCATGCATAAATATGGCTCTAGATTCCAAACATGTTGAATATACAATAGTGTGGTATTATGGGATAGTAATGACATGTTTTAAGAAAATATATTTTGGTAGGCTTTGTTTTAAAAAGTTGTCATGTAATTTAAAAATACATTAGAAAATTTTATGAAAGGATAACATCTAAGAAGGCTCAACTAGAAGGAAAAAATAAATTGCAAAAGAAACAAAAATAGTAAACGAATCATTGAAAGAACATAGGAGAGAGAAGTATGGAAAAACCAACATGACCTATCTCATTATTATTACACAAGAAATTATTATTAATCTATAAATAACATGACATGCAACAACAATAAAAATAAATAAAAATCATTAACTTCTTACAAACTGAGAATGTATAGACTTCAAAATAGTTATTGGTTGACATGCATAAATTACTTCTTTGGGAGGTTCAAATAAACTCAAAAATTACAAGAATCAAAATTTATAAATATATTTTGAGGATATCACTATCGAGCTCATTAAGAGGTGAATAACTATTCTAACTTTCTTCCTCTAAATTGAAATTATCCATCCAAATAAAATTCTAGGTAGGTCATTGTTTCTATGACACATATTCACCTTCTTCCAAATGACTAAGTGGGCCATGAGACCTCTATTAGATCAATGAAGGAGGTGAAATGAGTAGATATTTGTCTCGACATAAGATAAAAACTAATACCACCAATAACATTTTAGTGAATTTTAGCCTAGTCACCTCCTTAGATGTCTCCCCATGGTAATGAGCAATTTAGATTTCCCTACACCTTTAGGATTTGAAACTATACCATGTTGATTGTTTGATGAATATAAATCATTGGAAATCAGAGACTCAAGTGGAGCTCAACCACTATTATTAGCATTAGAAAATTTACAACTAATTAAATTTGGCCACCCTTCCTCTTCTTTTGTATTAGTGTTAATAGTAGCTAGTCACAAATCTTATGCTTAAAAGATTGACAATGATAGCAATTATTAGTTAGATTCAAGTACAACACATTGGCCATGTCTCATTTGACTAATATATATATATCTTGTCCTTTAAATCCTTGGAGAGTTTCACTTCAACATAGACCCTCTTCTAGGGTCAAGATGAAAAGAACTTTTCTATTTTGACACAAATGACATTACTTGTATACTAGGCTATATCTTAGTAAAAAAATTATGACAAGGAAAAGGTAACCCAAGGAACTCCACCCAAAATAGGACATGAAAATATTTCTCATCAATAATTATAAATTGTCTAGTCCAAGTTATGAAAACAAAAAGAAAAAGAGAAATGGACATACTAACTTGTCAATGCTTAAGAATAGCCACTACATGGCTAGCCTCAAGAAAATGAAAAAGAAAATAAATCTTTTGTAATTTTTTACATAACATCAAAGAAAATATCATATAGGATCCAAGCTCTGGTCGCCCATTCATTGAGCATGGTTGTAACACTAGCCCTCTCCATAAAATACTTTATTAAAATATAATTTTCAAGATAGTGACATGAACTATCAAACTTCAAAATGAAAAGAACCACATCGAAAGGTGGTTCAATGAATGTACCTTGTGCTACACCTTTAGAATATACATCATTAGACACTAAACATAAACAAAAATGTCATTACTATACATTATTAAAATTATAGAAAGTTGAAAGCATTTGTAATATATCTGTAACCTAGAAAACATAGTAATAATAAAAACAATACCAAATCATACATTACACAAAAGCAATGTGAGATTAAAAAGACTAAAACTAAAACTGAAATCCTAACAAAACTCCCTTCTAAATTATTATTATTAACTATTCCCATCTTCTTTCAACGGGACTGAAATCGATTATCTCTGTCTAGACAAGAACAACAAGATGTGTGTTGGAAAAGAGAGAGACTCTACATATATGTGGCCACTCTAAATAAAGATGACAGATGCTACACATTCGTCAAGCTACGTTACTTTCAATTGATGGAAAGATAATTTGAATCTTAATAAACGCATTTGCTAAACATCAAATTCACAACTACTATAGCTTTAAATACATAAGCACAACAATTACGACGGGCTTTGAAGGGTCCTTGGAAGTTGTACAAACTGAATAATGAATTGCTTGATGAGGATGTCCCTCAAGATAAAATTATACTTCCATATGAGTATGATAATCGAAAATTCTCTGTATGATAACTGCATATTAATCATGTATTTGTAATTAACAGCTAGATCCTCACCTGTATAGCGTTTATCAGCACATCAATAAATTGTCTATCTGATTACGACCTTGCAATAAAACACTATAAGCTGGTCTGATATGTTGACGATGCTAAAATCTACTGGGAGATGTGTTGATCTCTGGGCCTTAAAACTATTGATCGCCAAACAATTCCCACATGATCTGAATTATTTGAGTTTGATTGTCATGACCTTTTTGTGGGGCCTTGTTTCAGAATGCCTCCCTACTTCTTGTCTGAACAACTTAATTTAAGGTCCCCTATACTACTAGTCCTCTTCACTCCCCATCAATCTCTTTTTTTTTTCATAATAAAATTAATATTGAATTTAAAACTTTTATTTTGAAACATTGGAAGGTTATTGTAGCATAGAAAATTGTGCACTTTTTTACGATTTCACATTTAATTTGGACCCATTTTGGAACCCTTTCATTAATTATCCTTCAAAATTGTCATTTATATGCCCTTAGGACCCATTATTTTGGAATTTCGAGGTCCATTCCACTTAAAAATCATTTAAAATCTGTCAAAACCCCCAAAACTTCAAAAACCCACCTCAAAAACTTAAGGTGGGACTTATTTTCCACCTAAGGCATATGAGTCCCCTTAGGTGGGACCCATTCGCCAAGGTGGCGAATGAGTCCCTTTTGGGGTCTTTTCAAATTTGAGTAGGAATTCATCAATTTAATTCAAATTTTTGGTGAATGTCGGCCTTTGGGATCTAAATAACGGTCAATTAGGTGTTGATGGCTATAAACGAAAGCTTCTAAGTCATTGTTATCAATCTTTAAGCACTTTGAGCAAGCATTTTCAAGGATCAAGCAACAAGAGTCTTCAAGCAAGTTCTCACAAGAGTATTCAAGTTTCAAGAGCAAGTAAGGTTGAAGCTTTGGAGTAGCATTAAAGTGTTTTTGCAGGTCTTCAAACTCACTTTAAATCAAGATCTAGCATTGTCAAGGGTTGATCATGGATGCCTATGGTGAATCATGATGGATTCTAGGTTGGGGAGATGCAACTAGCCATCAAGCCAATCCTAAAGATTTATTTCCTAAGTGATTCCATCCTCCATTATCAGTCTACATTCAGCCTAAGGAAGGTACAAGAATCATTAGGGTTCATTTGGGATGATTGAAGATCATCACAAGTGAATAATTCATCTCTTCATTTATATTCTTGCATCATATTATTTGATGTTAGAATAGGATTGCATCATGTTTCATATTTCCTAGTCTTAGACACGCATAAGGCTAGGATTTTCATGCACATTTCATTATCTTTTTCAAGGTTTAATTACCAAACTAGGGGTTTGATGAAGGCAAAGCCCCCATTACCAAATTAGGTCAAATTCTGTTTTGGAGGTGATTTTTACAGGTTCGGATCTGGAACTCAAGCTAGGAGAGAAAGGTAGGTACTAAGGTGTAGATCAAAGTTTTCAAATCCCAAAAAAACTGAACTGGACTGATTTTCCAAGAGTGGTGAATGAGTTCCACTGATGTTGTCTGTCAAATCAAGTTGCAGATTTCAATACCCTTTTTCCTGAAACAGACTCCTGCACAAAAATTAGGATCTAGGATTGATTCACCCAAGTTGGTGAATGAGTCCCAATTGGTCAAAAATTCAACATTTCCATAATTTCAGAGTTGTTTCCAGTACTTTGGAGGTTTCCAAGTGCATATTTCCAGTTTAGTGGCTTTCTATTACATTTTACTTGCATTTCTAAGTCATTCATTAAAGCGTTGCATCAAACTAGGGTTTTGCATTTCATTCTTCATTGCATTATCTTTCCATGTCTAAACTTGGTGGTGAACCCCTCATTTATATCATTCAAATCCCCTAGAACATCCCCTTTGTCAGATTGTGATCTCCTTTACATTGGAATCTCAAGGATTTGTTCTAAACTGAAGTGTGGAAGATTGTGGCCCTAGGTCCTAAAACCCTAGTAGAACACCCAAAATTCACCATTTCATTTTGGTGAACATGCATTTAGAACATCATAATTCTGATTTGGAATGCATTTACATCCTAGATTTAGCTTACATTAACATTGCATTAGGTTTTTCATTGGTTAATTTGCATTCTAGGGTTTCAATCTTTGCATTAGGGAAAGCTCATTTAGCTTGCATTATTGCACTTAATTTCATTGAAAATATATAAACTTTTGCATTTGCATCCTAGATCTAGCTCATACAACTTTGAAAACACAAAAAATAACCAAAAGAATCTCAAAAATTTGAAAAAACCCCTTACTGGGACTTATGCACCACCTTGGGCTAATCAGTCCCAGTGCAAAATTTTAGCTACTATTTACAGAATTAAATTTCCAATTTTTAGGCTTCTGGTTGGTTATGTTACTTTTTTGTTTCAGTTTGGCTATTTGTTGTTACATTGAAATGATTAGAATTAACATCATTTACATTCATGACAATTATGGATAGCATTAGATTTCTGTAATTTTCATTTTCAGCATTAGTTCCTAGTTCCTTTAGATTAGATTCATTGGAAAATGAAAATTAAAAATTAAAAACATCAAAAGACCTAATCAAAGAAATTCTTAAATTTAGGAAAAGCATATCATCCAAGCTCTTTAGTAGTGATGACCTAGACATGTTAGACGAAGCCCTTGTGAACCTACTCTCACTAGAATCACCTCAAGACTTTTAGTAGTGATGACTTTGATATGTTAGATGAAACCCTTGAGGATTTCATCTCACAAAGCTCATCCACTAAGGCTTGTCATGAGAAACCAAAAACAAGAGAAGTTAACGTAATCCAACCTCAACTTATCCTTTACCCACCTTTTCATAAACCACAACTTGAGTTTACCCTTTATCCTCCTGAGAATAATGTATTGCATAAATCAGGTCATAATATTGTTTCTCATACATATAATACTAGAAACAACCCATAGCCACATCAACCAACCCTGACACCCTTACCTTTGCCCAATCAAACCCTACCTAGTGACCCTCATTTAACTTCACATAGTGGAAAGGAGTATAATCTCATTGAACAACTTAAGAATACTCCTACAAAGATATCCCTATAGGATTTAATTCATAATTCGTTGAACTATCACAGTATGCTTCAAACAACCTTACAACAAGTAGTGGTTCTTCCTAGTACAAACCCAAATGATGTGGAAGCTCTTATACAAGGAATGAATACAACAAATGTTGACATAAAATTTCATCAACATGAGCTGCCCCCTTTGGAATTGAGATAGAAAAATGAGGCCTTTATGATCATTGCTCAATTCAACAGAATAGGCATAAAAAGGACAATGGTTGATAATGGTTCCACTCTTAATGTGTGTAGTGCGAAACACTTAGATAAGTTGTGGGTAGATAAATCAACAATGCAACTTGACTCCTTATCCATTCAAGGATTTGAAAATGTAGGAAGGCAACCGCTCGGTATAATTACTTTACCTATAACAGTAAAAAAGTTTACCTTACAAACTCTTATTTATGTTATACCTCATGACCTTTCATACAATATTTTTTTGGGAAGACCCTAGATTCATGAGATGCATGTGGTTCCTTCAACTCTTCATCGTATTATGAAGTATGTCTATGACAACAAGGTATACCAAGTTGAAATGGACCCCGAGCCTAAAATTTTCCTACAAGTGGAAAAAGGAACTACAAGTCCTCTCAACACATTAATTCCCACATTCAATATAGCACCTTTAATGAAAGATAAGCAAGAAAGGGAAACAATGTCAAAGTTATTGGATGATGATTAGGGTTCCTTAGATTTCACACCCTCATTTATGGGAGAATACATAATCAAAAGAAAAGAAGATGGCAAGCAAAAGAAACCAATGCTAATGTCAGCTCAAAACTTGGAAGAACAATCACAAATATCTAACTCATCCACTCTCGAAGAAGATACAAGTTATACGACAAAAATTGATGAGATAGACTACCAAGAACCACCAAACCCAAAATAAATGGAACAAATTTACGGGAGAGGTTATGAACTTGTGAAGAAATTGGGTTATAATGGTTTGGGATATTGTCCTTCTAAAATTATGCAAGCAAAAAAGTGACCATTGTTAAACATCAATACTATCATGTGCAATCCAAAAGTCAACCTTATAATGAAACATTCTGAATTGCTTGACATGGAGTTACCCTCATCATGGGAGTATTTTGAAACTAAGGAAGCTTTGAAATGCATTTCAGGAGTTTATGAGACACTGTCTACTCCTCCCAAGGAAAAGGTTACATGTGGTATGATCAGTACCAAGTTGAGAGATGTCGAAGGTGAAAGTCATGACAATGCCACAAATGCATAACAATATAATCTTGAATTTCCAAAATCTAATGCACTCCCTTTAGGGGACGCAATTGACATACCAATGGATATTACGGATAATGAGAAAGTCATTAAAATTACAAAATGCCTCGATGATGAAGAACAAGAGAATACTACAACCTTGCTTCATGACTTTCCCAACCTTTTTGCTTGGAATTATTTAGATATGCCTGACATATATCAGAAGATAGTGACATGCAACATTATCCTTGTTGAGAATGCCAATCCCATTTGACAATAGATACACAAGATGAATCCTAAGATAGATTTTCTTGTTAAAGCTGAACTTTAAAATCTCCTTGATGCTTGCTTCATAATACCTATAGATTATTCTCCATGGATCTCAAATATTGTCATAGTGACAAAACCTAACAATCATATTAGGATGTGTATGAATTTTTAAGACTTGAATAAATCATCTTTAAAAGGTGAATTTCCCCTTCCTAATATTGACATTAAATAGTAGACTCGACTACAGGACATGCTTTATTGTCATTCATGGATGGATTTTTGAGATATAATCAAATCTTCATCAACCCTCAAGATCAATACAAAACAACATTTACAACTGTTTGTGGGACATTTTGTTGGGTTATGATGCCTTTTGGATTAAATAATGTGAGTGCAACATATCAATGAGCTATGACACTAATATTCCATGATTACATACATAATATCTTGGAAGATTATGTCAACAAAATTCTAGCTAAATCATTAACAAGACAAGACAATGTGAATGTCCTTCGAAAAATCTTTGAGCGAATTCGAACATACAACATGAGGTTGAATCCAAAAAAATGTGTCTTTGGTTTCGATTGTAGAAAACTTTTAGGGTTTATTGTGTCTCATAGAGGCATTGAGGTGGATACAAAGAAGATTGATGCTATTGTCAATATTATACCCCCTAAAAACATTTCTCAGTTACGCACGTTACAAGGAAGAATCCAAGCTATATGTCATTTTGTTGCATCTTTAGCCAATTGCACATTACCATTCACACATCTTCTTAGAAAGGATGTGCACTTTAATTGGAATGACGATTGTAAACATTATTTTGAGAGTTTAAAATAATATCTTGCAACTCCACCTATTTTACAACTTGCTATGCCCAATAAACCATTTATACTTTATATCACTGCCTCGACCCATACTTTAGCAGCATTGTTGGATCAACAAGATGAAAATGGTAAAGAGCATCCTATCTATTACATTATTTGAAAATTGATTGATTATGAGAAACAATACACAACAATAGAAAAACAATGTTTGGCCCTTGTATTCACTACAAGTAAATTGTGACATTATTTTCTCAATGCGGAAATATAAGGGATGACAAAATTTGACCCTCTCAAACATCTTTTTAATAAAAGTAATTTATTCGAACATCTAGCTAAATGGGTGATGTTGTTGACTGAGTTTGACCTAACATTTGTTTCAAAAAATGTAATTAAGGGTCAAGCCTTGACTGACCAGTTAGTTGATGCTCCTTCCCCTTTGGCATTACCTAGTAATGACTCTTTCCCCAATGATAATGTGTTGACAATCAAAATTGATACATGAAATCTATACTTTGATGGATCTAAGTGTAGAACAGGCTCCAATATTGGGGGCTATATTAATCCTGCCTACAGGAAAGCCTATTCCCTTGTCATATTGGTTCAATTTCATATGTACAAAAAAACTACTGAGTATGAAGCATTTCTCATGGGGTTATATTTTGTTTTAATCTTGGGTGTGAAAAAAAATAGAATCTTTGGTGATTCACAATTATTCATCAAACAAATAAATAGGACATATCAAGTAAAACATGATAAATTAACCAAATATAAGGATCTCACAATGAACTTATTAGAGAAGTTTGAATCATTCACCATTGACAACATCCCACAAAAAGACAATAGACATGTAGATGCAATGGCGAGTGCGACCTCTCTTATATTACCTCAGATCCTTCACAAGATGTCACATTTATTGTTCACCCAATCATGAAATAATCCATTGAAGGTAAACTCGAAGAAGTATTAGCAACAACCAAGCAAAACTCGAGTGAATGGTATGATATAATATTCAACTATTTGAAAGATAGTACTATTCTCGAGCCTACAACAATGAATACCCGACGTCACTTGCAAAAACTAGCAACCAAGTATGTTTCTAGCCGAAATATTATACAAAAGGTCCATTAATGGTATTTTTCTTAGATGCCTTAACAAATCCGAAATCCCCATAGCACTCAAAGACGCACATGTGGGTGCCTGTGGAGGTCATTATGGAGGTAGATCTTTAGAGAAAAACTCATTCGTATGGGATATTACTGGAGACATGTGGAAAGCAATTGCTTTGTGTACATTAAGAAATTTCATAAATGTCAAGAACATAGAAATTTGATTCATGCTCCTACTACTGAGCTTCATGCCCAAATTCCTATTTGGTTGTTCTTAGTATGGGGATTGGATCTGATTGGAATTTTTTTGCCACCTTCATTTTTTGGCCATACATTTATAATCACCACAACAGATTGTTTCAAAAAATGGGTAGAAGCTATACCTCTTCGATCCACCACTGCTGATGTAATATGTCATTTCATATTGGAACACATTATTGCTCGCTTTGTACTTCCTTCCACATTAGTTTTAGATAATGGAACACCATTCAGGAATAATGATGTGAAGAAATTCCTTAACACATTTAATATTCAACATCGCTTTTCTACATATTACTAACCATAATCTAATGGCCAAGTTGAAGAAACTAATAAAACTATCAAGAAAATTCTAAGAAAAATAGTTAATAATTATAATAAGGATTGGCATACGCAACTAACATATGCATTATGGGCTTACCATACTAGTGTCAAGTCATCAACAGGAACAACTCCTTATAACCTTGTCTATGGTACTGATTCAATGGTGCCCTTGGAGTTAGAAATCCCTACGTTAATGATTTATCTTCAAGAGGTCATTGACGATGACACTTACAAACAACAAATATTGCATTAGCTTGAGATGCTTGATGAACAACGCATTAACGATCTCAAGCATCTCCAAGATTATTCTAATCAATCACAACACAAGCACAGTAATAATGTCATACCTCACGTATTTGGTAAATTTGATCTGGTCTTGTATGAAAATCTATGAAACGTTAATGCATACTCAACTGAAAAAGGAAAATTCAATCCTAATTGGTTAGGACCTTATATAATTAATGAAAATTATGGGTTTGGTGCATATGCGTTAATAGACATGGATGGTACACCCCTCAAAGATCCTATCAATACCATGCATATGTGTCCATATTACGTATGAATCTCCTTGAATAGTATGGATGGTAAGTAGTATTGTTAGAGCTAATGGATTATATTCCATGGGCTTTCACATTGCTTCATTCTTGAGAAGTAACTCTTTGTTTGCTAGAAATATAAAGTGATTATTTAATTTCCTTTTATTTAATTATTTTAGGTCTCATACTATTCAAGTTTATTCCATGTGTTATGTTAGATTACATCCTTATAAGTATTTAATATTCTATAATTAAATCATAAGTGCATTTAATTTAACATAGAATACTTCACCACAATGTTGCATCTAAGAGAAACTATAATAATTTTTGATTAGATCACATCAAGAATGTTAAATCATGGAAGCATTCATTAAATAATGTTACAAAGGTTATTTATTCATTCATATTGACATTTAACATTCCAACACAAATAATAATAAAACATCATGTGCTCAAATATATCAAAGTTTTGTGTACATATCATCAAATATACAATACTACTAAGACCTGTGGCTACTAGATCCCTCAGGACCTGGTAGTCATATCTATCTGGTAGTAGTCTGTTGGGAGAT
The DNA here is from genome assembly GCA_007115665.2 of Sequoiadendron giganteum. NCBI lineage: Eukaryota > Viridiplantae > Streptophyta > Pinopsida > Cupressales > Cupressaceae > Sequoiadendron > Sequoiadendron giganteum. The sequence continues at coordinate 265,045,871 of CM021101.1, forward strand.
AGTGGTGTGCGATCATGACCGCTATCATCTAAGTGTACCAAGAGAAAACTCTAAACCTCATATCTATCCAAGGGCCTCTCAATGTGCTCTCGCTATTTGATCTCTCTTTGTCTGTAGCCTCACTACCTCTGCCTCTAGTCTCTTAAACTCTGGAGGGGTCTGGGATGACTATGCCTCTAGGGTAGCATAGGATCAATGGATGCATCTCCTCAAACTCTCATACATTACCTGCAGTCTAACATATGGCATGAATGACTCTGGGTCCTGATCCACAATGGGTGGGGGCACATAGTCTGAGTCTATGGCCTCCTCATCAAATAATGGGGGCACTATGTCTACAGTCACCTATCGATAGAGATCCTGAAAGTCTATCACATATCCTGCAAGATAGAAGAAATAAAATATTATTACACATCATGATATATATAAAGAATAAGCACAAGCATGAAAGCATAAGAATATTACCTATATCTCTGGTAGGCTATGGGAAATAAACCTCGTCCTATGATGGGGGCATGGAGGTTGTGCTAGCCTCTCCATGATTGAGGATATTAGTGACTGCTATAGTTGCTACTTGTGATCTAGTCATACAAATGGGAGATGACTCTCCCCATTCATTCCCTATTGGATCCTCATTCGCTACCTCATCACCCTCACTCATGGACTGCTCCTCCTCCTCATCATCCTCCTCATCTCCTCACTCCTATATGTCATAGTCAGGATCAACATCCTCATCATAGTCATCATCTATGACATCCATAAATATGTCTGCAACCTTATAGAATGTCTCCTTAGCTCTTTCCTCTACATCATCTCCCTCATCTGGGTATGGTCCTACATCACCTATCGACTCCTCCATAGGAAACCTGGGGGTCAGTTTTGATACTTTCCACCACTCCTCATAGTCTTTTGTTGCATCGACATCATCCACATTGGAGATCAAAGGCATGTCATGATCTAAATGCCCAGAGTCACTGTGAACAAAAACATGTATGGTAAACTGTATAGTATCACCAAGTCTCTGAGCACTCCACATTGATCTCCTTAAGAAGGTTCATGCCCTAGGTTCTATTTGTAGCTTCCCAAACTACCACATGACTAGATCATAGTACAAATGACATAATATGTAGTTGTGTCGACCAACCAAAAATTTGTCTAGCTATAATATCCTCATCTATTGAGTATGATCAGCCACTAAGGCACAAGCTAATAAGGTCTCTAAAGGATATCGTCCTCCTCTAGGTGGTCATACTCTCCAGAAGTGTAAATCACTATACTGCCAAAAATGTCATAGAGGATAGCTAAAGGCCCAAGGATACCACAAGGATGTCAGAAATAGGAAGCTGGTAGGTCTAGTACAAGTGATATGCTCAAGGCACCAAACCTATAGAAGCGTACAATGTACCATACTTTCCACCTCTCAATTTTTTTTTACCAAGATCATAATAAAAATGAGCTAGGATACAACATCCCCAAGCGTATATTGTTTTGTTCTTTGCCATCCCTCATATCACATGTACTAGTGCTCCCTCCAGGTGCACTCCCCACCCATTTGGGATGAGCACTAGTGCAACTATCAGCACCATAATCCATCTAACTAGTGGTGCTTGTGAGTACAAAAGCATCGCCAGGTCTATTTGTGCCCTCACTCTCTCATCATGTACTAGTCCATTCAGGTAGTACTACATGTCATATTTCATCACTTGAACTGACTGCTCTACTCATAAGTGTACTCACTCACCTTAGAGTATCTAGAGTACGTCTTAAAGTGTGATCATCATCTCACCAGTCGATAGATGAAACATGCATGTATCGACATCCCAGTGCTCTACTAGCACCATCAACATCACATCATGGTACATCATGGGGGGCATGAGGTATGCCCAGTAAACTCCAATAGTCTGTAATAACTTTGTGTCTTCCACTAAAAGGGTGAGGGCTAAATCTCTCAGCAGACTGATTTGTCTGCCTCCTAGATCCTGACGCAAATGAGTGGACACCTAACAAAAGCATAACAATATATCCTATAAGCAGTCTAATCTCCTCAATTTTCACATCAATAATCATAAAAGTGTACTAAATTTGCTCTAATGTGCTTTCCTAAAGGCCCTATACACTTTAGAACCCTTTTTGGATAATTCATGAAGAAATGAGACACTTTCCGAAAAAGTGGAACACTTTGCGAACAAAAGGGATACTTCACAAAAAAAGGGGAGGTTTTGCGAACTTTTTTCCAAGGCCCTAAATTAACCTAGAAATACATAAATATCATCAAATCATTGCGTAAGGACAAAGTGAAGGGTGACGATTTGACTTACCTCATGATTATGTTCATCGTGTGCCACCTAGTCTCACATCACATCCAATCTTGTCGGCCTGTAATCCCATCTACTCAACATATTTCACTATTCATTAATCGCTATCAAGCTACATAAGGTAAATGCCACAATAGTAAGAATTTAATTCACATTTTCACTCTTATGTAAGTTGAAATTAGGGTTTTTACTACATTAGGATTAAAAATTACATTTCAATAAAATCAACATAACGGGTGCTAGCAAACTTTGTTTTTGATGCCATTTGTTGCTTTGGAATCATAATTCTGCTCCTGACATAATCAATTTTCTATCATTATGCGGCATGGTACTTGGAAATTCCCTATGAATAACTTATCCTATTCGGCATGGCTAGACTACTACTTTGATTCCATCTCTAAAAAGTAAGCAAAATAAAGGGGGCATACATCTACCCTCGAATATGATTTCTAGATAGAGGTTTTCTAAGAATATTATTTTTTGGACAACTAACGAATTTGTGTTGCAAAATGCGGTTCCTAACATTGTGGTTTTGCAACTAACTACAGTGGGGGCTTTGTTCTCATGTGTCATTAGTGAACTCATATGTGTATCATTCTTAGATTCCTTTGGCTTATATATGCACATAAAGTCATATGGGTGCCAAAGTGGGGGCTAAATGAAGCATAGAAAATTGTGCACTCTTGAAAAAAGAGACGATTTCATACTTAATTTGGACCCATTTTTGCACCCTTGCATTAATTATCCTTGAAAATCATCATTTATAGGCCCCTAGGATCCATTATTTTGGAATTTTGAGGCTCATTCAACTTAAAAATCATTTAAAATTTGTCAAAATCCCAAAAAAATCAAAAACCCACCTCAAAAACTTAAGGTGGCACTCATTCACTACCTTGGATGAATGAGTCCCCTTAGGTGGGACCCATTTTCCAAGGGTGGCGAATGAGTCCCATTTGGGGTCGTTTTCAAATTTGAATGGGAATTCAACAATTTAATTCAATTTTTTGGTGAATGTTGGCCTTTGGGATCTAAATAACGGTCAATTAGTTGTTGATGCATATAAAAAAAAAATTCTAAGTCACTTTTATGAATCTTTAAGCACTTTGAGAAAGAATTTTCAAGCATCAAGCATCAAGATTCTTCAAGAAAGTTCTCACAAGAGCATTCAAGTTTCAAGAACAAGTAAGGTTGAAGCTTTAGAGAAACATTAAAGATTTTTTGCAAGTCTTCAAGCTCACTTTAAATCAAGATCTAGAATTGTCAAGGGTTGATCATGGATGCCTATGGTGAATCACGATGGATTCTAGGTTAGGGAGATCCAACTATCCATGAATCCAATCCTAAATACTTGTGTCCTAAGTGATTCCATCCTCCATTATCACTCTACATTTAGCCTAAGGTAGAAGCATCACTAGGGCTCATTTGGGATGATTGAATATCATGACAAGTGAATCATTCATCTCTTCATTTCTATTCTTTCATGTTAGAATAGGATTGCATCATGTTTCAGATTTCCTAGTCTTAGAGACACTTAAGGCTAGGATTTTCATGCACATTTTATTATATTTTTCAAGGTTTAAATACCAAACTAGGGGTTTGACCAAGGAAAACCCCCCATTACCAAATCAAGTCAAATTCTATTTGGCAGGTGATTTTCACAAGTTCGGATCTAGAACTCAAACTAGGAGAGAAGGGCAGGTGCTAAGGTGCAAATCAAAATTTTAAAATATAAAAAATGTTGAGTTGGACTAATTCACCAAGAGTGGAAAATGAGTCCCACTTCTTCTGTCTATTAGATCAAGTTGTAGATTTCAATACCCTTTTTTCCAAAATAGGCTCCCACATAGAAATCTGGATCTGGGACTGATTCACCCAAGTTGGAGAATGAGTCCCAATTGGTCAAAAGTCAACATTTCCAGAATTTCAGAGTTGTTTCTAGTACTTTGGAGGTTTACAAGTGCAAATTTCTAGTTTAACAACTTTCTATTACATTTTACTTGCATTTCTAGGTCATTCATTAAAGCATTGCATCAAACTAGGGTTTCACATTTCATTCTTCATTGCATTATCTTTCCAAGTCTAAACTTGGTGGTGAGCCCCTAATTTACATCATCCAAATCCCCTAGAACATCCCCTTTGTCATATTTTGATCTCCTTTGTATTATAATCTCAAGGATTTGTTCTTGAATGAAGTGTGGAAGATTGTGGCCCTAGGTCCTAAAACCTTAGTAGAACGCCCAAATTTCACCATTTTAGTTACTTGTAAAGAGATTTATATGAACATATATTTACATTAGGAATATAAAAAAGATAATAAAGAATAATGTTTCAATAAATGAAAGATTAAATTTAAATAAAATTTTACTTCAAAAAAAATGATTTATGTAGAAGAGCAACGTTTATTATGAATCTATAGAAATACATATTATTAATCTTGAATTTGAAAATCTTACTTAAAAAAAATTAAAAATCATCAAAGTCTTAAAAGAACTACCTCTCACGGTGCTATTAAAGATCTTAATACTTACAGTGTGTTATTCTCAAACATAAGCTTAAACAATCAACTCATTTCATTTTCCATATTCATGAAAATAAAACTATTTGCATGTACATGTGTGCCACTAAGTTAGTAAAGTGATGGAAATAAAATAGTAATGCAAAAAAATAGTGTTATAGGAAGGAAAAACATAGTTACAAGTTGTAATGCCCCTTCCATTTACATCAGAGATTAACTAGTAAATCAATAATTAACATATAATATTATAATATTAAACTAAATCTATAGGCATGTGAGCAGTTGATGATATAGAATTTTAACTAGTTGAACCCAATTTGTGATATAAAATATTTTTTAACGTTTTGTACTAACAATATAGAAATATTTGACCATAATTCATGGAATCTATATGTTTATCTAAAATTTTCATTGGAAACATCTACAAGTGACCACCATACATCATATTCTTCATTTGTGACCTCATTCATAGTATGTATCTCATCATGATGCTCTAGGGAAGATGATTATCCTCAAATATAAATGAATAGATTGGGTCATTGAGAATAGATAGATATTTTAATTACACTACTATAAAGAAGGAAGATTTACTACTCATGAGTCTCTTTATTCTCAAGGGAATCTCAAGGGGTGAACTTCCTTAAACTACCTTAAGGAACAACGTGAGAATTTCAAAATTAGAAAGAGTAGGTCACAGAGATTTTCTAGACACACTAGTGAGTTCTCAGTCAAAGGATGATAGTGATGAACAAGGATGATAGCATGGAACACTGGAATCCTAGAAGCATGTTGGTGTCTCATACAGACCATAAATCGAGAATGTCATATAAAACAACAAGGTGACTACTACTATTCCAACTGCTAATAAAATCCTAGAATGTGAGAAAGTCATAGAATATAACATAATTGAAATCAAGTGAACTAAAATGATAGAACTAAAGAGGATGGACAAATAAAATGACCACAACAATCCAAGCGATGAAGCCTCTAGCAAGTAGATATCTAAAATGAATAATTTTGTTTAGTTCTATACTTAGGAGATCGAATAACAATCTTCCTTGCTCTCATTCAAGGAAAGCCCTAGAGATCTCAATCGAAAGTATGCAAAGGAGAAAGAGATCTTGCAATAGGTCTATCCTAGGGTCTGATTGTAAACTAAAGTGGGGTTCACCACCAAGTTAGGGATTGGAAAGACTAATGGAATACAACACCTAATGCTTGAAACTAATACAATGCAATATTTCACTAAATGACCTTGAAAAGCATGTAAAATAGAATATAAAGCTGAAAGATGAAATGTGTGCACCGAGAAACCTGAAGAAGATTGGATGAAGCTCTTAAATATTGAAAACACTAATTTTAAGGCAGAATGGAACTCATATGCTAGACTGGGTGATTTAGTCCTAGATCAAGGTTCCTAGGTAGGAACTAGTTTCTAGTAGTGTAGATTCTGGAACTGTAAAAATCTAAAAATTTACTTATACTAGGACTCATATGCCAGAAGTGGCATATCAATAATAATTAGAGTGAGAATAGGGTCCACCAAAATGAGTTAACAAAGTGATGGACCACTCATTTTTCAAATCCTTAATGACCCCAAATTATGCAAAATAAGATGCTAATAACAACCAAAAATGTAACCTAATTGTTATAGAATATATGAGGGAAGGTTTTAGAGCATAAAAAGATATGTACCTAGCTAGAAATTTTTTTTTGAGCTATGGAGAACTCATTCGCCTTCAGTGGCAAATGGGTCCTTTTAGAGTTTTGGAAAACTTATTTCAAGATCTTGTTCCTTGATGTCTAGATGAAGCCACAATAGTGGTTTACAATTCCAATGAGGAAGGAAAACTCACAAAAAATGACCCCATGCCAAAAATGTGATTTTGGGGGTTCGTACAAACCTACTGGTTCGAGTGAACCGATTCCCTAGTTTCCTGCCCAAAAGCTAAATAAAAATGCATTATGTGAGGTGGTTCGCTCAAACTAGGGTTTTGAGCGAACCCTGGTTCAAGAGAACCCCTAGGGGTTTGTACGAACCCCCCTTATCCCTCATTCTCCCCATTAGACACAAAAAAACCTAAATTTTTTCACTTCGAAGCTCGGTTTGAACATGAAAATGGTAGAGACTTCACAAACCCAACTAGAATTAGGTATTCCTCATAACGATCTATCCAATGAATATAATTTTGATATGTTTTGGTTTTATTACGTATTTGTTTTTTAAGTTTTATTAAATATATGTTTTTCATTAAAATTTAAGGTCTTTGTTCTACACATGTGGAAAAATAGCAGATTATCAATTTATTTTTTTTGAAAAATATGGGTGCACAAGATATTGAAGTCTTTGATCCAACAATTTTTTTTTTGAATCTTGATATATACAAAAGAAATTACGTGTTATACGGTCGCACTATGTCTGAATTGTAATTTGTTTGACTTCAAAACTTGATTAAAGAAAAAATATTCAATAAAAAACTATCTAACCAAGTGGAATCACTAGATATCAGAGTTACAAATCTAAATTTTAAAGAATTATAATTTTATCCTTCATGGAAAAAACTTTATGCATTATACGGTGTGCGCCACTTCTTAAAAATGCTATTTTCTTAAAAAAAACCATTTTTCATGGGAGATGGAAAAAGAAGTGCAATCTGATTCCAAAATTTTTGAATTTTTTTTTTTAGAATCTATAGACAAAATGTGATGAGACTCTAGTTTGCATCATCTTTAAATTCCTCACAGTTTAGCTGCTATAGGTGCCCGAATGTGAAGATTTAGTTAAAAATAATAATTTCAGTGTCCAGTTTGGCAAATAATTGTAAGCCACTATTGTGGGATCACCCATCCGCATTCTTAAATTCCCTATTGTCAAATTCTTGAAGGTTGTATGCAATTTTGTAGAGCTCTTCCCATGATCTTACACTTTGAATGACAACTTTTTCTACTTTTCAACTTTGACAATCTTACTCCAAATCTTTCTCAACTTCATATTCAACCTATAAATCCGCAATCAGACACTCAAGGGAAAAAAAACGTGTTCATTTATTAGTGAATGGTGGTTTTCCTTAGTCAAACCCCTTGTAGGTAATACTATTGAAATGAAGGAAATGAAGCATGAAATATGAAACATGCAAATGATATCACCTTGGATGATGTCTTGTGAATCAAATCTGCATACTAACATGTAGTGGCCATGAACAATGTAGATCTTGGATCCAAAATTATTCTTGTGAATAGATCCTCAATGCAACATTAACTTCTTAGCTCAACACACATCAATGCATCAAACCCTTGACATGATGATAAGACTTTGAACTACTACAATAAACACTTGAAATATGCCTTGAAATGCCTTATGAATGCTCTTATAATTCTCTTGTGAACTCCATCTTCCTATAGTGCTTGAGTGAGAAAATTCTAGGATGAAACTAGGTGAATGAACCCCTTATTTATACTAAATTAGGAGATTAACCCTAAAAATCAAAGAATTAAGGCTGACACCAGATCTAGGAAAAAAAATAATTAAATTACTACCAAAATTAAATTAAAAAAGGGAGGTCTCATTAAGGGAGGACCCATTTTCCATTAAAGGTGAATGGGTCCTAGCTAAGTTTCTAGGACCAAGCTTCGGGGAGTTGGAAGAAGGCTAAAACCCCATTCCAGATCAACTGAGAAAGCGGGGACCTATTAAGGGAGGATCCATTCACCATTAAGGGAAAATGGGTCTTGGCTCAACTAACCAGGACCAAAATTTTCCCAATGAAATAATTTCTAATTAAATTATGATTGTCGGGATAGATCTTTAGGGGGTGTCAAAATTAAATCCTAAATTTGAATTAAAAGGGGGTTAATAAATCCAATTAACCACAATTAATTAAGACCACCTAGCTAAGTGTGAAATTACTTTAAAACACTTTACAACACTTAAACAAGGTACACATTATGTACATTTTATTTAGAAAGGGGACCGTTAGACTCAATTAAGCATATACACCCTCGAAAAGCATGAAAGTATATTACAAAACTTTACAAAACCTTTGGAAGGATCAATTAAGGCATGTTTTAGTTAAATAAAGGTCTTAGAATAGTGTGAAGGTGTACAAGACATTACAACACCACTCCAAGGAACCATTAGTTCAACTTTAAGGTCAATTATTAAGCAAGCAAGGGAAAAGGCTAATTTTTTCGTTACTACATTTTTCCCCCACTTTAGTGAGAGGATGGCCCCATGTCAAACTCACACTAAATTAGACATTCAAGAGAATTAAGTATGTAGCAAGAGAAAAGATACATGATCATACCTTTTCAAAGGCCAAGAAAAATAAACAAAAAAAAAGGATCAAGCACAACCAATTCAATGCGATGTGAGGTAGTGGCTATTTGTTCATAACATGCTGCTCACTCTAGGGTAGTGGAACCTCAGTCTATCTGCTAGGTGAGTTGTCCCAAAATATTTATGCTCACTCTAGGGTAGTGGAACCTTAGTTTGTAAATGATTTTGTAAATGATTTTGAATGTCATGTAAAAGTTTTGCTTAAAGGGGATATATCTTTGTTCATTTAATGGTCTTCCTCTTACAGAGCATTGTTCCTAATGTCTCCAAGAGAGGACAAGTCAAAAGTGTTCAATCATCGCCCATGGGATGCCTCATTTGCATCATGCCATGTCAGTAGATCATACACTCTTGGATGGAATCAAATCCAATGACACCACCAAGAAGAGGACACATCACAAGAATAAAAGGAAAATCATGCCATGAAATTTTTCCAAAATATGTCATCGATGTATGCCCCCACTTTAAAGTGGTTGTTACACCATTATTGTGAGAAATTTCTTTACAGTATCTAATGTTTTTTATCCTAAGACATGAGAGATTTCCTCGAAAAACCCTATGCCAAGTCATATTTTTTTGAAGCAAGCTATGTCATGAAATAGGAAGGAAGGCTTTCCACCAAAAACACATAAGGGATCTATCAATTTAGGGTCAGTATGTCTATGATACAATGTTTTCATAGAGCATAGAACTATCATCATTCCCAAAATACTCACATAACTCAAAGAATGACACAAAGAGAGTGAAAACAAAGAAAAATCCTTTCAGCTCAACATGGAAAAAATATGAATGTCTCGATGCCTTGTGTCGTCCCCAAAAGAAAACATAAGACAAATTAAAAGATAAAGATAAATATTTTGGGTAAACATGGAGGATACATGAATGTCTCGATTTCTTGCATCATCACCAAAAGGAAAACACAAGACAAATGGCATAGAGAAGAATTGAGACACAAATAGAAGAATTCAAAAAAAAGAGAGGAACATGAAATGAAATTTCATGAGGGATCACATTACACACATGCAATCACAATGAAAAATAAAAAAACAAAAGAATAGTAAGGCATAGGTGAGTCAACCTAAAGGAGGTCATTCACCTCTGAATATTGGTCAGTATAAATGGAAGGCAAGAAACTAGACAAAGGGACAAGAGAAAATTCTGAACTAGGATACAGACCAAGTTCAACACTCTGTTTAGGAGATTTTTCATCTAAGCTCATAGAAGAAGAAAAAAATAAATTCAACTAATCATGCACTTGTTCATCAATCTTTGCAATGTTAATTTCAACTTATAAGTTAATCACAATAGGAGGTCGAATAACAATATCCACGTAATGTTCTTATTTATGTTGTGGTGAGGGTTGAGATTCATCATGCATTGCTTCACATAGGTTTGTATTTTTAATCTGTATGTTATTTTTGCTTTCCTGAGTTTATAATCTATGAGAAATAGCATGACATCTACATCTATGCTCTTTATCATTTTGATTTCTTTTTAGTTTATTGTCAATTTTTTTTTGTGTAAGAGTAGGTTTGTCAATTATAGGCCCCTTCTCTTCCTTGACAGGACTAGAGGGAACAACAATAGGTCTCTCAACCGCTTTATCTTTGACTTTGTAAAAAAATTTGACTCTAGGAGGGACAATGGGATTGTTTGTTTTATCTTGTGGTCCCTTGTATGAAATTTCTAGAGGTTGTTCTATAGATTGTTCTTGTATGTTCAGAAGTGCTTAAATTGGTTTAATCATTGTCTCTTCAAGGATGGTTGGTTTAGTCATAGGTTGAGGAATATTGTGAAGGGATAGTTCATCTATTTTCTTTGCCTTGAATTTTTTGTATGATTTGAAAAATAAATCTTCACAAGGCTTGATAGGTTCCATAGGTTCAGGCCAGAAGTAATCTAGTGAAAATTTACCTTTTTCCGAGGCAAGATGGAATCCATTATGATGCATAGTGAAGATGGCATTTCCAAATGGAAACTTTAGACATTTATGCATAACCAAAGGGATGGCATTCATGGATTGAAGCCATGAATAGCCTAGCTTCACATGAAATTGGTTTGATAGTGGGATATGGAGAATGAGATTGTTAATGTTTTTGGTCCCACTTTTAAAGGGAGATCTATCGAGCCTATCATAGGGCAAGAAAATCTGTTACGTGTCTCGATCCATGCTTTCAGGTTGTCATATGTATCTTGATTTAGCTCATCCACATATAAGAATAATTTTTTTATCACATTCTCTCCATAGATGAGATCAATTAATATCCCATTAGTGGGCTTATTATTGATTCGGCCAGCTACGTAAATAGGACCATCAAGTGCATGTTTAGGTATGCCACTTTGTGAGAAAGCAAGGCAAAGAGGTTGTCTAATCAATCCCTTACAAGTTCTAGCTCTGATAAATGCTATCACTTTTTTTGTAGGATGTTGTTCAATGGTATTCATATTCTCATCATTCGTGTCAACATTCATCACATCAGTCTTAGTCTCACTAGTTTTGACAAATGAAATATTGTGCTTAGGCATGGGATTTGTAAATATTTGTAAATTTTTATTAAGAGGAGCTATAGACTTATTACCTTGATCATTCACACCTTCGATTTGAAGTATTTAATTCTTAATAAGGTCTTCCGCAAGATGTTTAAGATGTTTAGAGTGTTTTGTACTATGTCTATTTGTTTGATGGTAATAAAAATAAGCATTATTTTGAAAGCCTTTAGTCAATAGCATAGTAGGATCACATTCTCTAATAGGAGGTAAGGTAAGCATGTTTTTGTCAATAAGCTGCAAAATGATATTGCAAAGGGTATTGGGTAAATGAGTGAATTCGATCCCCCTATCCCCGAAAGGATTTGTCATTTTTATAGAAGCCACTTGATTATTGTTTTGTTGATTTTTCTAAAGAGGATTTAATTGCAATAATTACTTAGTTTGTTTCTTGAATGGTTGATAGTTGTTTCAAATTTTCGATTCGGTCTTTCTAGGGTGACTAGGGTGATTTTTCACATCACGACCACTAGTCAAGTTTTGATGGTCACGAAGGGTTGTACATAAATGTATGAAGGATGGAAACCTAAAAATTTTAGGATTTCTTTGGATTTTATCTTGTAAGTTGGCAATGAACATTCTTTGAAGGTCAACATCGGGAATATCAATGTTGACTTGTGAATAAAGTGTTTGATATCTTCCTATGAGATTAGTCAATTTCTCATCCTCTTTTTACTGGCATGCCATTAAATTAGCAAGGGTCATATTGGGGCCCATGTGAATATGGAACTGGTTGTATAATCCATCAATGAGTTCACTGAATGAAATAGTTGAATTTTTCGGTAAGGATGAAAACCACTCTAAAGAAGTATCCTTCAAAGATCTAAGGAATAGTTTAGCCAATAATTTATCCTCAAAGATGAAATCACTACACAAAGTTTTGAAGGAAGAAACATGGCCTACAAGATCACCTTTCCCACCATATTTCTCAAAGTAGGGGACCTCTATACCTTGTGGCATTTGTGCTCTTAATATATTGAGGAAAATGGTGTAGACTTGATGTATTGCAAATGTTGACCATTATTGTTTTGTTGTAATGTTGGTACTTGTTGTTGAAGAGATTTCATGTTTTACAAAATTGAATTGATGAGAGGGATAGTTTGGTTATAAGGTTGAGGGGAATAAGGTGGTGTAGTGTATGTATGTAGAGGTCTAGTGAATTGTAGGTTATTGAAGGTGGATTGTTGAGGGGGTATTGTATTCAAAGGCACAAAGGTAGAAGGAATTCTTGTGGGAGTACCTAAGAAATTATACATGGTGCTAGTGGGTATGAATGTTGTGGTTGGTTGAATGGTAGTTGTGGGTTGAAAGTTTGTTATAGGTTGGAATGTTGTTGTGGCTTGGAATGTTGTTGTAGGTTGGAATGTTGTTGTGGCTTGGAATGTTGTAGTTTGGAATGTTGTTGTGGGTTGGAATGTTGCTATTGGTTGTGTACTAGTGTATGTAGGGATGGATATTGATATTGTGGAGGAAAAAAATGGAATTCCACTTTGACTTTGAGAAGACCCTGTGAACATAAATTTCCTCGAGCTCCCTCTTGGTGGTTTTTATTTTTGCTAAGTACCAGCCCACGCCTCATTTGTTTGAATTCCATCAGGATCCTTTTTGCAAAAGCTTCTTTTGATTGCTGCCATGTGTCCGCCAGGTTCTCTTCACATGGATTTATCCCTTGTCTCTTCTAACAACTCTCACCATGCTTCTACATGTCAGCAATTTGCATATTTGAAAGACACTTCCCTTTGCTTTTCTATTGGGCCCCGATCACTTTCCATGTAGCATCGATTCGCGTACATTTTTGGTGGATCCCACTGACAATGCCATTTGTAAAGGATACTTCTGTGTGTCTTCACTACATAGGTTTTCATCATAGGGAGGGAGGAATGAACCATGGGCTCTAACCTGTCACCATGTGTCTCTTCTAGGTCTTCATTGAGGAGAAGTAAGGAGCAAGCAACGAGCCTCACAAAGATTGTCATGTGTTCTAAACTGCCTTCATGGATTAGCAACACATGTTGGAACTATGTTATGCTGGGACCACTGCCATCATTTGTAGGGGATGCATCTAGTTTCAAAATGACCATATTCCATGCTCAAAATATTTTTGGTTATTGGCTCGCCAGGCGGTGGGATTTTTATCTATAAATACTGCTTCCTCTTTCAAAGAAGGGGTTTAGAACTAACAAAAAAAATTGTGGAAAGATACTAGGCCTCTTGTATTGTTTCACCTTATTTTATAAGATTCACAGACTGTGCCATTGTTCAACCTTTATGTTTCTTGACTATTTGATAAAGCTTTATACTATGCCAACACTGTATTGAGTAATTTGTTCACAGACTTCTATAAATTCAATATAAGCTTGTTGATTTAGACCATGTATTTGAATCTTCTTTTCAGTAAATGTATGGAAGTTATTTTATGTCATTGATGAAATAATTTAGGTTTCCATTTTGATTTCTATTATTCTAGGACATAGTAGATTGTTGAATGACCCTTAAATCATATCTAATAGATAGGTTTATCATGCACATATCTACTTCTTAGTGCATCACCTTAGATTAGATTTCATTTTACATTCATTTCCTTCTACCCTTTTCAACCCCCCAATTACAGAAGAAGTCGACTTCTTTAAAAACCAAGAGGTCACTCAGTTTAGCGCAATAGGTCCTCCTTTAACTGAGTTTCCCATAAGGCTATTACCTTGTCAATTTTTGGCATCAATAGTTTCTTTTATTAGCACGCCCAGTGGGACTGCTTTAATGTAACTAAATCTAAAGTGCGTGTATGATCCATTGGCCTATTACTAGATCCCAAATAGTGAATAACCATAGTTTTTTAGTGTCGCCACTAGGAATAGTAAAAGACAAAACCCATATAGTGAATATTTCATCTCCTTCGCTAGCCATGTTGCCAATTTCTAACAAAAATTATGTGGTGTGGGATGCTAGAAGCCCTCTTATAGCACTAGTAGCACCCATCATCTTGGCCTCTATCTCGGTCTCTTCTTTAAAATCTATACCTAAATTTATTGGGGATGGCTCAAGAAAACCATCCGAACATCTGCAAGATATGGAAGACATGTGTTTGGTGTATAGAGTTACCGACCAAAATATAGCACTAAGGTTACTAGCAACCTCTTTCAGGGGCAAGGCACTAGACTGGTACCACACTTTACAAGATAACACTATCAATACTTGGGATCAGCTTGAAGATCCTTTCTATGAGATATTTTGAAATGATGGAGATCGGTCTTCACTCTACTATTAGTTGGCAACCATAAAGTGGGCTCCTCATTAAGCCATGACTCACTTCAATGCCTGGTTTCACACAACTTCTAGGCAGATAATTTAGGCTATTATTCGACTGTTGGTTGAGTTGGAATTCATGTTCTACCTAAAATCCATCCATTCTGAAATCTCTATGATGATCTAGTTCTCTTGGTGGAACCACTTTACCAAATGCATATAACATCGCAGTCAAAGTAGAAAACAACCTAATCAATGTTGGGAAGTTACCACCTCGGCCTATTATGCCTATATTTCTAAACATATCAGTTCCTGCTCAAGAAATAACATCTACCAGTGTACCCTCTCCTCCTCAATCTGTGTACACATATTTGAGCACACCACAAAACATTGTTTCCATGTCTAATTATTCAAAAGAAGAGATGAGTGACATAAGAAAATTGTTTCAGAACCTAGCAAATGAAGTAACTACTATCAAGTGTAGCCAGTCCACACCTCCAAGACCAACCTACCAAAATTATCAAAGAAAAAGGCCTTCATACCAGTAGAACCAATATGAAGGAGGTGTGCACACAAGTTCATAGGCCCAAGTGACTAATTAAATAGTGTCGGTACCTACTCCGCTTGGAGCTATTCAACCAAGTACGAGTAGAGAGTTGACTGGAGGGTAGAACAACCCCGCCAAAGATATCAATCCTTGGTGCTTCCCCTATGGTGATGCACATATGCCCCAAAATTGTCTGCATGAGAGTTTACAGCAAAAGGTGGAAAAACAATGCAACCAAGGTATAAAATCAAATTTAGGAGGTTATACATATACCTCTCCACAAATGGAAAATGTGGTACTTACCACTCAAATGCAAGGAATATCCTTAGAACAAGAAAATGACATAGCTCTTGACCATGCCCTCTTCTCATGGATGGAAGAAGAAGAGGCGATATTCACATATGAGGAATTCACCTCGGAGACCCCACAAGTGTAGTTCAATTACAAAATTTGTTTAAATAGGAGATTCATGAGTGAACCGAGCACCATGCAGCCTACAAGTGCCTCCAACCAAACTCCTAGTTCTTCCACAATTGCTTCACAACCGCAGCTACACAAGGAGATTGTAATAACTAGAGCTAAGTAATCTAAGCCTTCAAATCTTCTGCTTACGTATCCCTTTGGGATATCTTAGCTATTTCAGATCAGAATTCATTATTGCAAAAGGCCATCCGGGAAGACATAGTTACTAAATCAATAGAGCAATTTCTCAAAGAAAAGGCCATTGTCTCATCATCTTTGGCCAAAGTTCTCACAAATAGTGAAGAAGAGACCTATTCAAAAGTTAAAGAGAAGCAAAAACCCAAGCCTTTTTGCTTAACTCTTATTTGCCATGATTGACTTTGGCGCTAGCACCATAGTAATGCCCAAGCAGATAGCTGAAGCCTTAGGATTTAGCTATGAACCTTTAAAAAGGGGAGTTATGTAGCTCGATGGGAACAAATTTGAAATTCTAGGTGTCATCAAAGACCTCTCCTTCACCTTATTCACCTACCCAAGCATCCCAGTTCCACAAGATATTTTGATCATAGATACATATTCCTCGCACATTTGGCCTCTGCCTATCTTGGGAATTCACTTCAAAAATAGGTGGGTATCTTTCTTTGGATTGGTCTCACCTGATCCTAAGAACCAAGCACATAGTTAAAATGAAAATAGTGTTTGAATCTTTGCATTCAAAACATGTGGCTGATTGAAGCCATGATCAACTTTGAGGCTGCTCATACCTCTTTCACCAAATCAAAAACATATGGTACTGATATACTTGAGGATGAGAAGGTAACTAAAGATTGGACTGATCAAGAAGAGGTCCTCTTGAGTGAATATATCGACACTGATCCTTTTAGTAACTATCATTCTATTGGACTGAGAACCTATGTCATATATTATGAGGATCAAGAGATCCCGAAGGTGGTAAACAATTGTGTGGTCAATCAAAGCTCAGAGTTGCGGACATTGCACTTTGATGGTGCAAGGTGCAAATTTGGCACTTGTGCTAGGATCTGTTTGAAATATCCAACCAATGAGGAGATTTTTAGGTCTTTCTACTTCTAGTTTGCTTGTTCAAATAATGAAGCTAAATACGAAGTCTTGGTCCAAGGTTTAAGCCTCATAGAGTGGATGGGTGCCAAGCAAATAATGGTGTTCAAAGACTCTGAACTGATAATTAATCAAGTTTGAAACATCTCTATAATAAAGAATGTTTGCATGTGGTCTTATAGACACAGGGTCTTGGACTTGATTGCACCTATTTTGAAGCTTTTAATATTCAGGTGGTGCCTAGGGAGAATAATTCAATTGTAGATCGCATGGTGACAATAGGATCTCAATTCGATCCTATCTCCAACTTGATCAATAATATACACTATGTGTGAGTGATTTTCCTACCCTCTATTCTAGATAATGATCAAAGCTGGCAAGTGTTTGAAAGTGATGAACACATCACCTCATTCATCCAACAATCGAGAGAGTTTTTTGATCACCTTCAGCCAAAAATTGAAGAAGCATATGAAGGGTAAATCATTCAATTAAGATCTAACAAGATTCCAAAGGGCCTAGTCACTCTCAAAAAATTTATTGACTATGATGATGTGAGAAATGATACAAGGAATTTTGTGGCAAACAAAGAGGACTATGTTGATCTTGAAATTAGAGATGGAAGAAAGCTAAAAGTCAGAAAAGAAGTGTTGTAGCATGACAAGGACAAACTCATGCAATTTTGTGAAAAATATGAAGGAGTAGTGGCCTCATCATATGATGACCTTAGGGGATATGATCCTGAAATCATCCAACACATTATTGATCTAACAGAAGGTGCTAAACCCGTCCGCCAAAAGAAGAGGCCAATAAATCCAAAGATTGAAGCACTAATGGCACATGAACTAAAAAAGTTGATCTAGTCTAAAATTGTGTTTTTGATCAAGCATAGTACATGGGTGTCTAACCTAGTCTTGATCCAAAAGAAGAATGGAGACATTCATCTCTATGTTGATTTCCATAATCTAAACAAGGTGTTGCTAAAGGATCACTACCCACTGCCTTCCATGGAATCAATCTTGTAGACTGTAGGTGGTGCAAAGGTGTTTTCTCCATTGGATGGATTTTTGGGTTACAATCAAATCTGAGTTAAAGAGGAGGACCAACATAAGACAATGTTCATTACCAAGTGGGGAACATTTGCATATTCAAAGATGTCTTTTGGCCTTTCAAATGTTGGAGCTACTTTCTAGCGAGAAATGCATATTTATTTTAGAGAATTAATTAACAAGATTATCTTAATCTACTTGGATGATCTAACTCTGTTCTTTATATCAAAAAATGACCATTTTGATCATTTGGAGATGGTTTTTATAAAATTCTAAGACTTTGTGGTGTCCCTGAACCTGAAAAAACATGTTTTCAGAGTGTCTTAGGGAATTTATTGGGGCATGTAGTGTCCAAATATGGTATTTTCGTTGATCTAGAATGGGTAACAACAATCAAGGAGCTGCCCCTATCGGTCAACAAAAAGGGAGTTTAGTCCTTTCTAGGGAAGGTGAATTTTGTGAGCAAGTTCATTTCGGACTTTGCAAGCTTGATAAGGCCAATCACCCTTATGTGCAAAAAGGATTAGCCATTTAAATAGATAAGGGAGGCTAGAGAAGCTTTTGAGAAGGTCAAAGAAGCCATTATTTTGGCCCCTATGCTAATAAATCCTTACCTATCAAAATATTTTATCATGTATGTGTTCAGTAGCCAATCTAGGATAGCTATTGTCCTAACCCAAAAGGATGATGAAGGAAAAGGGGAACATCTGATAACCTTCCACTCCCAAACTTTGAAAGACTGTGAGACAAGGTATAACTTTGTTGAAAGAGAGGCATTTTCTATTGTCAAAGGTCTCAAGAAATTTTGACACATTATCTCTTATAGCAAGGTGGTTTTATTTGTAGCACATTCTAGTGTGCACGCATACATAATGGAAGGAGAAATCATAGAAAAAAGGAATAAATAGATAACAAAGATCCTAGAGTATGGAATTGATGCCAAGCCTACTAAAACCATGTGAGATAGAGGACTATGTGAATATCTGACATCGGATAGTGAAGCACCAATGGAAGAAGAGTAGCCTGAAGTAGTCTTGCTCAATGAACCTGAGTCTAAAAGTTGTTGGCTAGTAGACAAAATGAGGTTTATGTAGACCGAGAAATATCTAATAAACCTTCCCTCTCAAAAGGGAATATTTTACAGACTACAGAACATTGGATACATGCTGTTTGAGGGATTTCTCTTCAAGATAAATTTTAATGGTATACTTCTGTTGTGTGTAGATCGAGAGCAGTCATAGAAAATCCTGAAAGAATTCCATATCAATCCAGTAGGTGGGCACTTCTCTGCAAAAACAACCACCATTAATATCATGTGTGAGGTATTTTTGGCCCATGCTATTCAATGACTCATATGCATTCTTCAAATGGTGCAAGGAATGCCAATTCTTTGTAGGGAGAAGAAAAACTTTGGCCATGCCACTCAACCCAATAGTAGCAAATGAGGCTTTTGTGCAATGGGGGCTAGATTTCATCAGAATGATTAACCCCACATCGAGTTTTGACCATGAATGTATTCTCACAGTCACTGACTATTTCACCCGGTGGATTGAGGCTATGCCCTTGAAGAATTCAATAGAAGTAGAGATTGTGAATTTCCTTGAGGAAATAGTTAAAAGGTTTCCCTGCCTAAGACTATCATTTCTGACAATGCAAAATCTTTCCTAGGGACTAAGGTATGTCAATTTTCATTCAAATATGGAATATTCATGAAGACCCCTCCCAATTATTACCTACAAGGAAATGGACTAGCTGAGTCGACTAATAAAAAATTAGTCTGACTCATCAAAAGGATTAGGTTGGAACATCAAAAGGAATGGCATCAAAATCTTTGGGCAATGCTCTGGGTAGACTACATAACCCCTAAGTAGGTTTTGAAGACTTCATCATACGAATTAGTGTATGGGAAGGAGGCACTTTTTCCCATCTCTATGGAAATTATAGCATTGTAATTACTCAAATCTTTAGATATTGAGAAAAATGAAACTATGGAGGTGCAACTAGCAGAACTGATGGAAGTTCAGGAAAAAAGGGGAAAAGATCTAACAGCCATGTGCAACTATCAGTGGGTGGTTAAAAAATGGTTTGATAAAACATCCTCTGACCAAGGTCTTAAATGCAAAGACTTAGTGCTTAAGTTCAATGAAAGGGCCACAAAGCCTAGTCAGCATGGAAAATTTAACAGCATGCTGGAAGGCCCTTTATGCATTGTTAATTACAAACAACATAATTATTTTAAACTCCAAAGCATGGATAAAGAAGCACTCGGGATTCCCATTAATGGAATCCACCTTAAATTGTTTAATTAAAGCTTACTAATTATTCTGCCTGTGTAAATATGTAAGTATTGTAATGATTTTCCTTTGTGTTTTTTGTCGACCGATATTTCAATTAAATTCCACAAGCAAGGAAAGTAGAGGAGTAAATACAACCCATAATGTAGAAAAATGAACTCATGTGCAGAGAATTAAAATAAACCCATATTGGAAAACCACATGAAAAAGAAGAAATAATTTTAAAATATAAGTTGTATATTCATTTACTGTATTATATACTTCAAAGATTATACGTTCAAAATGGTTCTAGGGCCATACTTTCAAAATTATATCTATATATTGCACAATTTATATGTATACTATAAAGGCTTTTTTCTAGGAATATTTGCAAAAAAGAGAGGAAAAGCATTAACTTTTCAGGCAACAACAGGGTTGTTATCATCAATAGTAGTGTAACGAGCAGTGACATCATCAACAACACCAACAACGACTAGCAGAGGGAACACAAGGTTCCTGAAGTCTGTGTACTAGTTGATATCATAGAAAAGCACCACATTATAGACACACAACAAGAAATGGAAAGCACAAGTAACTTTCTAATAGTGCACTTCATGTGACTGAACACGAAAGCTTCTTAGGAATGGAAGCCATGGTACAATGACAATCTCTTCAATGTGCTTTTGAATATTGCTCACCACAGAGAGGCCTAGGCCATATACGACATTCATCACAACTTCTCTGAGATCGCTAAGATACTTCTTCAGGAAGATTTAAAGTGTCAAGCACAAAACTATATCCTTTAGTACCTATATGTCAAGAAGGGAAGCAAAAAAGTAAGAGCATATATCTATGTTCATGCTATACTTATCCTCATATATGATGCAATCCCTTCCTAGAACCCACTTAATGTCAATGATTGCTAGTGAATTCTTATTCTTAGTCATATGCTTGAGGCACTTATTAGAAATTTCTACTAGAAAAGTTTTTTGGGACTTGTTGCAAACTAGCCTAATGGGAGTATTCATGGTACTAATCTCTACACAACTTCCTAGGTCTAGCTCTATGCAAATGCTAATTCTAGCCAATCACCTAATACCAATTCTTGATAACTGCTAAGTGTGAGTTTTTTGTTTCAAGGAGTTCTATTTATAGAAATGTTTAAGGTACCTACATTCCATAAGCATGATGCTAATCGAGTGTTAACTCAAAAATCTCACCAAGGGCCAACTCAAAATTCCCACCTAGTTGTGTCTATAGGTATGAATCTTTGTGTGCAAGATTAAGGAGCGGTAATTAATTAGCACAAGTTGGTGGTAGTCCCAAGAAATCGTTTACACAGATAGGTGCTAAGGTGTCACACTACATGCATTTTAAAAATCCAAGGCATAATGCAAATATTTTTAAGTACTCATTACATCTTTGGCTTAATTATTCCTTTTGAGATATTAATTTCCAAAGCATGCGAAAGGTTCATAGGCTTTCAATCGCTAGCTCAATTTCCCAAGAAAATCATGACAAAGGATGTGATCACTAATGTCATTATGAATTAGATTTTCTTTCCAAAAGGAAAGTAATTCATTTCCCATGGGCAAGAAAGCTGGCAGTACATGCAAAATTTAATGCAAAAAGGAAACTATTGTCTACCACTTTAAGGAAAAAGATTAAAGAAGAAAAAAAGTTAAGTGTTGCATAAAAAAGCTAAATGGTGTTGAAAATTTCTTGAATATGCAAAAGAGATTTGAGTGTAGAATTTTTGAAGAAGGTAGAATAAATCAAATCTGCCAGGTTTGGAGAAATAATTGATGCACTATGCTTGAGCGAGTTGAATCCAAACAAAGAAAATGGATCAATCAGAAATTCCATTCAGTGCAAGCCTAGTGTTGGAGTTTTTTTTTTTGGGTACCATTCGTCCAATCTTGGGTGTTTCAAAGAAAAGTAAGTTTCCAAAGAAGCTAGGTGCAGTGAAATAGCTACAAGATATTTGTTGCTCAAGTGTGGACTAAACCCAAAATGAAAGGAAAGAATTATTCTAGATTTGTGTTCATTCTAGAGCCTTGCATAGTGTTTTAGGTTCCATTCATACTGGACCAATGTTCTTTCTGAGGAAAAGTTTGCAAGGAATAGAAGTAGCCCAAAGTTTTCAAATAGAAATGCAAGGAAAAGAAACACAAATTTTGTTTCATGCCATGCGTGCAGTACCAGTCACCTATATATCTTTGAAGATGTTTCTTACACTTCACCTGGGATACCAGAGGACCCGGTGTGGCTAAATACAAATCCCATAGAAAAGCAAAAAACCCACAAAGACTAGAGCTGAATAAAGGAAATATGGGATAGCATTCACGATCCCATCCTCGAAAAGAACCCTAAGAATATTAGGGAGGTGACATGCGAGAGGATGAAGAAAAATAGCAACCCAAATTCTTTTGCATAAAAGTGTTGGTTCAGTGAGCTTCCATAGTATATGGTCCCGTTTGTGCACTACTGCCTGGAGCTAGTCGACAAGGCCATCAAGCATTTCAACCCGAATACTAGCACCATCGAGGGTCGGGAGATGAGAGTAAATATTTGCGTAGAAGCCATATGGAATTTTCTATATATCCCTGAGCAAGGCTCAAAAGGGGACAAGATGGAGTCATTCACTCTTGAAAGGGGAGAGAAAATATGGAAAACCAAACATTTGGCTCTAGATTTTTATAACAAAGAAACCAAAAGGTCGAAGGATGATCAGAAAAATATACCATAGATTCTAGTGGCACACAAAGATTTCCCCTCAGACCTATAGGATTCTTTCTCCATGATGGCCTTTGTTTTTAGTCTAGACACTGATAGGTATGTTCACTATTTTCAACTAGGCTTAGGGTTCTAGTTGCGCAGGAAGCATTCCCTTTTCTAGTATGACTTCATAGAAGTCATCATCAAGGAAATGTTGAACTAGATAAGGGAATATAGAACACAATAGAGGTTCAGGTTTCCTTCTTTCCTCGCCCATATTTTTTTGCATCAGAACCTTGACTTCTTCAAAAAACATGTGAGGTTGGCTCAGGGATATATAGAAAATCAGCAGAGAAGGCTAGTTTCTATATGGACTCCTCTCCTCTCTACAACTTATGATTATTATGCATTTTTCAGATTATTTCTTGACTCTGATTTTACAAGATTTGAGTGAGGATGGTAGTATTTGTATACACCTAAAAATGGTCTGGAGAATTCCAATTAATTAAATACAAATTATTTGATTAATTATCCTAATTTCCTCTATTGTTTGAATAAATAGAAATATTTATTCATATAGTTCATGTTCAAATTCATATTTAAATTCTTCAAATATCTTATCTTAATTAAATAAACAAAATTAAATAATTTGTTTGATTTAATTATCATTTTCCTATTTTATTCTATCACATCAATCTTAAAATAAATCAATTAAATATTAAACACTTTATTGATTAATTTCCATTATTCTTCTATTTAATTTAATAAACAACTTCTATGGTTCGTTTTATTAAATTATTTATCCCTCTTTTGCTAATTTAAATAAATCAAAAATATTTGAATTAAGGCATAAGGAATATTCCATCTATATTTCCTCAAGATTGAATTAGATATCCTATGTCTAATTTATGTCTAAAATATGTCAAAATTAATGCTTTGAAACTTCACGTGAAGTTTTGGGGACAAATTCCAAATTCTTCTCTCAATCCTCCTCCATCAATCTTTCCTCTTCTCTTGCCTGGTGTTTTCATGAGTGGAGACAATCACCAAAATTCTCTCAATCTCCTCCATCTTTCACCATTTAATCCTCCAGATTGAATCCAAGCCTCTCAATGCCATCCTTGTGCATTTCTATAGCTAGGAAATCTATAAATAAAGCCTCACTGAACCAAGAAAAGGAGTCCAAGGTTATCAAGTTTACTCTGCAGAATTTTATCAAGCATCCAAGTATCCAAGCCTCCAAGCATCCAGCATTCAAGCATCAAATTTTTATATCATGGCTACCTCCTGTAGCTACATTTGTCAATTTTCATGTCAATTCATATTACATTAGTTTATTTTATTCATATACATATTATCAGCATCCTTCTCGTTCTCTGAATTGTCATTTTAACAATCATAGTGCTCACACGATTTGAGAGCCACGGTGATTTAATAAATCTTTGGAGATAGAGAGCAATATGATGCTTTCAGTAGATTATTGTTTTGAATTGGTTCAATTAGCTTGATCTTTGATATAATGTCATATTAAGAAGTATTTTGTGCTTTACAGCTTATTCACACTTACAATTTGGTGCCCACCATGGGGCTTTAACCCCAATTTTATCAATTTTTCTGAAAAGTGTCACACAAGTTTCTGGCGTGTTCTATTTTAGTGCTTTTGTCAAATACTACATCACATTCATGGAAAACTATAGCGCTTCCATGCTCTATTTCGGCATTTCTGTGATACTATAGCGCATCCATCAAAACTTTCAGCACTTTCAACTCTAGCGCTTCCATGACCTGTTTCGGTGCATCAGTGATCCATTTCCAGAAAGGTTGATTTGGCGCTTCTATGGAAAATTTTGGCGCTTCGGTGTTTTGTTTCGGTGCTTTCGAGTTGATTGCATCAGGTAAAAGTTATAGCGCTTTGGTGGACTATTTTGGTGCTTTTGTAAAATCAGTATGGATCTAATGTGACCACGGCCAGATTTAATTTTTTTCACAGTTAGAATAAAATTTATCAATCCTAGGATAGTCACTTCTGGTTTCTAAAATGTATCAATCCTAAGGTAGCCACTTTTATTTTTTTCTTAAAGAAAATTTATCAATCCTAGGGTAGTCATCACATTTTTGCAGTATAAGTTAAAAAGAACATCATGATTTTTGTGAAGCAACACCTTCACATAGATTAGAAAATTGTCTTTTTGGGCTTAAAACTGAACAACTTATATGTTGTGCTTGTGGTGATTAGGTTTATGCTCTCCCCTTAACTTGGTGATCAAAGCGCCAGATTCATCTTTACTTCATCCTATTTACGCTTTATTTAAATCCTTTAGAAGGCCTACCGTAGTGGGAAAAAGTACTCACCCTACAGGAACGACCTAAGTGGGAACGCCTAAAGCCAAGGATTCTAATCCACTATAATCAAAATACAAGTTGTTGATGAAAGTCCAACTTGATGGTAGTGAGCAAGATAACCATCTCCAAAATCTTTGTTCTAAAGATTGGGAGGTCTCCTGAGGGAGTTTATCAATTTCCGCACTGCACGAAAGCCCTATCTATGAACCATAGAGTAGTATTCCACCGAGTCAGTATCCAAACATTGTCATACTCACGGTGCAAGGGGAGGGAAGAATCTATCCCCAAGACACTCACCATATAATTGCCAAGGACCGTTTGCTCAAAGGACAAGAAATCCAACTTTGAGTACGCACCTGGAAATGACAAAAACACGGGCACCCTCTAGGGGGTGACACAGCTGTGTGCGTCAATGCAATTCAAGATGTGGGCTTTGAGTATAATGATGACCTATTTGTCTTTAAGTGTAAGTTTGTCTGATTTGTGTACTTTTGGCAAAGCCACCCGTGAAAATCAATAAGGACCATTCGTGGTTCTTGAACATACACGATCTATTCAATTTAAAACAATTATCTCATAATTGCTTGCTATGTTTTCACAAAAATCATTAAAATTAGATTAAAGATCATCCTGAAAACAACAAGTCAAAATCAAATCAAGAAGTTCATGATTCGAAAGAGGAAGTCCACAACGTTTTTCAAGAGAACAATCAAAATCACCAAACCCAAGAAACCTCTTAGTTATCGGGATAATATAAGAAGTCATTTTCTATATCAGAGTCAGAAGATATTTTTACAACATAGAACCTTCATCCACATATATCATGATTTCGCTAGGGGTCACACTTTAGATTATATATTAGAACCACTTTATTCATGAGCCTTCTTCCAAAGGAGAGCTCTCACATAGTATCGCAACCGGAGTCACCACATACGTCAGTCTTATTTTCCACAACCCATGATAGAGTATGCCATAAGGCCAGATCAAATTTTACAATAGAGAGTCTTAAAGTCCTATTTTTAGTGCTCTGGAAACTTGTTTCAGTGCTTCAGATCACTGTTTTAGTGCTTCTATGAAATAGCACTTTCGGGCAATGTTTTAGTGCTTATAGTCTTTATTTTAGCACTTTCATAAAGTAGTGCTTTCATCACTTTTTCTAGTGCTTTCGAGCATTGTTTTAGTGCATCTGTAAAGATAGCATTTCCATCACCTATTTCAATGCTTCGGGACTCTGTTCTAGTGTTTCTATGAAATAATTCCTCTATACTCTATTTTAGTGCTTTCAAAATAGAGAGTTCAAAAATTGTACCAAATGGTCTATCAATCATTTTATCCACAATTTTAACCAGAACAAGATCTTATCAACTGAAACAAGATCTTCCAAATTAGAAGTGTCAAACCAAAACACACAATCAATTATTACACTGAAGTTTCATCATCAGGATACTATCATCGTTTATCACGAAACCAAGTATAGTAATCAAATTTTTAACATAGTCTTATCAATAAGATCAGTCATCTTATTTGACTGTGTTAAAAGTTCAATTGACATTTTTCCAGCATTGAAGATCAACATTTCAGAAGAAAGGGTAAATATTTGTATGCCAATCTTCACTAGATCCCCAAAATAGAGACTCTTAGAACAAGAACTTGAAACATCCAAAACAATGGCAGAAGAAAATCCTTGGAACAGTCTGAACCAAAACGATAAGAACAAAATAACTCAAGAGGATATTTCTAGACATGGAAAATGTACAAGTTCATTTTAGCACACCAAATCCTGATTACTAACAACATTTCCTCTTAAATCACATTCTCAGCATTTCATCACATTCTATCTCTTAATTTAATAAATCATTATTTATTGGATTAAGTCTTCCTCTTTCAATGATTAAATTAATCAATTAAATTAATTAACCATTGCATCCATGTTTAATTAAATAAATCATTTTATTTAATTAAAATCTCTAAAGTCCTCCTATTAAATTAAATAAATTAAACCTTATTTGATTTAGTCTAACATATTCCTTCTTGATTAAATAAATCAAATCATTTATTTGATAAATCATTTCCTCTCAATTCTTGACTTAAATCAATTCATAAATCTAAGTCTAAATTGTCACATCATCTAATTCTTCACTAAGTTAATCAAAACCATGATTAAGTTAATCCCTCTCCTTAAAATCCTCTAAAGAATGCAAGTTGCACAATAAATCAATTACTTTGATTTATTAATTTATCTATTTTTCCTCACAACATCAAAAGGGAGTATTCCCTCATTTGAATTCAAAAAATCCAAGTGGACTTAGTCCTTCCAACAAGGCATTTAAGACCTCTTACATGTCCTTGGCCTTGAGCCAAGTGACATTAACTCCATTTCTCTTTCCCTCTCACATGTCACATTCAAAATTCAAATTTGAATCCAATGGCATTTATCATGCACATTGACCAAACTGTGCTCATTCCTCCTCCAATCACATGTGGACAAGTGGCACAATGCCGTTGGATTATCTTTTATCCCACATTTCTTATTTTCACTCATTCTTCCAAGATTGGAATCTATAAATGAGAGACTCTTCCTCTCATTCTATCATCCACAATTTGAGTAAACTTATTATACTCAAATCCACAATTTTCATGCAAAGTTACTCTCTTCAATTGAGAACTAATTTTTCTCATTTCATCCATACATTCATCACATTTTCACATTTGCACCAAGGTTATGCTCAAATCTCTTTGGAGATTTGACCATTTCTAGATCATCTTCATTGCAACATAGGAATTGGGAAAGGGCCAATTTCAACACTTCATTGGTACCAATTCCCCCATAAGATCATCATGCTATTAGCTTAATTAGGATTGCTTTCATAGTTATTTGAGTTTTTTCATTTATTTCCTAATTTTAGCTTGAATAGATGGATTTTGTGGGGAATCTCTCATATTTGCATGCATTTTGATCTAACATCTAACCATGTTTGTCATCTTTGTGCACTTGCAGGTTTACGGGTTCAAAACACCATGAAACTTGGTCTAAATTTTAGGGTTTATATGCTTAATATTTTATCTAACCCTCATATCTTCTTATTTCTTGATTTTATATAACATTTGAAGCTTGTATTGCAAGTTTTAAAGGATCATGGAGCATGGAAATGAAAGAATAAAAAATTATCACATGATTGTAACAAGTGTTCTTTAACACTTTGGGAGAAATTATAATCCCTTTCCAAGGATTTGTCACCTTCATGCTCTTTAGGACTCACTATTTTCTTTTGGGTTCTAAAATAAACAATCAAATTTTCTTTTCAAAAGTTGCCAAGGGGCTAAAAGAACTTTAGACAAACTTACTAGATTTTGTTTAAAGGGTTAAAAATTGAACAAGGCAATCTCACACTTCGTTTGGTGCTTAAGGAAAACTCATCATTTCTTTGAGAAGTTTAAAAATGAACAAGTGTTTTCAATTTTTTGCAATCCTTTTCACAAGTTAATATTATCTAAAATGTGTATGTGCTTCTCTCGCGCTTCATTGCGATCTTGAGAATCAAAAACATTTTGGTAATATTAGGTTGTCAAAAGGATTGCCTCCACATTTCAATTTGGGCACTTAAAATTGAACAAAACATGCGAATGTGAGCACAACATATTGCGGAGGTTTTCCCCTTTGTTTTTCAACAAAGGTTGTGTAAATGACAAGATATGTTAGCTCGCTTTTGTTTATCTTAGAGGGCTTGCCTTGTGGGAAAAAGTAATCACCCAAGGGAACAACCCAACCAAGAACATGCTGAAGCCAAACGACTTCCAACCAGTATATAAGTGTGGATTCTTGAGGAAAGTTCAAGAATCACGAGGATTATTCCAACGAGATGGACAGCAATGGATTCTCATTGATGTTAGATAATCCCCCATGAACGGAATGCCTGCATTAGAACCCTTTGTTTAGAAAAAGGCCAAAACCTTGTCTATCTTGTTGGTGAAAAAGGTCATGTCCTTTGAAGCCACCCCACGTTATACATGCTATCTTGTTGTATAAATGGAAGGTAATCCATGGGAGATTCATGGGTACTAATGCTTGGCTGACCCGAATAAGTGAGTGTTGTGGAGGGGAGCCAATGTGGTCAAGCATTTAGCCATTCGCACAAGATATGCACAGCTGGATTCGTCCAAGTGGGAACCCAACAAGATATTGCCTCATCATCCTAGGATTGTAAAAGTGCTTGAAAGAAGAGAACACATTGCTTGGTTCTCAAAAACATTTGCAAAATGAACATTCACAAGACCTTCAAATTTCAAACCCCTTTGAGGAGACAAATACCTTTGACGAATTTAAGCACTCTTGCTTTCCTTAGGGATTCTATCCTTAGAGGTTTCTAAGTGTTTGGATTCTATCATCATTTGTTTTCGATAAAGTTAAACATTAGGAAACCTTTGCCTTGATTTCCTTGATTTCCACATAATGCACTTTGTGGCATGAAAGAAAATTAGGGTATCAGACATTTAGTTTGAAAAACATAATCAAGAAAGTGTTTGTGGTAAAGGAATTGAACCTAAGCAAGATAAAAGAAAATTGAACCACACATGTGCTTGGTCCCTTTTAAGTCATTTGGTTTCCATGCAGACATTGGTATTTTGGGTTGAACTACTTCTAGGGAAAAGCATGTTCTTCATCACCTTGGTCTTGTAAAGTAAGTCCTCATAGGGTCATCTAGGATCAAAATCATCACTTCACCCATCTCTCAAAAATCAATAAATTTCCATCTCACCAACAACTTTTGGAACTTTGCAACATCACTTATGCTAGACTATTGGGAAATCAAAATCACCTTGTTTGACTTAACACACCTAGTCAAATTATCAATCTTCTTGAACAAATTTGCCTCTAGGATAACACAACTTCTTAAAGTCTACTAGTTCATGATCACTTTGATTGGCTTAATACACTTAGCCAATTCATTCTCTTATGCAAGTTTTCCCTAAGATAACACAACTTCCTAGGGTTTACAAATTCACCATCATCTTGTTTGGCTCAACAGACCTAGCCAAACTATCAAATCAAATCAATTCCTAAAGTCTAGCATTGATCCAAAGTTCCTAAAAAGTTCAAACACCCATATCACTCACCCTTTCATCTTTCATCTCACCATTGGTCCTAAACACCTTAGAGGTTCACTCTTGCAACAAGGTCAAAACATAAGAGGAACATGGAATATAAACTCGACTCATACATCCTGAGTAATCCAAGTCAACCAAACTATCCAAGTCTCACAATGCTAATTGATTATCGAAACTCACATTTATGCAATTCAAACATGGCATCATTATCTCCTCCAAACTTCAACGATACGAATGTGAGTATGCCCAATCTAAAGTTTGGAACACCTTTCCCAATGGTAGATTTAAATCCAAGTCCAAATTTGCAAATCTATCAACCAAACACTCAATGCATGAGTTTTCCAAACAAAATTATCACACCAAATCCATACATACCAAGTGCAACTTTACCAAACATGAACATTTCTAGTCCACACTTGGTGAACTTTTGGGTACACATATTTGCAAATCCCCCTAATGTTGTTTAAAATCCTAACAATAGATTGGCAGCTCCATATGTTGATTCAAGTCAAGGTAACACCATGAAAAATAAAAGTTACCTAAATCAAGGCAATATGATTCCCAACCACAACAATGTTCAATTTAAATATATCATGCCAAATCAAAATATCATACCAAATCATCCCATTTTTCCATTGATATCGCAACAGCAGGTGGCAACCATCCAAGCTATCACAACAATCAACACCATCCCCAACCCACCACCACCACCACCACCAAAAAACAACATGACCAATTCATTCTCCATCATGTTGCAAGCCATTCAACAAGCCGCTCATCAAAAGGAACTCCAAAATCAACGAGTTGCACAACTAACTGCTCAGCAAGCACAAGTGCAATTAGCTGCCCAATAAGCTGCACAAGCCACACAAGCTGTACAAGTTATGCAAGTAGCACAAGAAGCTCAACAAGCACATGCTCAAGCTCAATCCCAACACCAAGCTTGGAAGGAGCAAACACAATTTAGGGCACTATTGCAAGCAATCCATCAAGAAGTAGCTCAACAACATGACCAAGAACAAGCTTTGTTGGAGCAACAACAACATGACCAACAACAAGCGTTGTTGGCTCAGCAACAAAGGTAGGCCTTACTCCCACAATAGAGCTTGCAATAGATTCACACCACAATTTTTGAAAACAATGATCAAGATCTATCCATCGATGAACACCTTGAAAATGTTTCCACCTCATCCGATGATCAAATCAACATACATCAAGAGCCATTTTTTAGTTATGATCAAGACCCCTCCTACAAAGATCTATTTCAAGGAGTGTTGATGTTATTTGATCCTATTAACATAAACCAAGATCCATCCACCAATGATCATATCGAAAAGGTCTCTACATCACCTAAAGAGTTAGAGGACATATCTCAAGAACTTATTCCAAAGCATGATCAACAACTATGGACATCCTTTGACCTCACGGTTGTGAACAGTGAAAGAATCCTCAACTCACCATTTGATACAAGTCCAATCAAAGATCAAGAGTATATTGAGCCACTTCCCATACCTTATAACGATGTCCAAGAAACCACTATAAGCAATCCATCCTTTGAAATTGACCCATGTCAAGAACTTGATCCAAATCATGTTGAAAGCAATTCCGACATTAATCAAGATCAAGAATTTTTATATGCAAGATACTACAATGAGGTGATGGTCACTCTCCTACAAGATGTCACAAATAAAAATCATATCCATATAGCACATACTCCGCCATCTACCCATGAGATGCTTTCTTTGGATGGACACGTAGATGATCGTCATTTAAAACAAGAGTCTCATACTCTTACTGAGGAATAAGAGTCTCCTAATCTTAACATTTGTACACATGATCAAAATATGGAAAAAATTGGAGACATATATAGAAGTTGTGAATCAAAAAAATCCTATAGAGACATACCAAAAATAGATCATGAAGAAGGCTTCTACGGAAGTTGTGAATCAAAAACATCATGTGAAAGCATATCAAGAATGAATCATGAGGAAGACTTTTACAAGGACAATGAAGCATCAACACTTATTGAAGAAGCACTACAATCTGATATCTCACGAGATCAAACCAAAGATATCAATTAGAAAATCATCCCACATATGGAGGATCCTCTCACTTATAAACTTGGATCACTCACCTTTGTAAGGGAAAATCATCTTATCAATAAAAGAGCTATGACCTTTGAAGATCTGCCACAGAGCAGAGAAGGAGTAGCACCTCATTTTCAAGGTAAATCATATCCTGTTGCAAATAAAATGTTTCTACAGATGAATTATCAGGGCAAAGGATTAGGTCTGCATGAACAAGGTATCCTAGAACCAGTGCAGATTGTTGGCAACCCTAAGCATCAAGGCCTTGGTTATTTGACAATCAAGGAATATAAACATATCAACGATACCTCTATAAAATTGGGGGCAACTTTGTCTCAAGAAAACTTGAACATAGGGAGAATGAAGAATCCTTATGATGAAACCAATGCCAATATTACAACCTGCCACATCATGAATCTTCATCCACCCATCACCCCATCCAAAAATTGGGACCAATGTCAAAAGAAATATTCCAATCAAAGGATGAAGCACGAAGGACAAATAAAATACAAGTGGATACCAAAGAATACAAAGAATGACTATCCCTGTCAAACTCCATTAGTCAAAGAAACTATGGGGTGAAATAAAAATGGGGCAAGTATCCATCAAAGATTTCCACAAAGGAAAAACCAGGCTTCTCAAGTGACATACAAAGTGTATCAAGCAGTTGGTCCTAAATCCACGTACACTTTCGTATCCACCCATCATTGCTCATCTTCCCAAGTTTGGAGAGTCAAAGGCTCCAAATTGTCAACCAATCCATCTTTTATCCCTAAAAACACTTCATCCATGCCTCTACACATGATATCCAAGTCTCACATTGACCATGTATTGGCAGCAACCCTTCATCATAAGGATTCAGAAGGTACTCTATCACGATGTGTGCACAAAGACAGAGTTAACTCTGGTATCAGCAAAACAGATCAGGGATATCAAAAGTTGCACTCAAGTGCACATGTCTTGGGAAATAAACTTCTTCAAGAAGGATACTAATTGCACATTATGATAGAAGCATCTACATCAGCACCACCAGGTGGTTCAGCATCAGCTTAAAATCTATCAGAAAATACAAAAAAAATACAAAAATACAAAAAATCCAAAAAATCAAAAAATGGATTGAAAACAGTAAAGAGAAAAATCATCCTCTAGTGAAAACCACTTCGATGGCACTTTGGATAGGTACCATAATGAAAACATGGAAAACAGGCATCATGTGTAGAATCAAGCATCTACGTGCACCAGTTCAGGAGAAAGCATCTTATCGCATCCATAATACAAGCCAACATTCCATCCATATCATTTGTTCATCCATGAACCATTTATCCAATCCATTTTTTATCCATCTGCATCCATACTCCAAGTTATCTTGATCTTGGGAAATTTTGGTGCACACTTTACACTTGCTTATGGTAGTTATCTTGACATGGGTCATTTTCATTGATCCTATACTACCAAACAATATCTGAGCCTTGAAGCATTATCCAAATGAGCATCCTCTTTCCAAACACCTTATCTTATCACAAGATATTCCTTGGCATCCTTTGCATGCTTACCATATCTATCCATCTATATACCGATCCAAACATCCATCCATGGAATTTCAAACATTGCTAGACATTGGGGGCAGATATTTGCATCTAGCTACGATAATAAATCTTGATCTATATCCTTCACACTTATGTGGTGATCCAAGCATTGGCAGACGTAAAATCAAATTGATCATATCATTTGCGAGCACCAAGTCAAATCACTAGCCCATGGCATATTTTGATAGCAAGACGTTCCTCATCAAGCATTATCCTTCATTGAACATCAATCTGAACAATCAATATTAGTTGCATCTAATGTGTACATTAGTGTCACATCAAATTATCAATTTTTTTTTGTTCCAAATCAGGCTTCATCAATTAGATCCAATCAATTATCACCTTGTTTGACTTAACACACTTATTCAAACTATCATCTTGTGCATGAGTTTACTCTAGGATAACACAACTTCCTTGGGTTTACAAGTTCATTATCATCTTATTTGAATTAACACACTTAGTCAAATTATCCAATCAAAACCACCTCGTTTGAATTAACACACTTAGTCAAACTCCCCCATTGTGTATGAGTTTACTCTAGGATAACACAACTTCCTAGAGTTTATGAGTGCATTATCACTTTTGTTTGGCTTAACACACTTAGTCAAACTATCAATCCATCAATCCAATTGATCAACATTAAGCTTGGTTTTCAAAAAAATCCCAAAACAGAGCACTGATATCATCGCATATCCAAATCGTCAAAATCATGTGAAAAATCCAAAAACATTCAAAAAATTATTCAAAAATCTAAAAACATGGAAAATCCTCAAAGAATTCATCATTGAGTCTTGTCAATTTTTCACCTTGTCGAACTACATCATCTCTAAGCTTGAACGTAGGAAAGATTGATCTTTGATCATCCCCCGAGACAATAAAGGTCAGTCCTGTAGGCATCCATCGCAATGGCAATCCATTTGCTCATCTTTTTCACAATTTAGGTCAGTCCTTTAGGCGTCTGTCACATTGGAAATCCATTTTCCCATCTTTTTCACAATTTAGGTCAGTCCTTTGGGTGTTTGTCACATTGGCAATCCGTTTTCCCATCCATTTCACATTTGAGGTCCATCCTTATGCATCCATTGCAATAAAATGGCAATTTGTTTTCCCATCTATCTCATCATTGAGTCAGGTTCATCGTCAGTCCAAACTATGTTGTCTCTAAGCTCAAATGTAGGAAAGGTTGATCTTTGATCGTCCCTCGAGACAGTTAGGGTCATTCCTTAGGCATTTGTCGCATTGGCAATCCATTTTCCCATCTATCTCTTCATTAAGTCAAGTTTTTCATCAGTCGAACTACATGGTCTCTACGTGTATAACATAGGCAAGGCTAATCTATGGATTAGCTCCCAAGACCCCTAGGATAGGTCTTTAAGTTAGTTTTTTCATCATAAATTTTGAAAATACCAAAAACATTTGTAAAACACTTCAAAATTACAAAAACAACCTCAAAATATCTGAAAATCCAAAATCGTGCATCCATCTCATTTCCCTTT
This sequence comes from Sequoiadendron giganteum, assembly GCA_007115665.2. Taxonomy (NCBI): domain Eukaryota; kingdom Viridiplantae; phylum Streptophyta; class Pinopsida; order Cupressales; family Cupressaceae; genus Sequoiadendron; species Sequoiadendron giganteum. The sequence continues at coordinate 265,081,568 of CM021101.1, forward strand.
CACCTGCAATAATCATCATTCCTAATAAATTCAATCATCACCTTCACCCTTTGGTGAGTCAGTTAGAAGCAAGTCTAGCAGGTTCCAAATTGAACACCTAACCATCAAAAGTCATGGATTTTTAAGTCAACAAGCAAGCAAGTTGGTCAACTCAGAGTATCAATAGCTTATCACCCAATCAGTCCCATCAAAACCCTAATCAGTACATGTCCTAGGATAAAGCTTTCTTGTGATGGACATAAGCATTAGGTAGCCCATAGTAGTTTAGCCTTGGCTAGCGCTATGAAGAACATTAGCTTGTTTGTTTAATTATCTTGGTCTTTTTGGCTTATCTTATTTTGCGCTCATTTTGAGGACCTCTCAATGATGCCTAAACAAAATAGGTTTAGAGAGAAAGGAATGGGACAATGATCATTATCTTTTTAATTATTGTTCTTGTTGGATATTCTTGTAAAATAACTTTATCATGCGTGCTTTATTTTGTTTGTAGGGAGGATGTTGTAGATGTCTTGTTGACCACATAAGAAGGCTTTCCTTTTTTATGTTTTGGCCCGAGATGTTTAGAATATTTGAACTACATTCTGAATAAGGTTTCTGTATGTCAAGTGTGAACAAAAATACTCCTATTTGATTGATGATTCAAAGTGCATCACACTAGGTACAATGCCATCCTGGTCCTTTATACCTTGATGCATCGTACCTATGTGTGTTATCAAACATAATGTAATTGACCCTTTGAAAATCCCAATTCCTAGCAATGCAAATCATCATCATCATAGTGTAGGCTTGTGTGGATCCTCCTTCCATCCATCTTATTCTTCTTATTCTTCTATCTTTACTAACATTTCTATCTAAAATATGTGTGTTGTATCAAAATATACATGAGGCTACCCATGGCCGATGATTGTCTATACATCATCAAAATTGTCTACATCAAAGAATTATCTTACGTCCTCTGATCAATAGAACCACTCCTCTCGCATTTTATCACAATCTCGATCAGAAAATCGTACATTTCCACTCTATCTCTTGAGGGGGCAGTATACCAGCGTAATCCTTCCACTGGGGCAACAGTGGGGCATTTGAAAAATCGATAAATTTTTGAACTTTGATCACAACAGTTTATTCTTTGAATCAATGTAACAAGTACATTGCTTCAAAGAGGGGCAAAATGTAGACATGGAAAATGTACAAGTTCGTTTTGGCACACCTGATCCCGATTACTAACAACATTTCCTCTTAAATCACATTCTTAGCATTTCATCACATTCTATCTCTTAATTTAATAAATCATTACTTATTGGATTGAGTCTTCCTCTTTCAATGATTAAATTAATCAATTAATTTAATTAACCATTGCATCCCTGTTTAATTAAATAAATCAATTTATTTAATTAAAATCTCTAAAGTCCTCCTATTAAATTAAATAAATTAAACCTTATTTGATTTAATCTAACATATTCCTTCTTGATTAAATAAATCAAATCATTTATTTGATAAATCATTTCCTCTCAATTCTTGACTTAAATCAATTCATAATTCTAAGTCTAAATTATCACATCATCTAATTCTTCATTAAGTTAATCAAAACCATGATTAAGCTAATCCCTCTCCTTAAAATCCTCTAGAGAATGCAAGTTGCACAATAAATCAATTACTTTGATTTATTAATTTATCTATTTTTCCTCACAAAGCATCAAAAGGAAATATTCCCTTATTTGAATTCAAAAAAGCCAAGTGGACTTAGTCCTTCCAACAAGGCATTTAAGACCTCTTACATGTCCTTGGCCTTGAGCCAAGTGACATTAACTCCATTTCTCTTTCCCTCTCACATGTCACATTCAAAATTCAAATTTGAATCCAATGGCATTTATCATGCACATTGACCAAAATGTGCTCATTCCTCCTCCAATCACATGTGGACAAGTGGCACAATGCCATTGGATTATCTTTTATCCCACATTGCTTATTTTCACTCATTCTTCCAAAATTGGAATCTATAAATGAGAGACTCTCCCTCTCATTCTATCATCCACAATTTGAGTAAACTTATTATACTCAAATCCACAATCTTCATGCAAAGTTACTCTCTTCAATTGAGAACTAATTTTTCTCATTTCATCCATACATTCATCACATTTTCACATTTGCACCAAAGTTATGCTCAAATCTCTTTGGAGATTTGACCATTTCTAGATCATCTTCATTGCAACATAGGAATTGGGAAAGGGCCAATTGCAACACTTCATTGGCACCAATTCCCCCATAAGATCATCATGCTATTAACTTAATTAGGATTGCTTTCATAGTTATTAGAGTTTTGTTATTTATTTCCTAATTTTAGCTTGAATAGATGGATTTTGTGGGGAATCTCTCATATTTGCATGCATTTTGATCTAATATCTAACCATGTTTGTCATCTTTGTGCACTTGCAGGTTTAGAGGTTCACAATATTCAAACAACTCAACAAGATCCCAAGTTCCATAAATTTATGGAAAAGATATTAGAACAAGACATGGAGAAATATCTTTTGATGTTGGCTGAATCGGGTGCCAAACTTCCCAATGACTTTGACGTAAATCGTCTGAAGGAAGCACCTGGAACAAGTGAGACTGAAATACTACAACCCACACAAACAATAGATCTAGTTGTTGCTTTGACATCTCAAATGCAAATGTTACAACAATATATATAGGATATGATGAAAGGGAGTACCAAAAGATATGTGATACAGGACATTTGTCCTTATCCTTTTGATGCAACAGTTGGCCTAATAACTTTTCCAAGACACTGTGAATTCTAAAAGTATGACAAGTACAATGGAAGAACAAATCCGATAGATCATATCCGAGAATTCAAAACAATGAGCCTTGAGTTTTCCCAAGAGGAAACCTACTTAATGAGATTATTCCCAAGGAGCTAGGGAGGTGCATGTATGGAATGGTTCTCAAAATTACAACCAAGTATCAGGACTTTTGAGGAACTTTTCAACAAGTTCATCTCCTAGTATTCATTTAACATCCAACACGATGTTACAATAAAGGATCTTTATAACCTAAAACAAAACAAAGGGGAAATGTTCTTGTCTCTTCTACAAAGATGGTAATGATTGTTCGCTAGATATCCTCGATCCATTCCTAAGGAAGAAAAGATGGAGTTCTTCATCGACAATTTGACAGAGGAAATGAGTTATAGACTAGAATTGCAGTGTCCTCCCACATTCAAAAAGTAATAGAAAATGGTCTTAAAATTGAAGATGCACTAGACAAAAGAGGAGTTATCAAGAATTTCAATGATAAAACAAATAACACAAATAACTCCTCCAATCAATACTCAAGCAGTGATAAACCAAAATTTTGGAAAAAGAACCGAAACATGACTACCAATAAAACAACAAATGATTCCCAAAATATCAAACCAATTTTTAACTTGACAGCATCTACATCGAAGAATCAAAACAATGATCAAATTGTCAAGTTGAATGTCATACAAAGCAAAAAGATCGTAAAAACATAGTCATATCAAAAATCATCAAATCGGTGTAGGTTCACACCTTTAGGACAAACGATAGAATCAACAATGAAAGAACTAGTCACCGGTGGCCTTATCACTACACGGGAAGCCAGATTCTAGGATCCAAAAGTCAAACCACCATGGTTGAATGATGTAGATTACTACAACTTCCATAATAATAAAGGCCACAAAACCAATGATTGTATGGAGTTGAAACATGTAGTACAAGATTTGATTGACAACAACAAAATATATGTTGAGGGACCCCAAAATAATAATGATCATTCGGCCTTCAAGGACCCTTTTCCAAACTATGACAAAGGAGCATCATCATCTTCAAACAACAAAGGTAAGAACATCAATCATGTCTATGACAAAACAATCCTTTGTCTATTTGAAGTAGAGAGTGATCATACAGTTGGTCATGACATTGACGAAAGAATAACCAATAACATTACTCCCTTGGATTTGCTCCCAATCATACAAAACTCTGAAAATCAAATCAATGTCTTAAAAATAAGAGACCGTCAGGAACATCAACCAGCAAATGTATTGACTAGGGGGAAATCCAAGGTAGTGTTAAAGGGAGTTGGGTCTACACATGCAGTTCCATCTCCATCTCATTATAACATTGTCGATCAACTACAAAACATTCCTGCACAAATATCAATACTAGAACTTCTTAAAATATCACCATCGCATAAGGAGGTTCTAGAACAAGCACTAGTAGCCACTACGGTACCAAAGAATCTAGATGTTTTCCAGTTCCAAGCTATGGTGGGGCATTTGACTACCCCACATTGTCTATCATTCTCTAAACAAGATGATGTCTCACTAAACCATCCCCATAATATCGCACTCCATATCGAAGTCTTAATCCATAATAATTGTGTCAAGAGAATCTTAATAGATTGGGGAGCTGGTCTGAACATTTGCACTCTCAAGTTAATCCATGCACTAGGGTATTCCGATGATGCTATTGATGCCCAAAGGAAAATGACCATAAAAGCATATGATGAGGAAGAAAGATTGTCTAAGGGATTAATTGTGTTATCCATTCAAGTGGGGCCAATGATGAAATAGATAGCATGTCAAGTGTTGGAAAAAGAGTTAACATACAACATACTCTTAGGATGACCATGGATCCATGAAATGCAAGCCGTACCTTTGACATATCATCAATGTTTAAAGTTCCCAATAAATGGATAGGAGGTGACTATATCTGCTGATTATAATAATCCTCAACATTGTGAAACACTTAAAATATCTCAAGATACCATTGTGCCTCACAACAGGGAAGCATCCAGTTCAAAATCATCTAATGAAAAAAAACGTCCAAGTATCACCACCAAGTGGGTAGAGAAGAAGGGTAAAGAAAAAGAAACAAGTCCTGTTGAAACTCAATCAATAGATAATCCAGATCCACAAACTTATTTATCACAAAAATTTCAAGAGTAAGTCCAACTGACTGATAAGGGAATGGGGCAATATTCTATGGAGCAATCGCTTAACCTTTCACAATTAATGCCATCTACTAAGACATATGGTCAACCATCTATGATCAAACCTCAAACATCATTACCAGTCACAGTTCTTGAAGAAAGGTTTATCAAAACTAGAACCACAGAGGATGAATCAGACAACAAATCAATCCTGGATTGGCTATATAAAGATGAGGAACCCTCAACATCGAATATCAGTATCAACAATGTCAATATCAACACCAACAAATATGGCAAAGAGAAAGCTATTCTAGAATAAATGGGTTATGAAGGACAAGGACTTGTTGGATTAAGGAAGGATGGAATCATAGAGCCTATTTAGCTCCTCACTCTCCATTCAAAAGAGAAGCCAGGACTAGGATACTCTGAAGAAGAAAAAAAAGAATTGACAAGGGAGGTTGTAGAAAGAATCCTTCAGCTTAGAGAAAGCTCTTAAACCAATTCAAATGAATATGAATGGGATATGTGTTCTGATGTATCTTTCACTGATATTCATGTTGATGTAATCCAAAAATATGTACCTATGTGTGAAGAGGGACAAGGCTCTAGGTCTAGACCACTCGTAGCAAAATCACTAAATATCGATGACTTAAGTGGGGACAAACAGACCTTGAGTGAACTAGACGATCTTGAAGAGGGTACCATCATTGACCTCAATATTCCAGTAAAAAAATATGACGAAATGGCTATCCAAACCCTTACATCCATCAACCTAAAAGAATCTGATGACCTCATGCCATTAATCCATCCAGAACTTATTGACTGGGAACCTGTCGAACCTGTGATTGTACCAATATTGGCAGATGATGATGCCATCGTGAATTTCCTATGTCATAGCAAACCTAGTACAAGTTCTACCTATAATACTCATAACAACACGACTTGGCAGGAGGGTGTCAAATCCTCCAGTTGCAAAAGTGAAAACAGGGAAAATAGATCTAATGATGAAAACCATTCTATGGCAACATTAGATTTGGAAAAAGAAAAAATAAAGAGTGCATCTAATGGTGAAAACCTTTCTAAGGCACTGAAGGATGGAAGACTTGACACTCTTCCAAAACATTATCATGAGCGGTCATCAGTTCTAGTAGAACCAACACAGTCTGTGAACTTCGACATTGAGGAAAAGGCAAAAATCCTACATCTGGCAGAATCCATGACAGATCAAGAGAGACCGGAATTCATCAATTTATTTAAGTAGAGAAGCATCAACTTCTCTTGGTCATATTCCGATATGCCAGGTTTAGATCCAAATCTACTCATGCATCATTTGTCTTTGCCCGCAGGAATCAAACCTGTCAAGTAAAAATTGAGAAAAATGCATCCCCATATCGCATTAATGGTAAAGGCAGAGCTAAAGAAATTGTTGGATGCTAGATTCATAAGGTCTATAGACTACACCAAGTGGATATCAAACATTGTACCTATTTCAAAGCCAGACAATAGCATCAGGATATGTACGGATTTCAGGGACCTAAATAAAGCATGCCCAAAGGATTATTTTCCATTACCAAATATAGACATCATCATGGACTTGACGATAGGGAATTCCATGTTGTAAATCATGGATGGTTTCTCTGGGTACAATCAAATAAAAATAGCTCCAGAAGATTAGGAAAAGATGGCTTTTACATGTCCATGGGGAACCTTCTACTAGAACGTCATGCCATTTGGTCTGAAAAATGCAGGAGCCACCTATCAAAGAGCAATGACAATGATCTTTAATGATATGATGCACACCTTCATGGAGGATTACGTGGATGACATCCTGGAAAAATTTGGTACTAGGGAAGGACATCTGCATATCCTAGGAAAAATCTTCACATGGCTAGAGAAATTCAATGTTAGGTTAAACCCTAAGAAGTGTGTCTTCGGGGTCACATCAACAAAACTGTTGGGGTACATTGTCTCAGAAAAATGCATTGAAGTGGATCCAGTGAAATTCAAAGCAATAATGGAGATGTTGCCTCCTAAAAATATCAGTCAACTTAGATCACTACAAGGAAGGCTCCAATCGATTAGGAGATTTATCTCCCAGCTGGTGGACAAAAGTCATCCTTTTAATCATCTATTGCATAAAAATGTGATTTTCAAATGGGATAAGGGGTGTGAGACAATGTTTGATCAAATAAAATGGTATCTCATGTCACCGCCTATTCTCATACCACCAACAAAAGGAAGAGCTTTTATATGGTACATTGCCATGACAGATATCTCTTTGGGGGCACTATTAGCACAAGAGGATTATGAAGGAAAAGAACATGCCATCTACTATATCAGTAGAACATTAAATGGTTATGAAATAAATTACACTTTCATAGAGAAATATTGCTTGATGGTGGTGTTTGCTACTCAATAGCTAAGACACTATATGTTGACTCAGACAATCAAACTAATAGCAAAGATTGACCCCTTAAAATATCTACTCAGTAAAGTTGCCTTAACAGGTAGACTAGAAAAGTGGGTCATGCTATTAAGTGAATTTGATATTCAATATGTGGAGAGAAAAGCCATCAAGGGTAGGGAAATCGCTGAAAAATTAGTTGAGGATCCTCTACTAGATGATTGACCAATGACAATGGAATTTCTGGATGCAGACATTCTGATAGTGATGCCCCAACAATGCGTACTATATTTTGATGGATCATACACACAACACAGATCTGGAGCATGGATTCTGTTCATCTCTCCACAAGGACACACCATTCCAAAATCATATAGACTAATGTTTCAATGTACAAGTAATGTAGAAAAATATGAAGCATTGATCATTGGGGTCAAAATAGCAATTCAATGGAAGATCACAGACTTACAGGTATACGGGGGCTCTCAACTAGTCATTTATCAAGTGAATGAAGAGTATCAAACAAAAGATGAAAATTTGATGCCCTACAAGCAACAAATAGATGATCTCAAACAATTCTTTGTGAGTATCAAGTTTGATCAAATTCCAAAGGTAGAGAACAAGGCTGTGGACACTATGGCCACAATTACTTCATTATTACAATTGCCTGAGAAACGTGGTTTTTATGAGTTTATGGTAGAACAAGTATCATGTCCTTCACATAATAGTTCAAAATCTACTACCATCTTCCATCTAGAAACTATTGAAACCTCCATCTATGAAATGACCTATGCTTACCTGAAAGATGATATCCATCCTCCTGATCTTTCCAGGAACCAAAAATGAAACTTCATCCACCGATCTGCATGACATACTTTAATCGCTCACATAATTTATCGTTGAGGTCTTGATGGTACCTTACTCCGATATCTAGAACATGATGAATCTGAAATGGCCCTATGAGAGGTTCATGAGGGTATTTGTGGAGCTCATTCGAGTGGGATAACTCTAGCCAAGAAACTCCTCTATTTGGGATATTATTGGCCATGCATGGAGAAATAATCCTATCTTTTTTTTAAGAAATGTAAAAAATGTCAGATTCACAACAATCTAATTCATGCACTAACACAAGAACTGCATCCCTTCACATCCACATGGCATTTTTTTCAATGGGGCCTGGATTTGGTAGAAAAAATAAATCCATCTTCATCCAATGGACACAAGTTCATTATCACAGCGACAAAATATTTCACAAAATGGATAGAATCAGTGCCTCTTACAACCATCACTAGGAAGCAGATCTCCTCGTTCATCTTGAATTACATAATTTGTCAGTATGGAATCCCTCAATCCATTATCACTGATAATGGATGACCTTACAAGAATCAAGATGTCTAAGAACTATGTGAAAAGTTCCATATACAACATCATTTTTCAATAGTGTACTATCCACAAGGAAATGGCCAAGCAGAGGCCTCTAATAAAACAATTCTAAAAATCCTCAAGAAAATGATAAATGATGTTGGACGTGATTGGCATGTTCAACTAAATCCTGTATTGTGGGCCTACAGAACAAGTATCAGAACACCAATAGGAGCTACACCATATGCCTTGGTATATGGATCAGAAGCCATATTGCCCATCAAAGTAGAGATTCCATCCCTTCATGTATCACTTAGAGGAATCATTCCAGATGAAGACTATAGGGTATCTAGACTGCAAGAATTGGAATTATTGGATGAGCGTCGTCAAGAAGCTATTAATCATCTAACAACTTATCAACAAAGAATTTAAAAGAGTTACAACTATAGGGTAAAATCGAGGGTCTTTTAGGTTGGTGATTTGGTTCTAAAGGAGAACCCTAGGAAGCAGTAGGACAATGAGAAGAAAGGGGAATTTGAGACTAACTAGCTTGGTCCTTTTGTCATCATATCAATATATTGATCAGGAGCATATCAACTATCAACGTCAGAAGGAGACTTGTTTGATGAACTTATCAACAGTATCCATCTCAAAAATTTCTATACTTGAATCTCCTAGTGCACGGTTCAAACTTATGAAAATGGTTTCCTTGATGAAAACTTGGCAAATAGGCATCTTGGCAACACAAAAATACAAAAGAAAAAATAAAAAATATAGAAAGAAATAAAAAGAGAAAAATACACAAAACAAAGAGTGTAATCAAAATATATGGTGAAAACCTAGAAATAGGCATCGTATGTGATTCTAAAAGATCAGCTTTCCCATCTATTTTGATACATATCAGGATCAATAATCTAGAATTCAGTATAGTTTCATATCATGTCATTAGTCTTGCCATCATTGCATCTGTATCAAAATCATTTCACATAGTCAAGTCTCACTCGAAAGCTTGGGGGCAACATTTGGATATCACTAGGGGCAACAAAAAAATCAGTTTCACCAAAGGGAAAACAATAGTAGGATAAGAAAATGAAAACAATGATCAAAGTGCAACATCAATCATCGTCAGAAGGGCATCAAACATGCATCTCATATCAAAATCCAAAAACATGTCAAAAAGTCAGTCTAGAAAAGAAAAACCAAAATCATGAGTCTAATTCAGTCAAACTACGTGGTCTCTATGTGTGTAACGTAGGCAAGGCTAATCTTTGATCAGCCCCCGAGACCCCTAGGATAGGTTAGTAGGTTAGATCTTTGGTCAAAAATCTCAAAAAACAAAAACATCACAAAATCAAGATGCATGATCTAAAATCTGAATAATGATTGAAACACTATAAGTAAACAATGGATAAATTGTATTTTTGATTATCAGTTCTTTGGAGTAACTCAATGATGTATTGAACTAGATAAACAAGGAAGAAGAATGATGTTTTTATTTGGTTGTTGTCCATAAGTTAATCATACAAATGTATGAATTTTCGGGGGATGTGCTATGCAAATGTATCACAAATGACATTTCAGAATTCACACATTGAAATGATTAATCACTGACTATTTACACAATGAATGCTCAGGTCATCTCGGTTCAATTATACCTAGATGCTTGTGTTCGCTTACAATATCAAAAATCATGAAAGTAGTACTCAGGTCGTCATTGGTCTAACACATACCATTGACGCTTTTATTCACTTTCAACATCCAATAAAAGCTCTCTGATGATACCAAGCACAAAAATATTGTTAAAATGACAATGGTTTTTGCATATAGTTGCATGTTAAAATTAGATTGCATTCATCATAATTCATTATCTACAGAGTATTTATTGCATAAAAGGTTCCAATCAATTATTATCTTATCTACAAATAGGATTGAGTATACTTGACATAAATCAAAATCATCAAAAGCATGTAGAAGTCATCATCTCATCATTAAGTTTCATCATTTCATCATTCATACATTTTTTACATCAAATTAATTATGCATTAAATTGTACCATAAATACATCATGTTCATTTTACCATAAACATTCATTACATTATCACCATCAACATCATATGCATTTGATCACTTATTAAACCCCATACATCATTTGTCATCAATATATTTTATCACATTTAAAATAAATGCAAGTCATGTTATTATTATCATTACATCATCCATCCATTATCATTCATCATAAGATCATCATTTTTATCATCATCACATTTAAAGTAAATGCAAGTCATGTTATTATTATAAGTACATCATCCATCCATCATCATTCATCATTTTTATCATCATCACATTTAAAATAAAATGCATTTATCTAAGCATCATAACATTGAAATAAAAGCATTCACATAGATCATCATTTAGAGATTCATACATCACATCATACATCTAAATATCATATAATCAGCATATTCATTATCATCATTAAAATTCATTTATCATAGCATCATCACATTGAAATAAAATCATTCATATAGAACATCACATGTTGCATCATCACATAATAAATGCATCCTTCAAATAAAAATCATAAATCATCATAAGGTCACATCAACTACATCTCATATATATATCATCAGTGTCAAGTATACAATGAAGTTTTAAAGAAAGATACATCATCAAAAATGAGGTAAATCGTAGTATACATCATGTCTCAAAAAAGAAAAACTAAGAATCCCAATATCATCTATGATCTACTACTGCCAAAATGTGTGGGCCCAACAGGACCAGTGCCACCACCACCCTCAAAAGGACCAGGATCTCTAGGATATCTCTGTGGAGGCTGTGTCACACCCTCACTCACTATCTGAGTATGAGTTCAACTGGATCTCGATGGGGCATAGTTGACTCTACGATCAACAGGCACTGCATAATGATATCTACCTCGGTAGAACTCTGCCTCTCGGCCAGCCCGCAGAACCTCTCTCATATAATCTCCCACCAAGGTACCATCGTCCACTCTTTGTAAGGTCTTGGCTATCTCTTGTGCCCTCCCAGAAATTTGACATGCACTGTCTCACTTGGATGTCAATGTGGCAACCTAAGTCTACACAGCGGCCAACTGTCCTTGTACCTACGCTAGAGCCTAAGCATGGGCCTGAGCCTAAGCCTACATCTGAGTCTATGTCTGAACAAGCAAACCCTAGGCCTATACCAACTATCCTTGTAGTGTCTATACCTATGTCTAGAGACCTGCAATCTGTCTCTGGTGGTCCACTGATGGTACTACCACTACTCGCCTCTTGTGAGGCCTACTAGATGAAGGACCACCACTGCCACCATCACTGTCATCACTATCTCTGCCATCACTACCACTCTCTATGCTACTACCTAATGGAGTATCACCCTCACTATCTGTAGAACCCTCGATCGCATCCTCCTCTACGGGTAACAGTACTGGCTCGTCTGGAATGGTGATGTGAGATGTTGAGTCAAAGCCAAAAATGCAGCATACTCTTCTATAGTAGGTGCCTCCACTATATCCCTGCGCATGTCCTAGGGTGATGGTTGCAGTGCCTTGTATCCCTCTACTAAGACCTCATATGACAGGCATGGTCCCCAATCAGGTACATCACTCCACCGCCTAGCATAGTGGGCTACCCCTTGAGGCATACACTGAATGATGTCATACTACCTGTACACTCATCATAGCAAAAACCTCTCCAAAACAAAGGGTGTCTGGCCAATCAGGTACATAGAATCACAGAGATATCCCAACACTACATCATCCTCATCCCACTGCTCATAGTCTAAATATGGCCGCTAGATGACGCTCTCCATATCATCAAAAACTTGCCTCCAATGCTCCAATTTACCCATCTAATCTTGGGTAAATCTGCCTCTGTATCGAAACACATATGGTCTACCAACTGGTCTGTCTATAATTGGAAATGGTTAAGCAATGGAAAAGTGCTCCCATGCCCACACTTGTATCAAGGTCATCCCTGCTAATAAACTATGTGCCCCAAGGTATACCATTGAATGAAGGTCATGGTAGAGATGTGCCAACATGCACATCCCCCATGCATATCTCATACCATGTACGACCATTCTCTCTAGAATCTTGCCCCAACCCACAAGGAATCCCTTTGACCTATGATCAGGGCAAAGGAAACCTCCAATGAACCCAACAAGTACTGCTGGTAGTGAAGTGTATGATCAGAATTCCTCCTCCATCGGAAACTCAGACCTACAATATTTTGATCCTGAAACACTCTGCAAAGAGCATCTCTCCCACTAGCCTCATGAGAATCATACACCACAATCTCCCCCATAAACGGAATGCGCAAAATCTGCCACACATCCTCAGGTGTGACCATCATCTCACCATTGGGAAAGTGAAAGGTGTTATGGTCATTGTGCCACCTCTCAGCCAAAGCGGTAAGGAGACCCTGATTAATCCTAATTTGGGGCATGTCAAGTAAACTAGTGAGGTCACATCGACCTATAATCTAAATCTCATCTGGAGTCAGATGAGGTATCAAATCAGTTGTCCAAGGAAATTGCTCTCACATCTAGAGATTACCCAGACACTCCTATCATCATGAGAAAGTTTAAAATCAGTGCACTGTGTCAAGAAATAAAAAGTCATTCTACTATCAAGTCTAACTAAAAAATTTGTATGAATTTTTCGATCAAAATTCATGAACAAACATCAACAAATCTCACCTATCATGAGGTTTATCAAACATTATCTAATCTCGCCTATCATGAGATTTATCGGATATTGAATCATTTCCTCACCTATCATGAGGATCATCATAAATAGGATTATTCTCACCTATGATGAGAGTAACTCTTATTTAAACATCAAAATCAATCATTAGGCATTTGGATCATCAATCATACCAATCCAAAGAAAGGACATGATCGAAATATGAAATCAAGGTTAACTAAGTCAAAATCTTTAATTCTGACATAGATGCGCTAAAACAAGCGTCCAAAGCACTAAATATCAAAGTGCTACTTTATCAAACGGATGTGCTAAAATAGGCACCCAAGGCGCTATTTTATCCGAAGTGCTATTTCAACACTCTGATGCACTCTAACAAGCCACCGAAGCGCTACTTTATCCTAAGCATTTTTTTATTGCATCAATGCGCTATAACAGTCCATGAAGGTGCCACTTTACTAGAAGTGCTAAAATAGACCATAAAAGTGCTAATATACCAAATCAAATTGCTAAAAATTTCTCGATGCTAAAATCCGGCATCAATGCGCTAAAACTAGCTACCTAAGTGCTAAATCATTGAAAGCACTACACTATCCTATGGAAGCGCTAGAGAAAATAATGCAAGCGCTAAATCTCAAAGTGCTAAAATAGCTATGAAAAGTGCTACATCATAGTGAAAGTGCTATAGTGCAACTTGGAAGTGCTAAATTAGCTAAAAAACATCACAAACATTAAAAAGCATAAAAAAAAATTGCATGAAAATCGAGGAGGATTATGGGGATATACCGAAGGTCCATACGCAGCCAACCGTTGGTGATGTCAAACGTGCTCGAAATGGTGAGTGTGGTAAGGGATTGGCATCTTGCTCTAGCTGGCTGAAAAGTCTCTCTCACAAGAATTTGAAACTCAAATAGTACAAATGACTTTGAAAATGACCTTTTGGACTATATATAACTTTTGAAAAGGGATTTTGGTGGGTTTTTAATTATATTTTGATTAATTTTATCCGTGAAATTAATTAAAAGTCATTTGTGGGCTATATTTCTTCATTATTGTTAGGAGATAAATTATTTCTTCATCATAACTTCATCAAATCATCATAAAATCATAAAAGTTTCAAAAATTCTAAAAAAAATTCATCAAATCATTAATTTATCTCCTGAGGGGGCATATTATTGACAATCATCTGAAAATCAATATTTGGGGCATGTCTGGGGCATACTGAATTTTTATCATCGATCCTGGTAGTAGCAACAAAAATTTTCTTCGAATCAACACGTAAACACATCACTTCGAAGAGGGGAAAAATGTATACACCTAAAAATGGTCTGGAGAATTCCGATTAATTAAATACATATTATTTTATTAATTATCCTAATTTCCTCTACTGTTTGAATAAATATAAATATTTAGTCATATAGTTCACGTTCACATTCACATTTAAATTCTTCAAATATCTTATCTTAATTAAATAAACAAAATTAAATACTTTGTTTGATTTAGTTATCATTTTCCTATTTTATTCTATCACATCAATCTTAAATTAATTAAATAAAGATTAAACACTTTATTGATTAATTGCCATTATTCTTTTGTTTAATTTAATAAACAACTTCTATAGTTTGTTTTATTAAATTATTTTTCCCTCTTTCGCTAATTTAAATAAATCAAAAATATTTGAATTAAGGAATAAGCAATATTCCATCTATATTTCCTCAAAATTGAATTAGATATCCTATGTCTAATTTATGTCTAAAATATGTCAAAATTAATGCTTTGAAACTTCATGGGAAGTTTTGGAGACAAATTCCAAATTCTTCTCTCAATCCTCCTCCATCAATCTTTCCTCTTCTCTTGCCTGGTGTTTTCATGGGTGGAGACAATCACCAAAATTCTCTCAATCTCCTCCATCTTTCACCATTCAATCCTCCAGATTGAATCCAAGCCTCTTAATGCCATCCATGTGCATTTCTATAGCTAATAAATCTATAAATAAAGCCTCATTAAACCAAGAAAAGGAGTCCAAGGTTATCAAGTTTACTCTGCAGAATTTTATCAAGCATCCAAGCATCCAAGCATCCAACATTCAAGCATCAATTTTTTCATATCAAGGCTGCCTCCTGTAGCCGCATTTGTCAATTTTCATGTCAATTCATATTAAATTAGTTTCTTTTATTCATATACATATTATCAGCATCCTTCTCATTCTCTGAATTGTCATTTTAACAATCATAGTGCTCACACGATCTGAGAGCCATAGTGATTTAATAAATCTTTGGAGATAGAGAGAAACATGACACTTTCAGTAGATTATTGTTTTGAATTGGTTCAATTAGCTTGATCTTTGATATAATGTCGTATTAAGAAGTGTTTTATGCTTTACACCTTATTCACACTTATAGTATTTACCGGCTCAACTTAGATCAGATAGAGTATATGCAAAATTTCACTTTGAAATGCGACTGATTTCTTGGTGAAGATTTCACATTCATTTAGATGTGCGGCTTCACCGAGGAACCATTCTATCTTCCAACATGTCTCACAGATTGGGTGCTAGCCCTCGAAATTTTTCAGCAAGTAACAATTATTGACTTCACTTTTTTGTAGAGGACCAACCACGAAGAGAGGATTTTTCTTGTGCTCGCTAATCATTAAAATGGTGATTATGACCAAGAAGAAGACACATGAATTGCTAGAGGAAAAGATAGCTCATCTAGGGTTAGTGTGGATTTGTGACAAATGGCATTACAACCCTGACAATGACTTACCAAATGAATATATCAAGGTAACCCACAACCCCCCGCCTTACTAGGAGAAGCGGTAGAATCCATTGAAGGATGCAGATGACTTATCGGTGGACCTAGTTCATATTCCAACCAAAGGTATTCGGCCACCATGGCTTAGGTTCTACTTACAGTCTGCAAAATATAATGAGAAGCATCCAATTAGGGCTACTCTTCACAATAATTTCACAAGGAATTTCAACTGGAGTGAAGAAAATATTAGGTATTTTTGTATTTCCCAATAAGAAATCCAACACCTTGATACCACTTATGAGAGTGTAGAGTTGGATGAGAGGTTCAATAAATTGTGGAATGATGAGCATCCTGATTTTGAGGCAAGTGATGATGAAGATACCAACCTAGAGGAGGCTGAAACACATATTAAGGAAGGAAAGGATATGGAAATGGAAGTTTAGACGGCCCTAGTGTAGCTAAAGGAGAAGGCGATGAAGTAGCCTATCAAGGTTTCTTTAAATGTGCAGGTGAACATATTGTTTGCAAGGGCTTCATTGACTAGCACCTAGACCACAAAAAGAACTAGAACAATCTAGCAACAATAGTCAGAGGCTATAAACATGGAAGAATCACCACATGTCAAATGGTAGCACATAGAGGAAGCTTGTAAGAGGGTTCACAGGAGCCTAAGGCAAGCCAAGAGCCCACAATAGGCTAGGGATCACAATCATCTACACCACAAGTATATTTTTCTCCTTCTTCTCTTGCTTCACAATCTTTAGATTCTCTTGTTGTGTTTGCAGTACCCCTCACTTCAATTGTTGACCCTTCCTTCCCTGCTTCTACTACAATGGTCATCAGAGGTTTCGCACAGTTCTCCCAAGAAACACAATTTTCCATTACTCCAACATAGACCTTTCCACCATTCACCTTAGCACAATCTACATCCTCTATCGCTTCACATCTTGCCTCCATGATCACCATTAATACCCCTCTTACTACTACTGTGTTGACCCTAACCAAGTTTGTCCAGTAGATGGAATCCTCCATGACTCTTCTTTAGCCACTGCTTCCCCTAAGTCCTCCTGCTGGTTCAAAAACTGAGCTTTGGCATATTCCTCCTTTCTCCCTACAAATAGTTAGTCTCTCAAGAAAGAAATCACCCGGAGCTACTACCCTCTCATTCCCTTTCACCCTTCCTTCTGGTGCACCTTTCACAAGTGGATTCATTTGGTCATTGACAAAATTTTTGTTGGAATGTGACAAAAAAAATAGGCATGGGCTATTAAGATCCAAAACAAAAGGCCAACGATGATAAAAATCTAGTATAGCCAAAGGTATAGACTATTTTCAATGAGGCTTAGAAATCGTTGCATTTTACAACCATGTACCTAACCATCATCAAACCGCAAGAAGAGATGTAGCCCAATGATTACAACATGTATGCCATGGGACTTGATCTATGCATAGCACGACCACAAGAAAAATTTGAGCTCATGGAGGAGACGCAACAGGTAGTGACCACTGACTTCCTCAAATCCGATTGCTAGCTGAAGAAGCAAGAAGAGGAGTTGAGAACTATCAAGGAGAGATTCGATGTCCTGTTGACAAAGGATAAATCAAGGGATGCAGAATTTGAGCGCTTATCACAACAAGCCAAGACGGGACAAGATAAACTCCAAGAGGAACTCACAAAGTTTCAATACTTTGATCCCAACCTGATCATCGAGATGCAACAAAAAGATCAAGAATATGAGGATAGTTGGCCCAGGTGATGCAACAAAAAAATGAGGACTTTAACCATCAACATGCTCAATTAGAATAGTTGATGTTGCAAAAGGATGCAGACTTTGAGGCCCAACGGACTCAAATGGACAATGAAGTCCAGGAAATGAAGTCTTCCCTTGAGAGTGAAGCAACAAACAAAGAATGGGCTAATGTAAACTAGCTTATAGAATCAAGAATCCTATAGGGGAAACTCTCCATGGTGGACCAAAGGATTGCATAGATAAAGCATAATATTAGATTAAGGGATGAAGAAATTGGTATTTTAAAGAGCTCTACCCAACCTCGTGTTGCACAGTTGGACCTCCTTCTAGTGGCCCAACAATTGTATATCTCATACTAGCAAAAGGTCAAGGCATTTTTCTTGAACCTCCAGCCGACACTCCAATTCATGGAAAAGGAAACAAGTTTAGGCAAGGAAGTTCATGGAATGATTGAGCGGTTCTCACAATCCATTACAGAAAACGTTTCTGAGGCAAAAAAAATGTTGGATAATCTATACATGGTCTGGGATGAAGACTTAGCAAATGTAGAGATTGGTGATTGGAAAGCCTCTACCAAAATAGCAAATAGGTTCATCCATTGCCGCATAGCCATCCTCCACAGCGAGTGCACTGGCACATTTGAGAAAACCATGAATAGCATGTGAGCGAGGTTCTCCCAGCTAACTCAAATTAGCTTACCTTCCCTATTTCTTTCAGATGAATTGATGGCCACAATGGAGCAGATTGCAATGAATATTGAAGAGAAGCAACAAGATGCATCCACTTTTCAAAGCTTCAGTCAGCCCCTTATTGTAGAAGATATTGAGGGTTTCACCCATCCAATAGAATGGCTTCTCTTCCAGCTCGAGTCCTAGGCTGGTATATCCACAATTCTATCATACAAATAAATCATCGATCTGCACATAGCATAAGAGAATCTGCATGAAATATCCATGCCATCTAAGGCCAACAGGATGCCTCTACAGACCATTCTCTCCAAGCTTTGATTGAATCACCCAATGGATAGGACTCTGGTTTGCAAACCAAAAAAAATTGGGTTCCTCATTTCATAGGTGAAATTCCCTTGGTAGTCGCTAAAAGCTATGAACATAAATTTACTCAAGCTCTCATCGGGTGGTTTTTATTTTTGCTAAGTACTGGCCCACACCCCATCTGTTTGAACTTCATTAGGCTCCTTTTTGCAAAAGCTTCATTTGACTGTTGCCATGTGCCCACCAGGTTCTCTTCGTAGGTATTTCTCCCTTCACTCTTCTAATGGCTTCCACTATGATTCCATGCATTAGTCGTTCACATATTTGAAAGATGCTTCCCTTCGCTTTTCTATCAATCCCCGATCACTTGCCATGTAGCATTGATTCGTGTACACTTTTGGTGGACCCCACCAACAGTTCTATTTGTGAAGGATACTTCCATGTGTCTTCACCACATAGGTTTTCATCGTAGGGAGAGAGGAATGAACCATGGGCTTCGACCTATTCCCACATGTCTCTTCTCGGTCTTCATCGAGGAGAAGTAAGGAGCAAGCAATGAGCTTCACCAAGATTTCCACATATTCTAAATTGCCTATTAGCGACAAATGTTGGAACTATGTTATGCTGGGACCACTACCATCATTCTCAAGGGATTCATTTGGTTTTTAAATGACCACATTCCATGCTTAGAATCTTTTATGTTATCAACCTACCAGGCGGTGGGATTTTTATCCATAAATATTGCTTCTTCTTAAAAAGAAGGGGTTGAGAACTGACATAAAAGTTTATGGAAAGATATCAAGCCTCTTGTATTGTTTTAGCTTACTGTATAAGATTCATAGACTATGCTATTGTCCAGCCTTTCTATTTCTTGACTATTTGATAAAACTATTAAGATTCAACCGTGTAGTTTTTGAGTCAAACTCATTGACCCATGATTCATGAGTAGTGGTTCACAAGAACCCATCTCTCATGATAATGAATGGTCCACTTAGCACTCATTGCATCTAGGTGATGCTCACAGAGGTGAAGCATTGGCCCGTTCCAGGAGGTCACCCATCCCAGTACTGCTCCAGCTCAAGCGCACTTAACCACAGAGTTTCCCCCAAGGTTAAGCCCAATTAGCTTGCTACCGCATTTGTAAAACCTTCAGCAAGTGTTATGCCTTATGAACCATTCATTATAGAGCCCCTTTAGCTCATCAATTGATAAGTAGGAGGTTTCTTCCATAGTGTGTCAAATTATGATATTGCTATCAGGATTCAACCATGTAGTTTTCAAGTCAAACTCATTGACCCATGATTCATGGGTAGTGGTTCACAAGAACCCATCTCTCATGATAATGAATGGTCCACTTAGCACTCATTGCATCTAGGTGATTCTCATAGAGGTGAATCATTGGTCCATCCCGGGAGGTCACCCATCATAGTACTACTCCAACTCAAGTACACTTAACCATGGAGTTTCCCCCAAGGTTAATCCCACTTATCAATTGATGAGCTAAAGGGGCTCTATAATGAATGGTTCATAAGGCATAACACTTGTTGAAGGTTTTGCAAATGGGGTAGCAAGCTAAGTGGGTTTAACCTTGGGGGAAACTCTGTGGTTAAGTGCGCTTGAGTTGGAGCAGTACTAGGATGGGTGACCTCCTGGGATGGACCAATGCTTCACCTTTGTGAGCATCACCTAGATGCAATGAGTGCTAATGGACCATTAATTATCATGAGAGATGGGTTCTTGTGAATCACTACTCATGAATCATGGGTCAATGAGTTTGACTCAAAAACTACATGGTTGAATCCTAATAGCAATATCATAATTTGATACGTTGTGGAAGAAACCTTCTACTTATTATTTGATAAAGCTTTATTATGTGCCATAATTATATTGATTAATTTTTTCGCATACTTCTATAATTTCAATATAAGCTTGCTGATTCAAACCATGTATTTGAAGCTTGTTTTGAGTAAATGTATGCAAGTTATTTAATGTCATTGAATAAATTATTCATGTTTCCAATTTGATTTTTGTTATTCGGGGACATAGAAGATTGTTGAACGACCCTTAAATCATATCTAAAAGATAGGTTTATCATGCCCATATCTACTTAGAAATTGGTGCATCACCTTAGATTAGATTTAATTTTACATTTTTTTCCTTATACCCTTTTCAACTCCCCAATTATAGAAGAAGCCATCTTCTTAAAAAACTTGGACGTTACTCATTTTAGCGCAATAAGTTCTCCCTTTAACTGAGTTTCCCCTAAGCCTTTTACCCTGTCAAATTTTGGCATCAGCAGACCCCAAAGCTTGAGTGGAAGGGGTAATGGTAGGGATGGTGTTGGTAATGTTAAGGACATTGGTTATGGGAGGTAAAGTCATAGTAAATGAAGTATGCAAACTATGATCCATGGAGGGTTCATGCTCAACACTATCAGAAAGAGAGTTAGGAAACCCAAGATCTATGGCGAGTGTGATATTGTGGGATGACATGAGCCTCAAACTACATCTTATAATAGTATTTTGAATAGGACACCAAGTTGTAAAGAGAGTACAAGTGTTACAAACCTAGAGTGAAAAACCTATAATAGAAAAGGGACAATGAAATAACCTAGAATGAAATGTAGTTTTTATATTCTAAGCAATGCAATTCATTGATTAAACAATACATAATAATCTGAAAATGAAATGTTTTGATGCAATTTTGATCTTTTAACAATGCACTAAAATGAAGCAATTTAAGCTAAATGAAATTAAATTGATGAAACAAATAGAAAGATGATAGCACCAAATAGAAGCTAAAAACTGATATTTTAATGTCCAAAATTGCAGATCTGTAGCTAATAGGGACTCATTTTCTAGTACGGGTGAATGGGTCCTAGTTAGGTCTTTCTAGGATTTTCTATGGATTTTAGAGTCAATTTTAATTCCTTTTCAGATACTAGAAGGTAGAGATCAGACCTAATCAGGGACTTATTCACCAATAAGAGGTGAATAGGTCATGGTTAGGTATTTTAAAACCATTTTTTAATGATTTACAAGCTCTTAGTTATAACTTTCAGTTCTAGGTTTGATAGAGTGAGATGCAGCTTTAGATTTTCTAGAAATTCAATCTAAAAATGTAATAGAAAGATGAAATAAAAGACCTAGTTTGAAATGGATTTTTTTTTCATTTTTAAATGCAATCAAATGAGATCTAAATGAGATGAAAAATGACTAATTTTTTTTTGGAATTTTTAGATTTAGAAAGATGCAAAAAGTGCAAATCTAAACCCTATATGATATGTAAGATTTCAGTGCAAATGAAGAATCACTAATTCAATGCAAATATAAATGCAATGAATGCAATATTTTAACTTAAGATGAAATGAGAGACTCCAAAAATCAGAAAATTTCAATGTTGAATGAGTTGGGTTCACTAAAAATGATTAGTGTGAGAATAGGGTCCACCAAAATGAGGTAACAAAGTGATGGACCACTTATTTTTTAAAGCCCTAATCACCTCAAATTATGAAAAATAAGATGCTAATAAAAACTACAAATGAAACCTAACTATTATAGCAGCTATGAGGTAAGTTTTTAGAACATAAAAATCTATGTACCTTGTCAAAAAGTTGTTGTTTTTGAGCTATGGAGGACTCATTCGCCTTCAGTGGTGAATGTGTCCTTTTAGGGTTTCGAAAAAAAAAAATTAGGATCTTGTTCCTTGATGTATACACTCTTAAATTCCCTATTGTGAATATTTGGAAGGATGTATGCAATTTTGTAGAGCTATTTCAATGATATTGCACTTTGAATGATGACTTTTGCAACTTTGGAACTTTGACAATCTTGCTCCAAATCTTGCTCAACTGTATCTTTAACTTGTAAATCTACAATCAAACACTCAAGGGCAGAAAAAATTGTTGATTTTTTAGTGAATGGAGTTCTTCCTCAGTCAAACCCCTTGTAGGTAATTAAACCAAATGATCAAATGAAGGAAATGAAGCATGAAATATTAAACATGCAAATGATATCACCTTGGATGATGTCTTGTGAATCAAATATGCATAATAACATGTAGTGGCCATGAAGAATGTAGATATTGGATGAAAAATTATGCTTGTGAATAGCTCCTCAATGCAACCTTAACTTCTTAGCTCAATACACATGAATACATTAAACCCTTGACATGATGATAAGACTTTGAATTTCTGCAATAAACACTTGAAATCTACCTTTAAATGCCTTATGTATGCTCTTATAATGCTTTTGTGAACCCCAATTTTCTATAGTGCTTCAATACTTGAAAGTCTTAGATGAAATTGGGTGAATTAAGCCCTTATTTGTACTAAATTATGAGATTAACCTTGAAAATCAAAGAATTAAGGCCGACACAAGATATAGGAAGAAACATAATTAAATTCCCACTAGAATGAAATTCTAAAAGGGGGTCTCATTAAGGGATAACCCATTCACCATTAAGGGCAAATGGGTCTTGGCTAAGTTTTTAGGACCAAGCTTCATGGAGATGAAAGAAGGCTAGAAATCCATTCTATATCAATTAAGAAAGGGGGGTCCTGTTAAAGGAGAACCCATTCACCATTAAGGGTGAATGGGTCCTAGCTCAACTTACCAGGACCAAACTTTTCCCAATGAAATAATTTTCTAATTAAATTATTATTTTTGAGATAGGTCTTTGGGAGGTGTCAAAATTAAGGCCTAAATTTGAATTAAAATGGGGTTAATAACTCCAATTAACCACAATTAATTAAGACCACCTAGTAGAGCTTTTAAAATTTGGATAAATTTTGAGCCATTCCCATGCTTAGAATGGTCCTTTGTTTCTATGCTTAGCAGCTTGGCCTAGGGTTTAGGGCCTAATACCTTCATTCCAATTTTCTCAAGCCTTAAACCCTTGTTTCATATTTGTGTGTTGACCTATTGTACAAGGTTGTCAGTTGCTTTAATAATCACTTAAGTCATCGTATCGATTGTTGTTACCAGCCCCTTCGCATAGGCTTGTCAATCACTTTTATTCATTATCACTCTAAATATTCCTATGGCTAGGCCTAATATTTTTTGACTTATGTCTTAAGCCTTGAATGTATTCATTAAGGGATCATCATCCATTGAACTAGTTATGGCCCCTTTTTAATGACTAACTCTAATTGCATGTGCAGAAAACCAGGTCTGTCGATTTCAAAGATTAAATCTCGGTCATAAGCGCACACCATGCAAGATTGAAACAACTCATCTTTGAAAAGCTACACGACTTGCATGCTTGTGACATGTGTCCGTTTGTAGAATGTGGGACCTTGTTTCCACAATAGCACCCGATATACCTGAGTTGGAGAATCAATGACAGGGATATAACAATATGATCAAATCTAAGTCATTGAGTGTACACCATGTAAGCCTTAAAATTATATTTTAAATCCTAATGCATGGAGTGCACGATTGTAACACATTTATCTTCCTCTCGGTGGGGAAATGAATGTGGAGCCCTCCAATAAATGACTTGGAATGTAAGTGGTGAGCTTTGCATCGATTGATCGAGTGGTGAATGAAGGTGATGTGTTTTTGGTTCGATTGGGGTCATTTGATGTGCCACATCAAAATTACATCTATGTACATGATTTAAAATCCAAATTGCAAGTGTAAGAGTCGTTTCCTTTCATGCAAGAAAATAGTAATTGTAGTAAATAAGCCCAAAGCCACCTAACATTGACATAAGTACATTTAAGGCTAGTTTTTCTGCACACCTAAAGATTGCTAGTGATTCATAGGTATCCTGGAGATCGAGAAAATGCATTTCAAAATTCACTGTTATGAGAATTGGGGTTTCCTACCAGCAGAATGGCATAAGTAGAATAAACATTGTCCTTGTATCATTTTCTTAAAAAATAAGAAAAGCTTGAGTTAGGGTAAACATCTATTGTTTGAATTCATTTATTTTCTTTAATTGTTGTATTAGGGTTTGGGTATGCATTAAAGGGTAGTAGACCTCATTCAATTCTATGAATTTGTGTCCCATAAGTGGTATCATAATATTGGTACTAAGGTGCTAGGTCTTTTACATCTTTATGGTAAAACCTTGGGATGTTTAAGTATTTTTTTCTACATATGGCACCCAAAGCTCAAGCGTTTGGTTCAGGAACCCCAAATAGGACTCTCTCCCAGGATATAATTGACCAGTTGAAACCCTCCATAAGAAAAAAGGCTGAGGGAGCCATCCTATTTTATGGCTATCAGGTTCAGAAAGGGTTGAAAGATAAAATGTGTGGTATGAGGGATGCAAATTTGTCATTTCTTGGATGGCAATTATTTCCAAATTGGTTTGGAAATAGGAATTTGGGTGTCCCTATTTTCAACCCTTGGAGGTTAGATTTGGGAAAATTGGTGGTACCAAATGTGTACATGGATGTCGATCTATTGAAGGATATTTCTTCAAGGTACGACCCTTTTTCAAGAATAGTTAGGTCATTGTAAGGTAAATAATTGGTCAAAATAACCAAAGAGGAAATTATAGATATTTTTAATCTACATGAGTGCGATGTCAGCATGATCCCAATTGACCTCAAAGTATTCAGGGAGGAGTATAATAATACAAAGGTTCCCTTCAGAAAAAAAATGTTTCCTATTCATACTGCATCCACCGAGAAGGGAAATAACATGAGGTAAATCAAGACTAGCGAAGATGAAAAGGAGCCTTTTCCCATGAGATACTTTTCTAGTTATTTCAAGAAGATGGTTTATTCCTAAGCTGCTAGATCCTCGACATGGATGAACAATCCACCATGCCTACAAACCTAATATATACGGCTGGACACCTCCAACATTCATCCTATAATGTGGTTTATGATTATGCCACATACTTGTCAAAAAGGATACACAAAGGTTTAAGTGCACTTAAGGAGGGAAAAAAACCAATAAGCTTTTGGTGGTACTCCCTATCGATGCATATGTTCCTTTTCAGGGGAGAGAGGATTTTTGGAAAAGATTTGAAATTGAAAAAGGAGGGCGACTGATAGGGTAGGGTTGGATGGAACAATCACTGTTCCATGCTCTGGATCCTTGTCTTCAAGATCTCCTAGGTGTCTCCACCACCTAAACCTTTAGGCCCTACCTCATGTATAGGTACACCTGGTTCTATTGGCCAACCCCACTATCATCTCACTCTCAATCAACCAAGACAATCTTGGTGCAATGCCACTAACTCTTCCTTAGCCCTTAATCTTCCCTAAAGGCTAATTGCTCCTAACTCCCAGTTTATTCTTTGCAGGGGTGTAGATATTTTTCTACTAGCTTAACACCATCCTCCTAGGGTTCTTGTAAGTTCACCAAACTCCATTCTTCCATCGCTTTCACCAAACCCTCATCTAGGGTTTTGGTTCCCTAGTTCTAGGCTTCCCAAATAGGTCTTTTACTCCGAGGAAATGAGGTAACCCTCTTAAATTCTCCAAATAACCCCAAATATTTTCTATGGATTCTTAGTCCTGATTCCTACCACTTCAAGATTTCAAAGGTCTTAACCCTTAACTATCCATACGCAGGTCGAACCTTCAATTTTGCAAAATCAGCCTCTTCTTTAGGTTTTCCTGACCACACAACAAACTATTAATTAGTTCTCCACTCAAATGGATTGGTGAAGCCTCCTCCTTCATGCCAAGCCTTTGCAAGGCATCTATCTACCTTTCCACCATGTGATTTTTCAGGGAAAGGTTACCCCTGTAAACCAAGTGCTTTGCACTTCTTGACTTTCCTAGCCGGGCACTGTCAAGCTCACCTAGGAGAAGTCTTCCATAGTGTTTTCCTATCTCCTAACCTCTCCTACTTCTAACCTATTTACAACCATGGAGTCTAGCCTCAATCCCCAAAAGACCGTACACTAGGTACCGTGGGAAAGAGAACTAAATCTCCATTCTTCCACGGTCTGGTAGTCAGAACAATAACTTTAAAGAACCAAACTAGCTACAAAAGAAAGCTTGAAACACACACACTAGCTATCTACTATCCCACACAAAGCTTGGAAGACAATTGCACTATGTTCTACAGTATTCACAGTGCCATGATTACTCCTGCAATACACAAGTTCAAAACAAAACACATAAAATTACTCAATCTTATCACTGTCCTCACTTACATTCCTCAATTTGAATTAGTGTAAAAGCTCCCAATGCCTTCAAACCAATCTACAGGTCGAGGCACACCTTATATAGGTTTCAAAAAGTAGTTATTCCTTCCTTGGTCAGAAATTTTTAGTTATCAAGTGGCAAAGGTGCAAAATGTACCATTTTGCCATTTTTGCCAATTTCCTAGAAAACTAATACAAGTGAATTTCTAAACTCATAAACCTTTTCACTCCTGATCACTCCTGATCACTCCTTATTGTTAAGCTTCTAACTCTAACTCAATGGTCAACATGACCTTCAGGAAAATACAATAAAATAAAATGCATCCTAGACTACTTCCTATTGCCTTGTGCTTCCTAGGTGTTTCCTAGGTGTTTCCTAGGTGCTCTTGCACTAGTGACATTGACTTACATGTCCAATGTTGGACATAGATTCTGGATAAGGATGATTCCAAGTTTGACTATGTGGTGTTCAACAATTTTTTTGCCTCAAGGCTGAGAGGATTTTTGGTTCATAACCCACCTAGGATTCCTAAAAAAATCCATGAATTTATGAGGCCTTTGGAGAAGAGGCCTTATTTGAATTTGAGTCATAAATAGGGTGATATAATTACCTACCCTCATACTACTATTTTCAAAGTATTTGGAACTCCTATGAACCCTTATGTTTTCCCAAGGGATGTACCTTTAAGATTAGGATTTATTGAAATCATGAGGCAGTTGGGGGCATCACAAACGACACATCTGCTAGAGTCTTGAAAGAAAGGCTCATTCTTCCCTAAATAGACAACATTTGTTGACTTTGTGATGGTAAAGGGTGCTTAGAAGGATTTGAGTAATTTTTTGGCACTCTATCAGTAATAGTACACCCAAGGAATCATGATCTAGAGGGTTTTATTGTTGGTTTGAAGGCAGTACATAGGAGTGGTCAATTCATACATAATTTTTATTATCCTAAGGATTTTATTAGAAACATTGTGGATTTCTCTGAACAAGAAGAGAGAAAAAGAAAAATATCTATCTTTCTAAAAGATGATGGAGAAAGCCATAGGGAAAGATCCTAAGTGTTATCCTATGCCAAATATTGCAAGTGAACTCAATAGAGTTGTGTATGCAATTCAAAATTTTGAAGACATAGTAGGTGTTTTGAGGTTTGAACGTGCATTGGTAGACAAAGGAAAATTAGTGGTAGTAGAGAAAGATCCCACACTCGTGCTTGAGGAAAGACCTTCTTATCAGCCTAAACTAAAATTAAGAATCTATTCTAGAAGGAAGGAGAAGGTAAGGAAGAAAAAAACATTACCAGCCCCTACTACATTAGAGGGATCAAGAGCATCTTTCCCTCACAACTCAGTGCCATCACCTCCTAGGCGGTCTTCTCCAATTATTGTTAATATTGATTCACCTCCTAGGGAATCTCTTCCATTAGAGCAACCCCCAACCAAGAAGTAAAAAGTTGAGGTATGTAAGGTTGTTAATTATTCTAACTCAGATGAGGATGATATTTTTGCGACCCCTAAAGATATGCAGCAAGGTATGCCTTCTCCCCCAAGAGAACTGGCATCAAGCTCTGGAATGGGTGACCGTAGGCTAAGTAAATAAAATTTGAGTGGCCTAAACAATGTTGATGATTTGAGACAAGATGCCTACAGGGAATTCCTGGAATATGATTCATTCATTAAGACTAAGGCATTTAAAATCTTTGTGTGGAAGGAAATTGTTCAAGAATATACTAAGAGGGTGGCCATGGAAAGAAGTTTGCACCCTCATCATTTAGAGGAGGCTATACAAGCCATTGTGAGGAGTGAGATGAAGAAGAAGTTTTAGGATATCAAACCGGATGAGGCTTGGGAACTTGTACAAAAGAGTGGTGTTTTCTTATTGCCTGAGTGGGACATAGCTAATGTTGTTGTCCTAGACACAATAAGGAGAGTCGAGAGACCTTTATTCCAAACTCAGGAGGATGATAGATTGGCACTTCAAGGGTCAGCTTTTAGTGAAGAATGGGATGCTCTAGCTATATGGTCATTATCTCTTGGTTCTAAGAAGTCCATTGTATCAGAACCAACTAATTTCAAAGGACAACTAATTATAAAGAGATTTTTTGATATCCCTGCATTAGAGGCAGTTGATATGACCATCAATATTCCTAAATTCACAAAGGAAATAGTGGAAAGCCTCACCAAAGAAAGAGATACATATAGGAGTAAGTATAATGAGTTGATCTGTGAGTATAACCTGAGTCAACAAAGGGTTGTTGAGCTTGAAGCAAAAGTAACATTGTTAAAACAACAAGTGGAGACTCTTGTGTCTCAAGGGTCGGCTAGTCAAGGTCATGCAACACCCACATCTCTCATGACTCATTCCCCTCATCCCCCTCCTGAGCAACCCTTGACAATCGTGCCTTATAATATGGGCCAAGAGCCATTGGTAGTTGAAAAACTAGACATATCAGGAGCAACCCCATCAAATGAACCTACCAAAGAGGAATTAATGCTCCAGACTAAGGAATACAAGGAATTACTTCAACAGGCTCAAAATGTTGTGTATGAAAGTAACTCTAAAATTGTTCACACAGTTTTGAAGCATATGAATAAGAAAACCCAAAATACATTGAATATAATTCATTCAAGTTATGCTTCAATGATTCAAGAAATAAATTTGTCTAAAAGAGATAGGGAATTGGCTACTCCATTGTTGGATAAATGGATTACAAGGGCTGAAAATATGAAGCTTATGGCAATTGGGGCCAGGCAAAAAGAAGACATGTACCCAAATTTTATCCCAACTTATAGATTTTTTGGTGAGATCAGGGAGAAGAATTTTCAAGGCTATGTTGCTCCTATGGATGCTAGAATAAAAGAGATGAAGGCCAAGTTTGATGAGGCGAATAATTCATTGATGTTTGATATTCAGGATACACATGATGGGATCAAACCCTTGCATGCATGGAGGGATCATATTGAGGAAACTATTGCTTCTCAAGCATAATACATTTGTAAAGGAATTGATATTAACAATTTGAAGAATACTCTTGAGAAGTTGTCTTTCATCATTGGCTTCTTCCAAGATATTGACAAGGAGACTACTTATGTGATGATAAAATATGCCCCATACAGAAAGAAGATGAATCAAATTATCAAGTTTAATTGGATTTCAGACATAGAGTATGAGTCATGGAAGAGGATTTTCATTGTTGATTTGGAGATAAGAATATAATAGGAGAATACATGTACTTGATCAAGTATAGTACAGGTCTGGCCTGAAAAGTTACATTGTATAAAGATATGTTTTCTCCTTAGCTCAAGATGTAATGAATAAATGTTGACTGGTGTTGACATGGATTGGTGTTGATGCTGATCTAGATGATGACTCATTCTCCCTCCTTCAGATGCTTAGGAAGAAAAAATATGTTGTAACAACACGAAGGTTATCATTATACTCTAGGATGCCTTTTGGAAGGCAATTATATTTTCTGATGTGAGTAATTTTTTGTCTCGTGTGTTTCCCTCCATTTGTAAATGTAACTGCAAAGAGAATATATGTTTTAGTGGTCCAATAGAAATGGGACATGTGTACGTGTTAGCCCAAAGAATTTTTTTCTCCCTTCTTCTTATAAAAGGGAATTCATAGCCATATGTAGAGGTAATTTTTTTGAATTCTAGATTGAAGCAATGCAAATGAAGAGCACAAAAATATCATGTTTTGAGTCAAGGTCTTAGGTTATGAGTTAAGGAAGTTAAATTTTTCTATTGTATGGTTCTTGGGCATGTCAGAAGAAAATATGTTAATATTTTGACTCCCTTTTCTCTCCATTGTGGTATTATACGTGAATTATTAATGAAAATATGATCAAGAAGAATTTTATTGATTTTCATTATCTTTAATGGTGAAATATGTTTTGATTGTGGCTTTGGTTTAATGAACCAATTAGAATTATTTAATTGGAACATGGGTTTACATAAATGCTTAGTTGATTTTATAAGTAGTCAGGGGTCTTGATTGCCAATATGTGAATTGTAATGCGTTTTCACAAAGATCATGGATGTCTGAGATTAAATTTACCTTGTAGTTCTGTTCACTTTATGTTGACTCCATACCCTAAGATAAGACACTAATCTTAAATGTGTTGAGTGTGTCTCATATAGGCCTAGTCTTTAATTTGAGAACATCCTTTATAAATACATTCTAATTGGTTTATCTGTATTGTGTTGTGTTTTATCGTATTCTCGGCTTTTGGTATTTGGTTCTTCTGAGGAATTTCCCATTTCTTGAAGGATTTCATCTTTTAGCCTCTGATGGGAATACATATTCTTTGACATGCAATGTATGATATAGTTTGATAGATAAGTCATGAGGTATACATTGTGGGATCACCCTCCTAGGTTTTCCAGAGCCCGAAGAACAAGAGAAGATGTGTTAAGGCTGCATCTCATTCGTTGGAAAACTATCTCTTAATTATTCAAGAATTGAGTGTGGAAAACTCATAGGTATTTGGTGAGATCTGATTGGTTCTTAAAAAACACCAACACCACCTAGATAAGTGTGAAAGTAGTTTAAAATTTTTTACAAAACCTAAAAAAGGTACATATTATGTACATTTTGTTCAAAAAGGGGCCCATTAGGCTCAATTAAGCATATACATCCTAGAAAAGCATGAAAGTATGTTACAACACTTTACAATGCCTTTGGAAAGGATTAATGAAGGCATTTTTAGTTAAATAAAGGTCCTAGAATATTGTGAATGTGTACAAGACATTACAACACCACTCCAAGACACCATTAGTTCAGCTTTAAGGTCAATTATCAAGCAAGAAAGGGAAAAGGCTACTTTTTCTGTTACTACAAATACAATTAGGGTTTTCTAGATATTCAAAGTTTGATTTTGCTCCTCAATGTTTGCTCTATCCTTTCCAGTTGATTTCTAGATCTAAAACCCTTATTTGCAACCTTTAGAAGTCTTCCAATGATCTGCAATGCAAGGTGACAACTTTGACAACTTTCTCCAAACTTTCTCTTCAATAATTTTTCAATCTAGACTTGCAAATCATAGACTAAACACAAGCAAAAAAAAAATTTGTTAGTAGAAAGGGGTTTTCCTTGGTCAAACCCCATTTTCGTAGTCAAAACTTGAAATGAAATGAAATAGGAATGGAGAATGATGAATGAAGAACATGCAATTTTTTAACTCACCAAACCCTAGCAATAAAGTTCCACAACATGTATGAAGTGGCTCCAATGAATGTAGATCTTGAATCTTAGTTGAATTGGATAGATCTTGACTTCAATTCTATGTTGAATCATGAAACCCCACATCATAATTGTTAGCTCAAAAACAAACATGATGCATGATGAATTTGACATGATGCTCGATACTTGAATAATGCTCTAAAACACTTGATAAGCTACCCTTGAATGCTCTTGAATTCTCTTGTAGAAAACATGAATGCTCTTGTGAACTCAAATTTTCTATAGGAATGAATGCTTGAATGATTGGGGTGAGAATAAGTGAAATTACCTTGATTTATAATTTTTTATGTCAAATTTCTTGAAATTACAACTTTACAAGATGACATTAGATCTAGGAGGATAAAATCCCACCAAGAATTAGAATTAAATTTTATTTTAGGCCACACAAGACTCATACAATAGAAGTGATATATGAGTCCTATTGATGATGATTTTACTCGCAGCAATAGGGCAAATAAAAAATCTTCACAGAAAAAATACAAAGAATCCTATCCTTCTTGAAATATATGGAACAAGACAATCTTAAGGGGAAATCTGCCTAAATAGAACAAAAGACTAACTCAATTCAATCCCAAGTCTTTGGTAATCATGCCATGATCGTACTAGGTTCAATTTAGGGTATGATGTGATTTTTCTATTAATCTCAAAGGAAATATGTTCGGTTTTTAGTTTTATCAAAGATCATAAGAGTTTCACACAAGAGTTCCAATTCATTCATAAAAATAACATCATGAAATGAAAATATTTAGAAATAATATTTCATGATCATCGACAATTTCAATTTTCCTATCACTTAAGTAGATTTAGCTTTAAGCATTCAACAATTTTCAATATAAAATGAAATATTTTTAATAAATTTCCATCCATTCATCTATTTTTTGGAAAAAAATTCAAAATTTAAACATCCAATCTAAAATAAAGCATAAAAATACTAAAAATTAAAATTTCTCCTGGTTATTTTTCATGCATGCCCCAAAGAATTAATTAAATCAAAGAAACCCACTTTATACTTCACCAGATTGCTTTAGAACTACATATAAAATGGTGCAAGCTTTTAAACAAAGGGTTTAAGTTTGGACACTGTGTAGGTTTTGCATGCACCCTTAAATGACACAACATAAAGTCTTGTTCGACTGAACTAACAGAACCAACTACAAAAGATTCATGAGATAGGTAGTTATCAAATTGATTATGATATTAATCAATGTCTACATGCATACAAGTTTTTAGACTGGAATGATTTAGAAAACAGGCAAAAAGAACAAAACTTAGAGAAGTTTTGCCTCTTCCAACATCCACAAATTCTAAACTTAAAATGAAAATAAAGCAGTAAATGGCGTTTTATAGAAACAAGGCCCCAAGAGTTTTAAGCTTAAATTATTTCAGAGAATGAAAAATAGCAAATCAAAAGGTAGTGTGTGGCATACACCAACTGCGATTTAGAAAAATTCCAAATGAAATCAAAGATTTGACTTTGTCAGCAGCAACACTCTTCACTCCTTAGTCTGGTATGAAATATTCCCTATAAACTAAGGCTATCAGCATCCATTTAAATAATAGAAAAAATACATCCACTGAAACTAGGAACATCTTGCAAAACTATAAATCAAATATTATCATAACACCTCTGATATCTGGTATTCTTTTATCATTCAAGGATCAGAATCGAGTCTTTGTCTTTCTTCTCTTGATACTCTTAGAAATTTCCCAATGTTTGATGAATATTCTCTTTTGAAATTGTGTGTATAACTTTCCAAGTGAGTTTAAATCTGGTATATTCTTCTAATAGCCAAAGTATTATATCATTTCTCAGCACTCTATCTATTTCATATTTATCTATAGTTTTTTTGCATTGTATGATCTCATCAATGACCTCCCAAGTTAATAGCTAAATAGGATATTTGTTTATTCTTTCAATCCATTCCTTGAAAGCTTTGGATTATTTACCCTCCTATCCTAATGTTTGGGGATCACAATTTTGACATGCAAACAATTCAATAAAATCTTGATACTTATCAGGCAATTTTTTACTTTCCATGGTGACCTTCTCAAAATTTTCAACACATTGTATCAACATGTCACCTTCCCACTTCAATTGTTTCTTCCATTTTTCTAGAAATAGATCTTCCTACTCTAACATTACGTTCCCTTGTATTAAACCTCGAACATCCGTTTGTATGAGAATTTTGATGCTTTTCTTTTCAATATTAATTTGTTCTTGACGAACCCTGCATTCACTTTCAAAGATTTTGTATTTTTTAGACCAACGGTATGCTTTCTTGCATTTCCTTATTGCATCTATTATGAATTCTTCTCCCTGTTTTACCCAATACTCAATCCATTCTTTGAATACATTCATTTTATGGTGAACCATTGCAATTGCATCTACTTGCTCTTGTGACATTAATATTGGATGTTGGGGTAGTTTTGTCTATGCTTGACCAGATAGGGTTAGGGATTTTATAAAATTTTCTAAGGTAGCAACTCATTCTTTCAATTCTCTTTTCTTATTCTTATATTTTTGTACTCTAGCAATAGTGGCATCCAAGTTCACTTTTATTTCATCCTACTCTTGCTTCTAAGATGAATCTCCAAGATTAATACTTGTTATCTAATACTCCTTAGGTTTTATTTCATTTATGTCTTTATCAACTATTGGAGTAGCTATATGGACGGTTCTCTCACCATTTGCATTTCTTTATATGATGTGTTTTTCTTTAGCTTTGTGCCTAGGCTTTGAAGTATCTATTTCCTGTTAAAAAGTATTAAGGTCTAGAGGAAATACTTCTAATTCAATTGAGGAAGCCAATTCCTTGATCAACCAATCAAGTACATCATTATTTAACTCTGCCTCTGTAGCATTTCTTTGTTCCTAATTTTCATGGGGTTTAGGAATCTCTTCTCTTATTTCTTCAAATTTATCTATTACTAAGATTTTGCACTGTCTCCTCTATTTTGGAGACTTACATTCTCCTATCTATCCAGATGTTCAATATTAATTTCTTGAAAATTACCTTCCTTATTACCTGCTACACCAAGATTCTCTTCATTTTCAACTTCTTCACCTTAAATTTCTGTAGCTTCCTTTTCAACATCAGTTTCAACCAAGTCTTTTTTTGTTTCTCTGAAGACCTGTGATTGTTCATTATCATTTAGCACATTCCCAAGCAAAGGCTACGAATCAAAATTATCTTTGACAATTTTTTCATTAATAGGATCCTACTCTGTAGTCTCCTATGTTTCCATCTCAAGGATATCAGGATTCCCTACTTCTAAGGTGAGTGTTCCTTGCATGAATTCTTCTTCAATATTTATAGTGGTAGACCCTGTATCTTGAATTTCTTTTGCCATTGGCTATACCATAGGTTTGTCATTGGACTTCTTTTATTTTACCTTCTCCCACATGGCATCCCATTCATCCATTTTTTCTTAATTCTAGCCTCATTAGTCTCAGAAATTTCATCTAAGACCACAAGAGTTCATCCTAGTGCTTCTTTTACATTAGCCATGTTAACGGAGGGAGGAGAAGTAAATAGTGCCACAACTCTTTGAGATGCAAACCTTGTCTATGTACCAATATTTTCTGTTACTCAGGTTTCTTCTTCAATAACTAACTTATTTCTTGGTTTTTCTATAGAGGAAGATGCACCTTTGGTTCTTACTTTTGATTCATCTTTATTTGATTATGCATCCCTCCTTTTATCAGATGGTTTGATTAGGAATTCTTGCTTCAAAACATCAGGGTTTTTCTCTTAAATTCTTATACCAAGAGCCACTTTACTAGTTCTCCTTTTCTTTCTAGCGGGTTCCTCACTCTCAAATACAGTTTCATTTCTTTGTTTTCTCTTCTTGTCTTCTGAGAATTTGGGTTCAATTCCTCTTTCTCTCAAGGCTTTACAAAAATCATTTATCCAATGTTGAGTATGCAACAAAAACTGGTGCAGAGAACTCATCAATTGACATCATTTCTTCACCCTCATAATCCGGGTCTGGAATGGGTTCATCATACACCCTATCTTCATTGTAGGCTTTATTCAACACTTCT
The DNA here is from genome assembly GCA_007115665.2 of Sequoiadendron giganteum. Lineage (NCBI taxonomy): Eukaryota > Viridiplantae > Streptophyta > Pinopsida > Cupressales > Cupressaceae > Sequoiadendron > Sequoiadendron giganteum. Next base: position 265,117,919 of record CM021101.1, read on the forward strand.
CCATCATCTTCTTCTGGTTGGTATAGAATATCATGAAGCATCAGAAACCGAGTAGATTCTAAAGATAATCTTTCATATTTACTCAATCTTACTTTATGCTCATCTTCATAATTAAGCCAATAATATTCTAAGTGTTGGACATGAGCATGATAAACAATAATCATCTTGGAAATATTCCCTTTGGGATCATATTACATTCTATGAAGTGGAGAAAACTCAAAATTATATGTCCTCAATTCTTCCTCACACAAGTTAGACAACCTTATTGCATTACATTTGTAATTTCCTAATACTATATGAAATCTAAAAAGGCCTTCTTGTGGACCTTGTTGTAAAGTGTCTGAGATGGTTTTAATTGTCTCACCAATTCTAATAAAACAATTTTATCTATTGGGTACCTGGGAAGCATAAATGGATGTCCATCAAATCCTTCCATTTTGATGTAGGAGTAGGTGGGGATCTGAATATACCAGCCTCCCATTGGTCTAATAACACTTTGTGCTTCCAAGGACAATTTTTTGTCTTTATCACCTTCCATCGTTCTAACCAGCTTCATCGAGAACACATCATTAATTCTCCTGTAATTCTCTTTATACACATTGATAGTGATCTAGGAGAAATGAGCATATATCAAATTGTTTCCAACCTCCCTACCTAGAGTACCAACCCTTTTCAACCCTTGTTTTCTTTCCCTCAAGGCACAAGAATAAATCACATATGAAGACAAACAAAAACATCTGGTTTTGGGAAAAGCCTTTATCTATTCACATAATCTATCACCAATAAGTTTTCCCCAATGTATTTGCACAAAATTTTGCATCAATCTAGATATTATTACAAACATCCAAAGTTTAAATTTGTTGGCATCTCTTAAACCAACAATATTGCTTAGCAGAGTGATAATATCATGAATTTATTGGTTGAATATAAACCTCTGAAGTACTTTGGTCTGTAGTGTAATTGGCTCATGGCACCATTGGGTACTCATAATTTCTCTATTGTGAGCTTCAACATTCTGATATGTCCTGTCTTTTGCCTTTATATCAATATTGTAGATCTAAGTGAAATTAGGAAGCCCAAATGTGTATATAGTTCCTTTCAGTATGAGATCTGCATTAAATCCTTCCTTCTTTCTCCACAAATCTTGTTTCATGGTTATAATAATTCATACATTGTGTAACCAATTAAGGGGCCTCCATTCCTAGAAAAAACCCTCCTATTGAGAATAACTCACTTTCTACAACATTTTTGATACATTGAGAATCATTTTCTTTCTGTACCCAGGTGCAGATTTGATCATTAGAGGACCATCCCATATAAGTTTTTTTAACTACCATATTGATTGGTATAGCCTGTGAATTGCAATATGTAAACTCATCTTCTGCCCTTGCGTCATAAATACTCATTTTTGCTGGTATTTTCTGCATTTTAATATGTGTACCTTGTGTGCAAGTTAGGGTTAAATCTAACCAAAATTTTCTTACAATTTATAAAACATTCATTTAACTTTCATTTTTTTTAAAAGGGAAAAAACATATTTCAAGATCTTTAAACATTAAAACAACTAACAACATTTATTTAAAACATACCTGGTTCTGGCTGATAGTGATAATATTTTGAAATGAAACTCCAAAAACCTTTGTAGCTATGTTCTTGGTTTCTCAAAATTTACCTTTCCTTGCATGCCAGTATTATTTTGTTCTTTCAATGTCCTTTGCAAATTTGCAACATGACATGAAGTAGGGTGTTACAAAAGCAATTGTATGCTTAAGGTGATGCCAAGTACATGAGTAGTTCACCACATTCATTAATTACTTGTTACAATGCATTAATTTCTTGAATAAAGGTGCAATCATTATGGATTAGGGTTCAAATTATGAGCACCTAGGTTTTTGTGTGGGCTCACTATTAGAGGAAATAGATGGTGCGGTGATCATATGTGACATTCTGGTGTTACTCCAATCATTAGCTAGGCATGGACCATTAAAGATACGTGATAAATTTATGATCACCAAGATTAACACTTTCCGGTATAAACTTTTATGATAAATACCGAGATCTGGGAACTTACCTCCTAGCTTCAAAGAGAACACAAAAACTGAAATGAAAGAAATGACCAAAAACTGGGTTAAAAAATCAAAACATTTCAAAATAGACCCTTCGGTTTCTGAGTTACAAATAAAAATATTGGACTCTGATACAAGAATAAAAGATACTACCAAGATTGACACTTTTCAGTTGACAACTTATCGGGTGGGATTAAAACCAATTGAAGATACAATCTCTTTGATACAATCTCAACACTCCAAGATTCTGGTTTCCGGTGAGATATTAAGCTTCATAAAAAGATTGAAAAACCAAATCTGGGAAAGAAAACATAGGGTAAAAGTAAGTACCAAACAAGATTTAAAAAGAGAGTTGGAACTGACCAAGTCGGAGAACAACGCCAAAGCAAACGAAAGAAAAAAGGAATAGGGAAAAAAATGGGGGGTCCATATTTTTCCAAAGGGAAAAATGGGGCGTGTTGTGAAACTACACAAGTCCCATTTGACATTAATTATGGGATCATTTTCAAAAATTATTAGAAAGGGGTGAAATCTAGATCGGGACACAAAACCCCAGGTGGGACTCATATGCCCAAGGTGGCGTATGAGTCCCAGACTGCCAAATCTAGGAAACATAACCTAAAAAATTATGAATTATGATTGGATGTTGATTTATGTCAAGATCATTCTTGAAAATATGCATTAAATGAGGCTTGAAGATGCAAAATAAGGCCAATTAAATCATAAAGAAGCCCAATTATTACGTAAAATCTTAGAAAAGTGTGAAAGGGTGCTACAAATCTGCACCACCCTAAATAAGGTATGATTAGGTTTATTTAGTTTACAAGGGCCCAAGTCCTAATGTGAGATTTTTAAACACATTAAAACACTAATTCAAGGCATCATTAAGCTTAATTTCACAAGGAGGACCCAAACAAGTGTGAAAATTTCATGAATGACATTTTTTTACACTACATTTAGCTCCCACTTTAGTGAGAGGATGAGCTTGCTTCAAACTCACACTAAAGTATAAAAACACATATCAAGAGGGGTTCGAGTGTACCAATGCTAGTAGGATAGGATGATAATGATCAAGAGGGGTGATCAAGCCCCCAGGATCAAGATCTTATGGAAAACCAATATAGGCACAAAATAACACACATGAAAATGATACAAAGAGCATCATAAAGGCACAAGCATATATTGTAAAAGACAAGCAGAAAATAATAAAAAGGAAAAATAGGGGTGGATCAAGCTTTGATCATTTGTCTAGCATGGCGTGGATCAGATCTAGGATGTTTGTCTGAAAAATGCATGCTCACTCTATGGCAACGAAACTTCAGGTTGTCCACTGGGTGAGTAATTTGGAGAGGTGAGACACATACACACATGACCGGTATGCAATCACACATGCACGCGAGTGGCTATGAGAAATTCAAACCTTATATGGGCTTCCCATCAAAACCATACCAAATTTCTACCTCCTAATAACTTTGATAAGGCACCACACAAAAATGAACTTTAAGCTTCATGAGGAAAGAAAATATTTGTATGCTTGTGACTCATGAAAAAACAAGATGGCTCCACAAACATGCAAAGTGTGTTATTCAAGGTGCCCATATAATCAAAATTGTGTAAATGTAAAATAGGGAACATTCAAAGGAGTCTTGCTTAGTTCATATAAGGTCTTTAACTTAGGGGACATTGTGCCTAATGTCTCTAAGAGTGGACTAATCAAAGAATAAAATATTCACAACTTAGGGAATGCAATGTGTCACATCAAGCCACCAAGAGGAATATAATATGCTAAAAGGTAAATCACACCTTATGTCACCAAAAATTGAAAGAAACATCACATGAAGTAAGAATTCTACACAATGAAACATGAAAAAGAATAATGCTAATGTATTCCCCCACTTTAAAGAAATTTCTAAACATCATGTTTTGAGTAATTACTTTAAAGCAGCAAATGATAAATTCGAACAATAAAGAATACATAAAAGATAATATGGAAATCCCTATGCCAAGTCATATGTTTCAAAATAGAGCTATGTCATGAAAAGAAAAAGAGAGGGATTACCCACAAATGAAATGCTAAAAACCTAAGGGATCTATGGATTTGGGGTTAGTATGTTCTTGCTACAATGTTTTTATAGAGCTCAGAACTATCACCATTCCCCAAATACTCAGGGAATAGGAAGAATGACACAAAGAGAGTGAAAACATAAAAAACCTTTCAGGTCAACATGGAAGAGAAATGGATGTCTCGATGCCTTCGTTATCCCCAAAAGGAAAACACAAGACAAAAGAAAATGAAAAATATAAATCTTTTGAGTCAACATGGAAGAGACATTAATGTCTCGATTCCTTGCATCATCCCATAAAGGAAAACACAAGACAAAGAAAATAATAAGATAAATGTCACAAAGAGAGAGAACATCAAATAGAACATCACAAGGGATCACATTACAGACATGCAATCACATAGAAGAAAATAAATAATGCAAAGGACTAGTAAGACACACACAAGTCAACCTAAAGCGGGTCATCCACATCCCAATCATGTTCATTGTATACTAAAGGAAAAAAAATAGCCAACGGGACAATAGCGAGTGTCGAACTAGGGTCATTGCTAAGTTCAACACTCTTCTTAGGAGAATTATCGTTTAAGCTCATGGAAGAGGAAAACAATGTATTCAATTCATTATGAATCTCCTCATCAATTTTATTAGTCTCCTCATCATCATCTAAATTAATCACAACAAGAGGTTGAATGATAATTTTTAAAGAAGGGTTTAGCCCTTGTTGCGATTACACTACAAGATATTTTTGCGATGAGGGAGACTCGTCATGAATTTCTTCGGTCAAGTTTGGATTTTGAATTTTTTTGTTTATTTTTTCATTTATCCTTTGATCAAGAGCACAATGTCTATGCCTATGCTCTCTAGAACCTCTATTTTTTTAGTTAAATTTTCAAGTTGCATCTGTATAGTAGTGGGTTTATCAACCATAGGTTTCTTTTCTTCCCTAAGGAGAGGAATGTAAGGAACCACGAGAGGCTGGTCGACCAATTTTTCTTTAACTTTCTAGACTTTTTTTATTCTAGGAGGCATGATGGGGTTATTTTCATTATCTCTTGGTCTTTTGTCAGAAGTAGGCAAAGGTTTTGTCTTAGGTTGGTCTTGGTTGTTTGGAACATATTTTGGTTCAATCATGGTTTCATCAAGGATATTAGGTTCTGTCATGGGTTCAAGCATGCTTTCAAGGGAAATTTTTGCTATGCACTTCACCTTGAAATTTTGGTAGGATTTGAAAAAGAAGTCCTCACAAGGTTTTATAGGTTCCATAGGCTTAGGCCAAAATAAATCTAAGGAAAGAATTCCATGGGAAGATAAGGGGTTAAAACCACTATGATGCATAGTCAAAAATTTATTGTCAAAGGGAAAATTGATGCATTTATGCATGATTGAAGGGTCAGTATTCATGGAGTGAAGCCATGGATAGCTAAGATTGAAACACAAAATTTGTCTAACATTGAGATGATGGAGAATGAGACATCCAATTCTTTTGGTCCTATTTCTAAAGGAAGGGTGATTGATCCTATCGTAGGGAAAGTGAAACCATTATGCGTCTTGATCCATGCTTTTGGTTTATCATATATTTATTGGTAGAGCTCATGCACAAGTAAAAATTCTTCAGTGATCATGTTCTCTCCATAGAAAATATCTATTAATATCCCATTAGTGGGCTTATCATAGATTCAGCCGACTATGTAAAAGGACCATCGGGTGTATATTTAAGTATATCTTTAGAAAAGAAAGCAATGTCAAGAGGGTTTTTAGTTTAGCTCTTATGATGTTGAGTTTCAACCAATGCAACCAAACCATCGATAGGATTTTGTTCATGTTGATCAGTATCCATAGGACTTTGTTGAATTGTATCTATGTTCTCATCATCCATGTCAACATTCATCACATCATTCTTTGTAGTTTCACTAGCTTTAACAAATGAAATATTATGTTTCTGCATGGGGTTGGTAAATATTTTGAAGTTTTGGTGAGGGGAAATAGACTTATTTCCTTGATCATTAACACTTCCAATGGAAAGACGACCAGAATCAATGAGGTCCCACACAAAATGTTTAAGATGCATACAATGTTCTATTTCATCTCCATTTTGTCAGTGATAATGGCAATAAGCATTTGATCTAAAGTTCGTAGGTAGAGGCTTATAAGGATCAAGTGTTTTGATGGAAGTTAAGGTGATCATTTTTTGTTCTAAAAGTTGGGACATCATGTTATGAAGCATATTGGTTAGGGGAGTGAATTGTATTTTTGATTCCCCATAGTTAAAAGGTATTGTGGGTTTTATGGAAGCTACTTGGGTATTTACTTATTGAGTTTTTTGTTGAGGGGAATTTAGTTGAAGGAAACCTTTATTTTTGTTCCTAAAAGGTTGGTAATTTTTTTGGTTTGCAGAATCAAACTTCTTAGTATGGATAGAAGTAGGTTTTGCATCTCGACTACTAAGTGAGTTTTGATAATCACAAAGGGCAGTACATAAGTGCATGAAGAAGGGGAATTTCATCATGGTACGATTACCTTGTATCTTACTTTGCAAATTATCTATGAACATATTTTGAAGGAGAGGATTAGGAACCTTTACATCAATTTGGGAATAAATTAATTGATAGTATGAAATAAAGTTGGTAATCTTTTATTCTTTTTACTTACATCTCATCAAATCAACCAATGTCATTCTAGGATTCATATGCACTTGGAAATGGTTGATAAATGCCTCAACAAGTTCATTGAATGAATGAATTGAGTTGTTTGGTAACAAAGAAAACCATTCTAAGGCATTATCCTTCAAAAACCTAGGAAAATTTTTATCCAGGAGTTTATCTTCAAGAATAAACATGGTTAGAAGGATCTTTGTTTCCCCCATATTTATCAAATCTAGGCACCTCTACACCTTGTGGCGTCATTGTTTGCAATATCTCCAAGGATGAGGGATTGCTTTTGATATAATATGTAGGTGGGCCATTTTGATTTTGATTGATAATTGAAATTGGTTTTTGAAGGGATGAAACGGTTTGCAGAAGTTGGTTAATGAGAGCGTCATTGCTTGTGTTATGAGATGGAGGTGAAAAATGTGAAGGTGTGTATGTGTTTGAAGGAAAATTTAATGGAATTCTTATGGGTGGTAAAGTGGTAGGAGATATGACATGTGATGCAACAAAGGTTCTAGGGATGCTAGGTAAATACCTAAGTAAGGTATCACATTACTAGTCAGTTGCATTGTTGTTGTAACTTGAGGGTTGGTATAGGTAGGAATAGAGGAAATTATTGTAGGAGGAGGAAATTGAATTCCTCCTTGGATTGTGACATTATTCTTAGGTAAAGGACAAGTAGTGTTTGAGGGAAAGTGTTTTTCAAATATTTTAACTATGTTATGCACAAGGTCAATTCTGTCTTCACTTTCAAGCATGTGAAGAATGTTATCTATGGTAGGGATGGTGATAGTTGAAATATTCTCAGTAATTATTTTATTTTGTAGGTTTTCTAAGTCTTCATGGATTTGAATGATGTTGTCTTGTAGAATACTAGCAACGATTTTTTCAACATGTGTCATACTATTTGAAGGCAATAAATTGTTAAGGGTAAGGTCCATACCTAGTGAACTAGTGTCAATACTAGGAGTGAAAGATCTATGAAACCTCAGATCCATGATGATTATTCTTTCATGGGGTGACATGAGTCTCAAACCTCATCTCACTATAGTATTAGCAATAGGAAACCAAGTAGAAATTCTCATGCAAGGGATAATAGATGCAAGATGAATGCAAATGCAATTTAAGCTAAGTACAATGAAATGAATATAACATAAACTTTGTAAACTGAAAAAGAAAGCTACTGAAAACAAATTAGAGCACAAAAATAGATTTTTAAATTCTAGAAAAGGAAATTTAGAATCTATACTAGGACTAAATTTCCCATAGGAGTGTATGAATCAGAGTGAGGGATTTTATCAAAAAAAATATAGACTTTCAAGTGATTTTTTATGCTTTTTAGTTTGTATGATCTATAACCTAAATTCCAATACATTTTTTAGATGCTTTTCAATTATTTGAGATGTGAAAATGCAACCTATATGAACTTTCACTAATGCAAGAACTAGAAAACCTCGAATGCTAATTAACTAATGCAAACCATAATGAAATATTAATACAAGAAAGACATAGGATGATAATGCACTCCAAATCAGAATTATGATGTTCTAAAGGAAGTTTCACCAAAATGAAATGAAGAATTATGTTTGGTTCTATACTTAGGAGATAGAATAATAATCTTCCCCACTTTCATTCAAGGAAAATTCTAGATATCTCAATCTAAAGTATGAAAAGGAGAAAGAGATCTTGCAATAGGGTTGTCCTAGGGTCTGATTGTAAACTAAAGAGGGGTTCACCACCAAGGTTGTAAGAAGAATGAAGAAGGTTCCCTCCAGATATATTGTCATTGATTCCAACATTGGTTGGTAACTGACTAAGTAATCTATTCATCTATCTTGATCTAGAAATCTTCACAGTAATGGGAAATTATGAGTCCTTGATATGTTACTCAGGAATGTTAGTTACAAGTATAAACATGTTTTCAGTGAGTTTTCTTAATCCAGTTTAGTCATCTAAGTGATAGAAGTCTGGTACTCTTTTGACAGACAAGTTTTATCTTTTGTGTGTGTCTCTTTAGGTCTGGGCTAACCTAATACTTCGATGACATGTTTTTCTCTATGTGTTACAAGGAATCTTATATTAATCCAACATGTCCTTTTTGAGTTTTTGGGTGCTCCCTCATTTAGGTCGACCTAATTGATAAAGGAAGTTATGACTGCATATATATAATGATCATATGGTAAAGAGAAATCATGTATGTGATATATGAATATGCGGTGAGCATGTGAGTGACAAAGTACAATAGAGTTGATACAATGGTAGCCAGAGAATAATTTGAATATTTGTTTCAGAGCATAACCAAAATTGTTTTCAACACTTTGTAGGTGCACTTCTTAAGTTCATTTTTGGCAGTGAGCCACATCTTTTGTATTATGGAAATAAGCCACATTTTGTATTCAGGCTATGAGCCTTATTAAGGATAGTGAGTTCTAGTAGTGAACCATTTAATATCTTATAACTAGTTATAATATATTGTGAGCTAATCCTCACCGTGGTTTTTCTCATTTTGGGTTTTCCACATAAAAATCCTTGTGTCAATGTGTTATGATCTCTTTTATGTTTTGGTTTATTGTTACTATTAGATGTGGATTAGTAATTGGATGGTGAATAATTAACTTGGCCAGTGGAATATTGATTCACCCCCCTCTCAGTATTCAGTATATTCAACAAAGCTAGTGCTTAAAAATACTAATGGAATACAAGACCTAATCATTGAAACTAATACAATGCAATCCTTAACTAAATGCTTCTTATCATATAAAAAACAATTAATCTTCAATTAATGTAGTAATATAAAACTAATTTTGGAATTTATCTTTTTTCTCCCTTGAGGATCGATGTGTTAAGGGTATGACACCTTGCAAATGTTGCTTATCGTATCAAAAACATAATAAAAAATTCAGAGATGAAATGTGTGCACCTAAAAACTTGAAGAAGATTGGATGAAGTTCTAAAATACTAAAAATAATTATTTTAAGGCTAATTGGGACTCATACGCCAGACTGGGCAATATAGTCCCAAATCAAGGTTTCTGGGCAAGAACTAGTTTTTGGAATTGTAGATTCTAGATCTAGAAAAAGCTAGAAATTGACCTATATTATGACTCATATGCCAAAATTGGTGTATCAGTCCAGTTAGGGTTTTCTAAAAATTTAAAATCTGATCTTGCTCCTCAATGTTTGCTTTGTCCTTTCCAATTGATTTTTGGATCTGAAACCCCCATTTGCAACTTGTAGAATTCTTTCAATGATCTTCAATGCAAGGTGACAACTTTGACAAATTTATTTAAAATTTCTCTTCAATATGTATTCAACCTAAAACCTACAAATCACACACTAAAGAGAGGAAAAAATATTTTTTTGTTAGTAGAAGGGGTTTTTCCTTGGTCAAACCTCATTTTTGTAATCAAACCTTGAAATGAAATGAAATAGGAATGGAGAATGATGAATGAACAACATGCAATGTTACAATTCACCAAACCCTAGAAATAAAGTGCTACAACATGTATGAAATGGCTCCATTGGATGTAGATCTTGACTTGAATGCTAGCTTGAATCATGAAACCCTACATAATAATTGTTAGTGAAAAGAAAACATGATGCATCATGACTTTGACATGATGCTTGATACTTTAACAATGCTCTAAAACACCTGATAGTGTACCCTTTAATGCTCTTAAATTCTCTTGTAAAACACTTGAATGATCTTGTGAACTCAAATTTTCTATAGTAATGAATGCTTGAATGATTGGGGTGAAAATGAGTGAAATAACCTTATATTTATAGTTTCTTCTGCCAAATATCCCAAAGTTACAACACTACAAGCTGACATCATATCTAGAAGGATAAAATCCCACCAAGAATTTTAATTAAATTTAATTTTGGGCCACATAGGACTTATAAGCCAAAAGTGGTGTAGGAGTCCTAATTGGCATTAATTATGGGACCATTTTCAAAAATTCTTAAAAAGGTGTGAAATCCATATCGGCACCCAAAACCCTAGGTGTGAATAATACACCCAAGGTGTTGAATGAGTCCCAGACCACCAAATCTGGGCCACAACCTAAAAACAACTAAATTATGATTGTACATTGATTTATGTCAAGATCATCCTCAAAAAGATGCATTAAATGAGGCTTGTGGATGCAAAATAAGGCCAATTATTAATGATAACCTTAGAAAAGTGTCAAAATGTGCTACAACACCCTAAATAAGGTATGATTAGGTTTATTTAGTCTAGAAGGGACCAAGACCTAATATGAGTGTATTAAGCACATTACAACACTAATCTAAGGAATCATTAAGCTTAATTTCATGAGGACCCAAACAAGTGTGAAAATGTCATAGATGACAATTTTTGACACTACAATATTTTCAACACCTGCATATGTAATATCAAGAGAAAATTTTGGGGATATATAGGGATTTGCCTCAGTCAAACCCTCATTTTGGTGTTCCCACCTCCACAAACAACTAGATAGATAGAGAAAGTGAATAAACTAAGAAAATAGGGTGTGATAAAAGCAATCCACACTCAAGGAGGAGAACCCATATCATGAGATGGAGATGAAATTTATAGGGGATGTGTAAAATCCTAAGATGCTCGCAAGCACAAGATAACATAAATATCAGCTGCAAGGCTTAAGGAAGCCAAAGAAAGAGGTAGCTATGAGAGACAAGAGAGTTGTAGAGGGTATTGTAATAACTTGAGATCTTGAGGTTGTGGTAGAAAGTTGTTGAGAATTGTACAAGCAAGATAGCAAGTGCAATAAAAGAGGAAAAGGTTGCAATAAAAGCTAGAAAGATCCTAGAGGGAGAAGAAGACCAAAATAAATTGAAAAGATCACTTTTAAAGGGAGAAGAGGAAGGAAAATAAGCTTCATGAGCCATTACTAGGTGTCTCAGGTTATTACCACCAACAAAAAGGGTCAAAAAGGGGCAAAATTGCTTGGAAACAGTCGTTTGAATGTCGAAATTGTCATAGTATGCTAGCACAACATGTGGACTTCCACACGGTGTGCTAGTGTCCAGACACATCAAGCTACAAAATTATGAGAATGGGAAAAGCATGAGGTTTGACCTAAATATGATGCGCAAGGGTAGTTGCTAAAAAGGGGTCGTAAGCATCCTAAGAGAGGAAAAAGTATTATGCAAGGGCTAAAATGATCCTACACAAGTACTAAAGGAGTGGACACTAAATAATATGCAAAGATGTAAGTGAAATTGCAAGGGGTACAATTTTACGATATTACATTTTTCCCCCACTTCAATGGGCATATTAATCTATAGTAATATGCATGCTAAAGTAAATATACTAAACATAAATAGCATTATGATTCAAAAATAATACTATAGAGGAAGTAGATAACTCTTTGAACCAAGGAAGCATGCCCCTAGTTTGAAGACCTACAAAACAAATACATTAGAAAAGAAAGACCTAAATAAGACAACAATGTTATAACATAACATGCCATTACATCATGGGGTTACAACATAGAAAAATACACACACATGAACACAACAAACTAAAGAATTTGAGTCAACAAAGTGAAAGAGACCTCGATATAGAATATTGTCTCAATACTATGCGTCATCCCCAAATTAAGAAATGACATAGAAGAATTTTTAAAATAAGAGAAGAAGATAAGGATTGATTGCTTCAAGAGAAGAATGCACCCAAAATTCAAGGAAGCAACCAATGTCGAAGAGAGAAAGAAGAAAATTATCAGGATGAAGAAGATTCAAGTCTTCAATCCGATATACACAATTTCAGAAGAGAAGAGAAGAGAATTTAAGAGAGAGAAGGAAAGAGCTAGAGAGGAATGAAAATTCCAAAAGAGATGACCCCATAGGTACTCTCTCCTAGGGAGGGTTGAGAGATTGCATCATAGATCCATAGACCTACAGAAGGTGAACAAAAGGCTCTATAGGTCCTCAAAGCTACAAAGTTGAACAAAGTGCATCGAAGGCCCACAAACTAATGGTAAAAAATCCCACATGATATAAGTGCTTTACAGGTCCTAGGACCTGCAAAGAAGGCACCATAGGTGTTCGGTCTTGAGGGAAGCTTGATTTGAGAGACTCCACAAATTCTGATTAGTCCTCGTAGGTGCTCGGTCCTGTAAGAAGATATTGATGCAAGGGAGCTCTACAGGTTCTCGATCCTACAGGGAAAGAATAATAAAATGATCTTATGGCTATTGCAAGCTTTGTTGTAGGAAAATCATATAAAATATAGGTCTAGTTAGGGTGCTCCCAAGATAGATGCCAATAAATTCATTTGAAGGAGAAGCTTCCAAATGCGGTTCCCTCAGGAACTGTTTAAGATAGTGAGGGGCCCACTTAAGGGGACACTCCAATTAAAAGATAGAGAGAAGAGAGGGGGTCCTTAAGAAGGACACACATCTCCAAAATAAGTTATCGTTGCCCCTAGCACACAGGGGAGAAGAATCATGCAAGATACTTAGAGCATAGAAGATAGAGGTATACCTTGATATCACTTGTCATGTGAAGAAGAGGTGGGTGCATCATCAAATAAATGAATGATGGCACTTGAATCAAGAAGTTGTTATATTTTTTCCTTCAAGGCCTTACATTAACAAGTGGAATGGCCAAGCACTCGATGGTATGCATAGAAAGAGTGTTTTTATTTATCATTATAAAATTTCTTATGTGTAGGAGGAGGAAGAGTAATGAAGTCGGCTTTGAGAAGCCTCAACAAGATACACTCTTTCTTAGATAAGGAATGAGGAGCAGGAAGCAACCCTTTCTCTTGTGAAGAGTTTTTCTTCTCACAAGAAGAAGACACAAAGATAGAAGATAAAGGCAGATGAATCAATTCAAGATAAAAAGTTTGAGTAGATTTCATGTCATTCAACCATGGATTCCATATAGATCATTCATTCATGAAACCAAGCCCAAAATTATGCTTAGGAGGTGTACATTCTATAGGGACCTGAATTCCTTGTTCATTAAGCCCACAACCTTTATGCCCATAGCCATATTTAGAGAAAATATTGAAGCTGAGGTCATAACATGTTTGAAAATATTGGGAAGGAGGAGGATCTTCATAGAGAGAATTATTCTAGCAATGGGGATTATACTCCTCTATGAGATCACAATCAACCTTCTTGATATGACTGCGAACATTAACCTCTTTAATAGAAGTGCGACCACCTTTCTCAAAAAGAGGAGGATTGGTCCATTAAGGACATTACAAATATTGCTCACATTACCTTGTGATCCAGAAGAGTAATCATCTTCAAGTGACATCTTCACACTTCTTTGGGCCTTCCTTATAAAATTGAGCTTAATGGTACCTTGACTTAGTGTTGTAATGTGTTCAACATACTCGCATTAGGCCTTGGGCCCTTGTAAACTAAATAAACCTAATCATACCTTATTTAAGGTGTTCTAAAGTGTTGCAAAACACTCTCACACTTTTATAAAGTTGTCATTAATAACTGGGCTTATTTATGCTTTAATTGGCCTTATTTTGATTCCACAAGCCTCATTTAATGCATCTTTTTGATGATGATCCTCACATAAACCAGCATTCAACCATTTAGTTCAAGTGTTTTTAAGTTGTGTGGATCGGATTTAGTGATTTGGGACTCATAAGCCACCTTGGGAATATGAGTCCCACCTAGGGTTTTGAGTCCCAATCTTGATTTACACCTTTGTAAGGATTTTTGAAGATGGTCCCATAATTAATGCCTAATAGAACTCAAATTCCACCTTGATCATATGAGTCCCATGTGGCCCAAAATTAAATTTAATCCAAATTCTTGGTGAGATTTTATCCTCCTCGATCTAATGTCGGCTTTTATTGTTGTATGTTTGGTAAATTAGGCATAATCAAGTATAAATACAAGGTTATTTCATTAATTTTCACCCCAAGCATCCAAGTATTCATGCATATAGAAAATTTGAGTTAACATGAGAATTCAAGTGCATTATTCAAGTATTGAGCACCATATAAAATTCATCACACATCATGTTTGTTTTTGAGCTAACAATTATGATGTAGGCTTTCATGATTTAAGATAGCATTCAAGTCAAGATCTATCACATCCAAGCAAGATTCAAGATCTACATCCATTGGATCCACTTCATACATGTTGGAAACACTTTATTGCTAGGGTTTTGTGAGTTGTAACATTGTATGTTGTTCATTCATCATTCTCTTTTCTATTTAATATCATTACAAGGTTTGATTACCAAAATGGGGTTTGACCAAGGCAAACCCCTTTCTACTAAAAAAACTACATTTTTCCCTCTTTAGTGTGTGATTTGCAGATTTAGGTTGAAGACATATTGAAGAGAAAGTTTGGAGAGTTTTTTTAAGTGTTCAAAGCTATCAAAGTTGTCACCTTGCATTGGAGATCATTGAAAGACTCCTACAGGTTGCAAATCAGGGTTTCAGATCTAGAAATCAATTGGAAAGGATAGAGTAGAAATTGAGGAGTAGATTCAGACCTTGAATTTCTCAAAAACCCTAACTAGATTGATACGTGACTTTTGGCGTATGAGTCCCAGTATAGGTCAATTTATATTTTTTGCAGATTAAGAATATACAATCCTAGAAACTAGTTCCTACTTGAAAACCTTGATCTTGGACTAAATCACCTAGTTTGGTGTATGAGTCCCAGTTAACATTAAAGTAACTTTTTTCATCCTTTTAGAGCTTCATCTAGTGCTCTTCAAGTTTCTAGGTGCAAACCTTTCATCTCTCAACTTTATGTTCTATTTTACATGCATTTTTAGGTCATTTAGAGAAAGTTTGCATCGCATTAGTTCTTTCATTTAATTTATCTTTCCAAGCCCTAGATTGGTGGTGAACCCATTTTTAGTTTACAATTAGAGCCTAGGACAACAATATTGCAAGATCTCTCTCTCTTTTGCATACATTAGATTGAGATCTCTAGGGTTTTCCTTGAATGAGAATGTAGAAGATTGTTATTCTATCTCCCAAGCATAGAATAAAAAAAAATATTCCTTTTATTTTGGTGAACCTACATATACAACATCATAATTCTTATTTAGAGTGCCTCATCATCCTAGATCTTTCTTGCATTAACATTTCATTAGAGCTTACATTAGTTAATTTCCATTCTAGGATTTTTAAGTCTTGCATTAGTGAAAGTGCATATGGATTGCAGTTTTTCATCCCAAATCATTGAAAATTACATGAAAACTACATTTGCATTTAGTCTACAGATCATACAAACTAAAAAGCATAAAAATCACTTGAAATTTTTTGACATTGTTGAAAAAAAACCCTCACTAGGACTCAAATGCCCCTCTATGTGATTTAGTACCAGTGTAGACTCTGAACTAAATTTTCTAGAATTCAAAACACTATTTTTGTGCTCTTATTTCTTTTTGGTAAATTTTTGTTTCAGTTTATAGATTTTCTATTATATTCAATTCATTGCATCTAGTTTAAATTGGTTCATCTTGCGCATTACTTAAATTCAAAATTGCATCTAGAACATTATATTTCAGATTTCTTGCCTTGTTTAAGATTTGAAATTTTCATTACATTTCCTCATAGATATGTGTTTTGGTAAGCTTTGGATGTCCTTGAAGTCCTCAGTGGATGTGTCAAGTTGTGATTTTGGCAATGACCCTAATGAATTGAACTTACTCAAGCTCACTCAACCCCTAATGCATGTCCTCCTCATGATGTTGACATCATGAATACATTCCTAAATTATTGTCTTAACAACCTTGAAGCTAATGCATCCTTTTATCCATCAATGAAACAACCAACATCCCTTATAATACCACCACCTAGAATGCTTGGTTACTTACATCCTGAAACAAAGACATGAGTTGAACCTAAATCCACTACAATAGGTGAACCCAGTTCCTCTAGGAAAGAAAACATTCAACCATTCTATCTTAACAAAGTGACAAAAACTTCCATTAACCTTGAAGAGACATATGGAAAAGGATTTAGAATCTTGAGTAAACAAGGATGTGATACAATAAGTGAACATGAAATTCATCAATTCCTAGAGAAAATAGCAATTGAAGATACTAAAGGGTTAGGATATCAAGATCCTCCTCCTCACATAAGTGTTCTCCTTCCTAAAGAGCAACCAATGCCTCCTAATGACAATGATAAAGAAAATAGGGTCATACCAATTCCCCCTACCCTAATTGCACCTAGAGAAATTGGTGAATCTAGCAAGTGAAAAATACCTTACAAACTAAAGAAACTACAATTCCCTTACCCACCAACTAACATTGAAAGGAATTTACAAATACTTCTACACCGTGGACTTATAACATTACCACCCATGTGAGAACCACCAAAATTATATCCTGTAGATGCAAATATTCCACATTATCGATACCATATAACTCTTGGACATAGTGTTGATGATTTTTATTCTTTACAATGCATATTTAAACAAATTGATATCATAGAAATAGTCCCTTAAAGCAAGACCCATTAGCTCATTATGATGTAATAATTGTAGAATAATAAAATTCTCATTATTACATGTTATATATTTATTGAAAATAATTTCAAGATGAAAGGAGCTCCTTCCCATCACTTACCTTAGCTCATTCTTTTCCTACACATCGCAGGGGCAAGGATTAGATAGCCTTGTCCTAGTAATGAATTTTTCATTGTCCCTTTGGCTAGTTGTTTTCCTTCTGTATATAATGAACATGAATGGGATGCATACAACCTACTAATAGGTTGACTCACATGTGCCTAACTAGTATTTTGCATTTTTTTTTTTTTGTTTTCTATGATTGTATGTGTGTGATGTGATCCCCCGTATTGTTCTGTTTGGTGTATCTCTCTATCTCTTTATGGAATTCCTTTATTTGTACCTTCATTTTTCTCTATGTCATAATTTTTCTTTATTTTCTCTTATCTTTTTCATTTGTCTTGTGTTTTCCTCTTGGGGATGATGCAAGACATCAAAATATTTATGTCTCTTCCATGTTGACCCAAAAGATTTTTCTTTTTTTATTGTTTGTCTTGTGCTTTCCTTTTGGGGATGACACAAGGCATTGAGACATTCATGTCTCTTCCATGTTGACCCAAAAGGTTTTTTTTTTTTATTCTCTCTTTGTGTCATTCTTCTATTTCTATGAGTATTTGGGGAATGATGATAGTTCTGAGCTCTCCTAAGAACATTGTAGCAAGAACATATTGACCCCAAATCCATAGATCCTTTATGTGTGTATGGAGTTTCATTTCAAAGGAAATCCCTTGTCCTTTTTCATTACATGCTTTATTTGAAAACATATGACTTGGCATAGGGCTTTCCAAATTAGCTCTCATGTCATTTTTATTGTTAGCATTTATCATTTTCTACTTTAAAGTAATTTATCACATCATCGTGTTTAGCAATTTCTTTAAAGTGGGGGCATACATTAGCATTATTCTTTTGCAATTTTTTCCTTTTTCATGTTCATGGTGTAGTATTTCTAATTCATCCTATGTTTCTTTCACTTTGTTGATGAAATTTGGTGTAATTTCCTTCAAGAGCGTGATCTCTCTTAGCATATTATATTCCTCTTGGTGGCTTGATGCGACACATTGCATCCCCCAAGATTTAAATATTCTATTCTTTGATTGGTCCTCTCTTGGAGACATTAAGCATGATTTTCCCTAATTTAAAGATCTTACATGAACTAAGAAAGATTCCTTTGAGCATTCTTTACATTTTTCATTTACAAAATTTTAGTTATATGGCTACTAAGCATAATACACTGTTCTTGCCTCTGAAGCCATCTTGTTTGTTCATGAGTTCTAAGAATAAAAATCTTTTCTTGCCTCATGAATATTGAAGTTCATTATTGTGTGGTGTCTTATCAAAGTTATCGGGAGGTATAACTTTGGTATGGTTTGACGGGAAGCCCAACGGAGGCATGACTTTCCCATAGCCACTTGCATTTGTGTGTGAGTGCATACCGACCATGTGTGTATGTGTCTCACCTCTTTCAGATCCTAATCCAACATATATCTTGAAGTTTCATTGCCTCAGAGTGAGCATGTATTTTTGAATAAACAACCTAGATTTGATCCACACCATTCTAGAAAAATGATCGAAGCTTGATCCATCCACCCTTTTTTGTTTTTCTTTTCTTTTCTCTTTGTATTTGGCAATGTATGCTCATTTTTTGTTGGTGCTCTTTATATCATTTTCATATGTGCCTATGTTGGTTTTCCATGGGATCTTGATCCTAGGGGCTTGATCAACCCTCTTGATTTTTGTCATCTTATCTTACTTGAATTGGTGCATTTGGACCCCTCTTGATGCAAATTTGTCTACTTTAGTGTCAATTTGAAGCAAGTTCATCCTCTCACTAAAGCAGGGGATAAATCTAGTGTCAAAATTGTCATCAAGTGACATTTTCACACTTGTTTGGGCCCTCCTTATAAAATTGAGCTCAATGATGCCTTGACTTAGTGTTGTAATGTGTTGAATACACTCACATTAGGTCTTGGGATCTTGTAAATAAATAAAATTAATCACACTTTATTTAAGGTGTTGTAAAGTGTTTCAACACACTTTCACACTTTTATAAGGTTTCCATTAATAATTGGGATTATTTTTTATTTAATTGGCCTTATTTTACATCCACATGCCTCATTTAATGCATCTTTTCAAGGATAATCCCAAAATAAACCAACATCCAATCATAATTCTGGTGTTTTCAGGTTGTGTGGCCTAGATTTAGTGATCTCAGACTCATATGCCACCTTGGGCATATGAGTCCCACCTAGGGTTTTGGGCCCCGATCTGGATTTTACATCTTTCTAAGCATTTTTGGAAATGGTCCCACAATTAATGCCTAATGGGACTCATACACCACCTTGGGCATATGAGTCCTGTGTTGTCTAAAATTAAATTTAATTCAAATTCTTGGAGGGATTTTATCCTCCTGAATCTGATATCAGCTTCTAGTGCTATAATTTCAGGAAATTAGGCATAATAAAAAATAAATACAAGGTTATTTCACTCATTTTCACCCCAAGCATCCAAGTATTCATGCATATAGAAATATTGAGTTCAAAAGAGAATTCAACTATCTACAAAAGCATTCAAGAGTATTCAAAGGCTGGTTATCAAGTGTTTTACAAGATTATTCAAGTATCAAGCATCATGTCAAAGTCATCAGACATCATGTTTATTCTTGAGCTAACAATTGTGATGTAGGGTTTCATGATTCAAGCTAGCATTCAAGTCAAGATCTATCACATCCAAGCAAGAGTAAAAATATACATCCATTAGAGCAACTTCATACATCTTTGCAACACTTTATTGCTATGGTTTGGTGAGTTGTAACATTTTATGTTTCTCATTCATCATTCTCTTTTATATTTCATTTCATTACAAGGTTTGATTACCAAAATGGGGTTTGACCAAGGTAAACCCCTTTCTACTAAAAAAGTAAAAAAAAATCCTCTCTTTAGTGTGTGATTTATAGATTTAGGTTGAAGATATATTGAAGAGAAATTTTGGAGAAAGTTTTCAAAGTGTTCAATGTTGTCAAAGTTGTCACCTTGCATTGGAGATCATTAGAAGACTTCTACTAGTTACAAATTAGTGTTTCAGATTCAAAAATCAATTGGAAAGGATAGAGAATATATTGAGGAGCATATTCAAACCTTGAATTTCTAGAAAACCCTAACTGGATTGATATGATACTTCTGGCATACGAGTCACAGTATAGGTCAATTTCTAGATATTTGTAGATTCAAAATCTATAGTCCTAGAAACCAGTTCCTGCCTAGAAACCCCGATCTAAGACTAAATTTCCTAGTATGGTGTATGAGTCCTAGTCAACATTAAAGTCAATGTTTTCAACATTTCAGAGCTTCATCCAGTCATCTTCAGGTTTCCAAGTGCACACCTTTCATCTCTCAGTTTTCAGTTTTATTTTACATGCATGTTTAGGTCATTTAGAGAAATTTTGCATTGCATTAGGTTTGAGCATTAGGCCTTGAATTTCATCTATCTTTCCAAGCCCTAGCTTGGTGGTGAATCCATTTTTATTTTACAATCAAACCCTAAGACATCTCTATTGCAAGATATCTCTTTCCTTTGCATACTTTAGATTGAGATCTCTAGGGTTTTCCTTGAATGAGAGTGCAAAATATTTTTATTCTATCTCCCAAGCATAGAATCAAACAAAAAATTTCCTTTCAATATAAGTGCAATGACCTTCCTTAGAAGTAGGATCAAAATTAAGGACATTACAACTATTTCTCACATTACCCCATGATGGATAAGAGTAATCATCTTTGATAGTGGGTGTGGATGATGTTATTGGAAGGTTTAAGTGGTTCAGGGTGACTTTATATTCTCCAATGAAGGATTATGTAAAGTATAAAGAACCCTAATCATCACCAAGACATGAATTCTTTTGAGAAGAGGTAGAAGGAGTAGACTTAAGATTTCTTTCTTAAGAAGGGTCTTCTTTAGGTACATCTGCCTCAAGAGTATCCTTTATAATGGGTACTACTAGATAAGAATAGGTACAACTGAAACGTAACCTGTAGCTACCATCTCACATAAGTGCATAGCCTTAGGGTTAGCCCTAAATGTTACTACTTGATATTTACAAATAAACTTAATAGATTTATGCAAGGTAGAAGGGACTACACCCATAGAATGAATCCATGATTTACCAAGAAGAAGGTTATATGGTAACTATTTTGACATAACATATACAAGGGTGTGTACTGTAATGGGTCACAACCTCAAAGGAAAGACTATCATTCCTAGGTCTTGTCGATCGACATTATCAAACTCACAAATTCCAATAGAAGAAGAATTAAGAGAAGATGAATCAATATTAATCTTAGGTAATACCTCAATGTTACACACATTGAGCATCAAACCAGCATCAATGAGAGTACATCCAATACAAATTTTATTAATGTTAACCATAATAATTAGAGGTTCTTCTTTCTTTTATACTTCTAGAGGTAGGAATTCCTATGGATAGAACATAATATTTGCATAATCTACACGAATATGAGCTATCAATACATTAACATACATTGGCCTAGAAAAATAAGGTGAGAGTATAATTTGAAATACTTCCTGAAGCATACCTTCATAAATTGAAGGAGACTAAAGCAAGTCCTATAGTGAGAGCTTGGAAGGAGTAATGTAGAGTTTCTCAACAAGATCAAAATCACTGGGTGCTTTAGTTGTAGGTTTAGGAGCTAAAGGAAGACTTGGTTGAGAAGTTGGTAAATAATCAATTTGATTAACATTTTGTTTATTCTTTCTAGTATTATAAGTATGGGCTACCACTCTATAAGAGGGAGCCTTAGAAATATTAGGAGAATCACTATCAAATGGAACACCATTAATAGAAAAATATTCTTAGGAGAAGGACTAGATGGATTCAGATAAATAATTGGTCTTTTTAGGCCTTTGAGGGGTAGCAGAGACATAGATTACATTTACAAAATCATCACAACTAGTGGAATAATTATTCAAATAAATATTATCAACATCGATCTCGGGAGGATCAAATGTGGAAGGAGATTCATCATTCACTAATACATCATCTCTAGAGGAGAGTGCATTGGAATAGTGAAGAGATTCATCATTCAATAATCTATCATCTCTACAAGAGACTGCATTGGAATGAAGAGAAGGTAGAGTAATGTTAAAAAAAGTATCAATGATTTCTTCTTCTTGCAACAAGATATCCTTCAAAGAAATAGGAATCTCATGAGAAGGATCAAAGATAGAAAGTGACATGGGCAAAGCATAGTCACCATCACAGCATGAAATGGAGCATCATTAACATTTTGAATATAATTAGATACTGAACTCATAAAAGAGGATATAAAATTCATTTTGGATATAGGAAGTTAAATATGAGAAATAATGAATAAACAAGTTGATTGATCTAGAACAATCTAGGGGTGATAGAACTGAGCAAAACCGAAAATCTATATTTTTAGATTTTTTAGATATTTTCTAGGTTCTAGTAATTTGCATTTTCACAGGTCTTCAGAGCAGAATTTGGGGTCAAAACTTGTGCCAGTCCTTAAAATTTGGTTGCCAAAGGAATACTATTCTAGGGACTAGATTAGTCCTCTTGGAGATCTTTCCAATGGTGAAAACAGTTTTGAATTTTGAGAACCAAGTCAAAAGTTATGACCCCATCAAGTTGGGTTAAATAAATTCTTAGTTTTTAAAGAAAGTTGTGATTCACGTTGAGTTCACCAAAATTTAGAGAAGGAAGATTCACTACTCATGAGTATTTTGAAGAGAATCCCAAGGGGCGAACTTCCCTAAACTACCTCAAGGAAAAATGTGGGAGTTTCAAAATTAGAAAGAGCATGTCACAGAGATTTTTTGGACAAACTAGTGAATTCTCAGTCAAAGGATGGTACCGTAGAACAAGGATAATAGTGCAGAATGTTGGAGTCCTAGAAGTGTGTTGGCTCTCATATGGACTAGAAAATGAGAATGTCATAGAAAATAGAAAGTTAACTACTACTATTCTAACTCCTAAGAAAATATTTGAACATGAGAAAGTCATAGAATATAAAAGAATTGAAATGAATTGAAGTAAAATGATAGAACTAAAGAGGATAGAGAAAGAAAATTCTCACAAAAAACCAAGTGATGAAGCCTCCAACAAGCAAATATGTTCAACACCTACATATGTAAGATCAAGAGAAATGTTGGGGTTGTATAGGGGTTTTCCTCACTTAAACCCATGTTTTGGTGTTCCCACCTCCATAGACAATGAGATAGATAGAGAAATTGAATAAAGTAAGAAAATAGGGCATGATAAAATCAATCCCCACTCAAGGAGGAGAAATCATATCATGATATGGAGATGTAATTGATAAGGGATGTGTGAAATCCTAGGATGCTCACAAGCACAAAATAAGGGAGATATCAATTGGAAGGCTTAAGGAAGCCAAAGAGAGAGGTAGCTACAAGAGCCAATAGAGTTGTAGAGGGTTTTGTAAGAACTTGAGAGCTTGAGGCTATTGTAGCAAGCTTGGAGAGTTGTACAAGCAAGATAACAAGAGTGAGAGAAGAGGAAAAGGCTAGAGCCAAAGCTAGAAAGATCCAAGAGGGAGAAGAAAACCAAAATGAATTGAAAAGATCACTTTTAAAGGGAGAAGATGAAGGAAAATAAGCTTCTTGAGTCATTACAAGGTGCCCTAGGTTGTTACCACTGACAAAAGGAGCTGACAAGTGGCAAACATGCTCAAAAATAGTTGTTTGAACATTGAAAATATCACAAGATGCTAGCGCAACACGAAGACATTTGTGCAATGCACTAGTGTCTAGACACATCATGCTATAAATGATGAGAACATGAAAAGCACAAGGTTTAACACAAAGTCAATGTGCAAGGGTATTTTCTGAAAAAGGGGTCTTGAGCATCTTGAGAGAGGAAAAAGGCTTATACAGGGGCTAAAATGAGCCTACACAAGTACTAAATGAGAAGACACTAAAGAAGAGGCAATGATGTAAGTGAAATTGCAAGGGGTTTAATTTTATGACATTACAAGTACATGGATAATGGCACAGAGTGCATCTTCATTCTAGTCCCATACCTAGTGGTTAAAAAACATACAATTATAGTCCAAGGAGTGGTAGGCTCCAAAATATTTAGTAAATTCTCTAGTAAAATGGATATTGCATGAGATGAATACTTCTATAACACATATATATTGAAACGCATCTCTATTGGGGCAAGAATATAGAGATAAGGGCATATTTCTAACCATACATAGGGAATTGACCAAGGTTGCATCTAGCTAAATGAAACCCTTTTTATGGGATCACAGGTCAAGTTGAAGGCTTCTAAAATGTATATGGGTATGATTGAGATGCTTGAACTAGAGTGTGACATACAATTATGTATCAAGTTATCCTTATGAAAAAGTGATAAATTAAAAGGATTTTATTAAATATTCCTTACCTTAATTACTAAATTTTGTAGTATGGAAAGTGATGGTAGGATTTATTTTGATACATCTGTAGGTGGTTTTATCTACCTACTTGATGCCTTTTTCCTTTTGATCACTTCTTACAATATCTTCATCTATTTAGAAATATAAATAACTTCCCAAAGTGGGATGTTGATTATGGATTTCTCGAGTTTCCTTATTTGTAGTGGGTGCCCATTATACACATAGTATTTCCATAATAAGGTAGATGGATTTTGAGCTTGCTCTTGGCTAATAGTTATATGGTAATTTTTCATAATGTGTTCATTTAATTTAACACATATGGGTTCCATGGGCCTAGAAATGGATGACTTTCATCTACCTAGTAGGCAATGTAGGTCTTACTTGAGCCTAAAAACCACACATCTTCAAATGCATGAATTATGAATGCTACAACAAAGGAATATCCATAATCTTGTGATAATTTTTCAAAGTCTAAATTGGAGAATATATTATTTGTTTTATTCCTTTTCTTCTCATACTCCTTGCAAGGATTACCATATTTTCCATAGTTTCGACATTTTCCTTGTACTTTCAAGAAGACTTAGATCTCCCAAGGGATTTGGATAATTAATTCATGTCCTTTTTCTTGCATTTCTCCTTCAATATTCCATGAATATCAAGGGCCTCCTTAGCCATCACAAAAGATGTTTCTAATAGCTTTTCAAAAATTAACAATCCAACCACTTCATCCATCTTGAAGGTGGTATCAGTACTTCCAATGGCCAATACAAGGTGATTCCATGAATCTACAAAGGAACATAATATTATCATACAATGATCCTAATCCTCCATCTTGACACCAATAGAACCCAACTAGATAATGGTAATGTTTTAGAGGCATTCATGTGATAAACCATGTATCCTCCTTCCATCCTCAAAGAATACAACTTCTTTGTCATGAATAATTTTCTTAATAGGGATTTAGCTTGATAAATTTATTTAAGATTCTTCCAAAGACTTGAAAAAAACTCCTATTAATGGAGACTTAAAAACAAAAATTCTACCAAATAGAGTCTTATCAAACCCTTGGCTTTATGATCCAACAAATCTCAGCTATCTTGAGTTATGATGGTAAGTTTTACAGTGGATATTATAACACATAGATCTATGTCTATCAGTATATCTTCCATTTTAATCTTTCAAAAATACAATTTGTCACCATTAAAATTTTCCATCTCAATCCTTTTGGATATGCTTTTCCTATTTCTCCTACAACAAGGTCATCAAAAATATTTTTTCAAAAGATCCCACTAAAATTGAGATCAATATAAAAAACCATTGAACCCATCAATGAGATAAAAATTGGCCAAGATTTGATACCCTTTGAAAGGAATTTGAGTAAGTGGAAGAATATTCCTACACCAATCTAAGTGGGGGAGATAGTGCAATATTTTATTCAAACCCTTATTCGTAATAGATTGAAATGTATATATAGATAATTTAAATAAAATATGCAAATTAGAAATATACAAAAACATAGTGTTTATGTGGGGAAAACTCTTTCAATAGAAAAATACCACACTCCAAAAGCACAATTTTTTTTATTATTATAATCGAGAATAGCTTATAATATAATCATGGAGCTAACATCATTTAGGATTCTTCAACTACAACAAGATTTCTAGAGTGATTCTAATAGCATAATTGTATCTCTAGAACCTTTAAATCTATACTACTTTTCAAAATAACTAGTTACCAAAGAAATAAAACTCCATATGAGATCATGGGTGCCTAATAATTCCACATGGAAATAATCCAACACTTTCATTCATGTATTGAGTCTCCTTGACATACATAACTTATTGACTTGATCAACTATATGTATTCAACTACTTGAACCGATACACTATGTTTAATCTAATAGATAAAAATGAGATTGGTTGAATGGGACACAACGTATATAATTGAATTTTCCATCTCCCATGTCAATATATCCTTTCCCATATACATGCATACATGTGTTGTTACTCATCAAATTTTCTAGTAATTTACAAGGCTCAATTGAAGAGAATATGAACCTATGATGAATCAACATGAAGTAAGAGTTTAGAGTCAAGAATTCCTTTCCCTAAACCAAGAGTGGTAGATGTAAGAAATGATTTATCTTTATCAACTCTATTAGTTAATCATGTTATCCCTAATTGTGTAGATGATGTTGATGTAGAAGAAGATTATGAGCTATAAGAAATTCATTTAGGAAATAATATATGGTACTTGAAACAACAAAAAAATGGATTTTCTTATTATGGGTTAGGACATAGAGAAAACACATTTCACAATCATTTCATTAAAGGGAAACCCTAGATATCTCAATCAAAAGTATGCAAAGGAGAAAGAGATCTTGCAATAGGGTTGTCCTAGGTTCTAATTATAAACTAAAGAGGGGTTCACCACCAAGCTAGGGCTTGAAAAGACTAATGAAATACAAGATCTAATGATAAAGCCTACTATGATGCAATACTTCACTAAATGACCTAGAAAAGCATGTAAAACATAATAGAAAACTAAGAGATGGAAGGTGTGCACCTGGAAACCTTTAGAGGACTGAATGAAGCTTTGAAATGCTTAAAATGTTTCTTTTAGGATACATTGGGACTCATACACCACTCTAGGAATATCAATCCCAAACTAGGGTTTCTGGTCTAGAATAGGTTTCTAGTAGTGTAGATTCAAGATCTACAAAAATCCAAATTTTTTCTTGTACTGGGACTCATATGCCACTTATGGTGTATCCATCCCATTGTGTTGTTTTGGGAATTCAAAATTTAGATCTTTGCTCAAATCTCTACTCTTCCATTCCAAACTAATTTCTAGATCCGAACCTATAAAAATACCTGCAAAATAGAATATAGAGTTCATTTGCTTATGGGGGCTTTCCCTTGGTCAAACCCCTAGTTTGGTAATTAAACCTTGATAGGGGTTTGGTAATTAAACCTTGATAGAAACAATGAATAATGAATGCGAATAGGAACTTAAACCCTAACCTTAAGTGTGTCTAAGATTGGGAAAACTGAAATGCAATACAAGCCTATTTTGATGTGCTAGAATGAGATACATGAATGAAACATGAAGATGAATGACTCACTTTGGTATATCTCTAATCACCCAAAATAGACCTAATAATCCATGTACCTTCCTTAGGCTGAATATAGAGTGATAATGGAGGATGTAATTACTTAGGAAACAAGTCATTAGGCTTGGCTTTATAGCTAGTCACATCTCCCCAGCCTAGAATCCATCATGATTCACCATAGGCAACCATAATCAACCCTTAAAAACACTAGATCTTGAATGAGAGTGAGCTTGAAGACTTGTAAAAACACTATAATTATGCTCCAAGGCTTCAAATTTGATGATTACTTTCTTTTGAATGCTCTTCAATGCTTGGATCTTGAATTTTCTTGTCTAAATTGTTCCTTATATTAAAAAATGACTTTAGAAGATTGTTTATATAGGCAATACACCTCATTTACCATTATCTAGATCTCAAAAGCTGACAAAAACCAAAAATTTGAATTTCTTGCTCAAACCCTAAAAAGGCCCCAAATGGGACTCATACACCACTCCCAGCATATGGGTCCCACCTAGGGGGACTCATGCATCCAAGGTGGTGGATGAGTCCCACCCTAGATTTTTGAGGTGGGTTATATTTTTTTATGTTTTTGTGGATTTTGTTAGTTTTTTAGTTGAAATAAGCCTTGAGATCCGAAATAAAGGGTCTTAGGGGCCTATTAATAATGATTTAAAAGGGTATTTAATGCAAAGGTACCAAAATAGGTCCAAATTAAGCAAGGGATTGTACTATTTCCAAGAAGGGAGTACAATTTCCATTTCCACATTTAGCCCCCACTTTAGTGCCCATATGACT
Source organism: Sequoiadendron giganteum (assembly GCA_007115665.2). Lineage (NCBI taxonomy): Eukaryota > Viridiplantae > Streptophyta > Pinopsida > Cupressales > Cupressaceae > Sequoiadendron > Sequoiadendron giganteum. The sequence goes on from CM021101.1 coordinate 265,146,546, forward strand.
CTATGTGCATATGCAAGCTAAAGGACTCTAAAAAACACACTTCATTTCATAACAAGGATACTAATATGAATTCATTTGAAAGAATGGGAGAATGAATCCCACAATGTAGCTATCTACAAAACCACAATGTTAGGAACCACATCTTGCAACACAAAGTTGTTAATTGTTCAAAAATCCTCTTATCTAACTTCTTCTAGGAATCAAATTTGAGGGTATATGTATGCCCCCCTTGATTATGATTGCTTTATGGAGGTGGAATCAAGGTAGAAGTCTAACCACATCAAGTTGGGTAAGTCATATCGTAGGATATTTCTAAGTACCATACCACATAATAATATTCATTGCATGAGAATGGGAGAGGAGTCATGATTCCAACACAACAAATGGTGTCAAAAACAAAGTTCTCTAGCCCCCGGTATGCCAGTTTGAATGGAAAGAACTTTTAACCCTAATATAGTAAAACCCTAATTTTAACATATATAAGAGTAAAAAGTGAAGTAATTTCTAATTATTTTTTCTTTTACCTTCTTGCAATTTGACTTTGTGGAAGAGTAGGTGAAAATTCTGAGTTGATGAGAGTATAGACCCCAGAGACTTGATATGCTAAGAGATGAGGTAGCATGAGGTGACCTTCAACACCAGGTGAGTTGATTTTTTGTACCTTAGCTTTGTCCTTATACATTTAATTTATATTTTACACATTTCTAGTTTGATTTAGGACCCTGGAAGAAAAGCTCACAAAGCATCCCTTTTTTTGCAAAGTGCCCCCTTTTTTTGAAAAGTGTCCCCTTTTGTCACAAAGTGTCCCACTTTTTCGCAAAGTGTCTCATTTCTTCATGAAGTATCCCAAAAGGGAAATAAAGTGTCTAAGACCTTTAGAAAAGTATACTAGAATATCTTTACCATAATTTTTGATTATTGATGTAAATATTTTAGATTTTAGAATGCTTACATAACATATTTTTTCTTTTTGTTTGTTAGACAACCCCATAGTCACGAGAATGTCTCAACAATAGATAATTTTGTCGCCTGCAAGACCTAGTCTTAACACTTTCAAAGGTGGATGTGGAGACATTATAGATTACTAGATTATATTGGGCATACCTCATACCACCTATGAGGTACCATGATGCCATGCTAATGGCATTAGATGAGAGGTGAAATTCTGACACTTGTTAATTTCACCTTGGTACGAGAGAGACAACCATCACCCTAGAGGAAATTCATCACATCCTTCATGTTCCTATCCATCGAGAGACCATACAATTTGCAAGGGAGCGATCATATTCACAGATGCGAGCTAATATGGAATATTGCTTGGATGGAACAATTTGAGAGGAGATTGTGGGGCCACACATTGAGTTGTTCTAGATACTTTTTTTGTGATCTTCACTCTTGAGGTGGATTTTTATTTTCATAGTGGTAATAGTATTCATCCCAAATAGCCATGGAGTGCACCTAGATGGAGGCCTAGTCTAGAGGATTAGAGAGATGGAGCACCACAACATAGTATACGCCTAGGGACACATCAATCTACACATTTATATTATCATCTTGAGAGGTTTTCATATCATGAGGTGGATAGTATGGTACACTGTACAATGCTATTAATATGGTGTATGGAGCATATCACATGCACCAAACTGAGAGGATTCACTTTGGTATCCACCATCAGGCACCTCCATGAATTCAATTATCCACTATGATGGGCATGGTAGTCCAAAGATCTTTTATACTAGAGAGTCTGATTTGATTGACTTGATTAGGAGGAGATCATGTGGAGACCTTACCAATTGATTCCATAGTGGCTAGAAGAGACTCAATAGCTAAGGAGGATGCAAAGGGATAGATTTCCACTAGGCATACATGGTTACATACTATGACCATTCTAATATGACTATGTCATGCGATAGTTTGGTTAGATTCAGGTAGTGCCTATAGCACAACCCTTCTACACGCAATCAGTGTAGAGTGCCTAGAGTCCAAGAGAGACTAGATGATTCACCTCTGATGTTGTCATCACTAGAGACTCAAATGATAGTGACAATTAAATTCCCCCACTCTTTGATTTTGATGACATTGGTACTACTTGCACATATGAGGAGTGGTGGACAGTAGAACAACCAACTGTAGTGTTCTCCATGGATGAGCTAGTGGGCTATGTAGGACTTATCCTAGATCAAATAGATGAGGAGGAGGATATAGTTGAGGATATAGGATGCAGGGCTGCTAGCCTATTCATGGATGAGATAGATGAGGACTATGAATTGAAAACAAACCCTAACTATGAAGGAGAGGAGGAGGTCAAGGAGGAGGAGGAGTTGATGAGTGACGACAACGATACGGTAGATGAGGGTACAATTTCTCACAAGTGGAGAGATCCATCTCTCATTCATGTTCCTAGAGCATATTCAGTAGCCACTTCATGCACCAACACCCATCATAATGAAGAGGCTAGCACATCTTCCATACCTCCTACATAGGATGAGGCTGTCTTTACACATCTAACTAGAGACCTAGGTGATGAAATTTTATTTATGATTATTCTTATGCTTTGATTATTATGGTTTTAATTTCCATACATATCATGATGTGTACTAATTAGATTTATAATTTATATCTTTAAGGTGATATGAGAGATCTATAGGACCTCTACAGGAAGGTCACTATAGAGATAGTGCCCCCATTCTCAGAGATGAGGCTACAAACTACATGCCCCCACCCATCATGGATCAGGATTAAGAGTTGTTCAAGACTTATGCCAAACGAAGGGCAGCATATGAGGGTGCTACTAGGCATGCAAACCAAATCGAGGTTTCCTATGAGGAGATATGATTATCTCAATGTCTAGTGGAGGTCTAGAGCCTCCATGCAAATGTAGCCTGACTATAGGTAGATAGAGACCACCTAACAGAGGAGCACCAGGAGACCATTGGATGAGAAAATGGTCTACAATATGCATTAGATGCTCTTATCATTTCTTGATCATGATCACATACGACCATCTCTCGATGGACTATCTCTAGATAGATACAAGTACCAGATCCTGAGGAGTCTAGCAATCACAAACCACAACTTAGCATTGTATATATTGATGACATGTACTTAAAACTTTGTGATATATATATATATATATATATGATCATTTGATATTTGGTTAGTTATGTTTACATGTTTAATGTTAAATGAAAATTTGATTCATCAAATATTCTTTGTAAGACTTTAAAAAATGTCTCCATGATTTAACATCCTTGATGCGATTTAATTAAAACTATTCTAGTTTCTCTTAGATGTAACATTAGGATTACGTATGTTATGCTAAATTAAATGCATCTATGATCTAATCAAATAACATTAAATACATATAAGAACCTAATATAACACAACATATAAGATTATCTTAAATAGTATGAGGCCTAAAGTCAAAATTAATTTAAATAATTACTTTAGCATTCAAGACACACAAATAACTATTTGTCAAGAACAAAGCAATGTGAGAGTACAAAGAATATCACCTACTAACGCTAACATCATTTCTCTATTAATCACACTATTCAATAATATTAGACATAATATCAGTGCAACTGCATGACATTTATATGTTCTTTAAGGGGTGTTCCATCCATTTAAATTAACGTGTATCCTGTAGACCCATAACTTTCGTTAATTATATAAGGTCCTAACCAATTAGGGCTGAATTTTCCTTTTTCAGTCGACTCAGTATTGACATTACGTTGATTCTCACATAACACTAAATCACGTTTATTGAATGACTAAGGGATATCATTATCATTATAACTACATTACTTTATCCTATAGTAAGCTTGAAGGTTCTCAAGAGCATTAATTCCTTGTTTGTCAAGCATTTCAAGCTGATATGCTCCCTACCCGCTATTGCAAAAGCATGTTGATCAAGGTCTCCTATGAGCGTACTAAGGGATCCTAATGTCGATACCACCACACATTGATGCAAATTTGTTTGTAAGTTTGTATGTTAATATATAAATGTGTGGTGGTATCGACTTGTTCAAATAGGATGTGCATACATATACATACACATACATGCATTGAAATTGAACTTGAGCATGTGTATATAAATTTTAAAATTTAACATGTACATACATTTAAAATAAAAAATATGATGCATAATTTGCATGCATACAGATCATTCAACTAAACTGATGGCACTCTCAAATTTTGCAAAATTTGAGATGCCTATTTCAAAAAATGTCTCTGCACTTACAGAGGTGCACCTGACAAGTATACCTGAATGACCCACTTTAAAGGCTTGTATTTTGAAGCCTGTTGATTGTCGTGCAAAATCCATTTGCCGACATACTCAGTTGACCTATGTGAGCAGGCATGTCAAATTTTAACTTTCGATGATAAGTTTTGACAGCATTTCAAAAAGTGAACCTGGAGGGTTTTGTCACTGTTCTGCTGTTTGTAGATTGTCAGTTTGTGAAACAACTTCTTGTTTGAGCTTGGTTTTCGCAACCAGTTTGCTATCATGTCAAAACGAATGTTGTTCCATATTCCCCATATCAAAATGATCTTGGGTGCCATTTTTCAGAACCTCATGATCTGATTTGCTATTTTTAGCAGATCGAAACTGAATGCAGTTTGTTCTGTTTTGCATCTACATTCTTGAAAGCCTTTCTAAGAGGCCAATTTCGACCGTCAATAACTTTTGATCAACAATCTTTCAAAGAAATTCCTTTTGCACACATTCTTAGGGTATCTTAATGTTCCACTATGTCTGATGGTAGCTTTCCATGGGTTGATTTTCTATTTTTACAAAATGGCAATTGGATGAGTTTGAGTTGGTCCAGAACAGTTGTTTCAGAAAAGCCTGACTGGGCAACTTTGCTAATTAATTTCCAGTTCCTCGTGATCTATTTATTCGATCCATCTTTTGCACTATACTTTTGGGTCAAATAAATATATTCTTGCAAGCTTTTATAGTTTCATGAGGTCATTTGACCAGTTTCCTAGATTGATTCCTGAGGCAACTTGACTTGTTTTGACCATTTTGCGAAAGTGTCAAAAAATTGATTTTGATGAAGACCCAGTTTGTTTTTCAACTTGTGAAGTATTCAAAGGGCAGTATCAAACCGTTTGAGGGTAAAAATTGTTTGAAAACAATTTTTTTTTTAGTCGGACCCACATGGGGCCCGACATATTTTGCATTGTCTTGACTTGTATTTTTTATGGTGCTGCAACCATGTCAGATAAATGTTTCGGAGATGGTAAATAAAGAGAAAGGTAAATATAGCATTGTCTTCATGAATTCAAATAAATGGACCAATAACTAAGCATGATTCAGGCTCTTGAATGGCAATCAAACATTAATTTAGGAGGACTTTCTGGATAGCTTGAGGATGTTGTTGCACTTGGTGTCACTATGGGATAGGGTTATTGCATTTTTCAATCTTTCTGTCATGTTTGAACATCCACATATACTAAAAGAGAATTGTATCCATGAGGGTCTCTCAATTGTCTCTATTCAAAGTAAGTTTCCATACAAGGAGAAAGCCCATGAAATTACTATTGCAATGACTAATGTTGAGTACGAAGCAATCAAGTGACATATTGCACATGAAGAGTACCCCAGACATGCAGACTTTAAACAAATGATTACGGGAGCAGCTCAAAAGGCTGGGGGTTTATGTTCGAATGAAGAATACTGAGGAGGGGAAATAAGGCTAATGCAAATGGGGTACCGATAAAGATGAGGCCCATGGATTTGTTGATGGCCTCATAAACTTAATGGTGTGATGTTGATAAGGTAAAATGTGAAGACATTGAGGGGGCTTGTGGGTTTCCTAAGAAGCTTTGGACACTGTCAGGCAAGTGACAGAGGGGCGATATTGTATAGTGCGTGCATCCATCAAAGCAAGAAGGGTGAAGTGTGCGACCATGAGTAGGAAATGCAGAAATTGCAGAGGGCACGAGGATGGGTGCGGCCAACAAGTGAATGTACTACCTCACAAAAAGATGGAGGTCTCGAATGGGCAAATTCCACTGGCAAATAAGAGAGGCCTGTGCACCAAGCAGGGAAGTCATGTGAGGAAGCTCACAACTAGTGAGCGAGGAAGCACACGCATAGGGAGGAGGCCACCATGGAGGCTTGGCGGCACATGTGTAGAGTGTGGAGGAAGTGAGAGCCCACGCATTGCCTGTTGGCGCAATACCGCTAAGCAAGGAATGACCCATGCCAAGCATGAGGAATAGGGGTCGCGGCCAGTGAATGGTGGGCTCAAACCAGAGAATGTAGGAGAGAACCATATGAGGGAGGACCCCCGTGCTAGATAGTGAAGACACCATGCACAGAAGATGAGGTGCACCCCATGCACGACCAGTGAGAACCCATGACCAGTGAAGGAGAGGGTAAAGAGCAGGGAGTAGGTGCATGGTCAACAATGATAAAGCCCGCAATCCTCTAGGGATGGCACCATGTTGTGAAGTGTGGCCAATGAATGGAGGCCTGTACCAGTGAAAGGATGGGAGTGGCAAGCAACAGGGTGCAAGCATCCAACAAAGCATGAGGAAGCTATCGCCATAACCAGTACTCGAACAAACATGAGCAACACAGAAAAACAAATTAGAGCATTTTTAACCCTTGCTCGTAGACCTCGCAAGAATAATGCTGACGAAGGAAAAAGTAGTGCGAGGTTGGAGAGAAATCATGGGAATGCCCATTTTTAATATTTTCAAAGGGTTAAATTGTTTGTGATTGAAAATTAGGGTGGGCCCGGTGCTAAGTTTTATATGGTAAAACATGCCATTGGGTATAATTTTAAATATTTACTCAACTAGTGCAACCGGGTGAATAAAGTATTCATGGGGAAATGTTATAAAATGATTTTATTGATCATTTTATTCTACATGGGGTGAATAAAGTTATTCACTATGTAAGTGAATATTATTTTGTTGAAGAGGGTAAATGGTTTAAATGGAAAATATTATTTTGCATAAAGTGCAAACACAGGTAATAACTTGAAAGGTGAATAAAGTATTCATTTTCATTTTTGTTTGCTGGGAAATGTAACACCGTGCCTTTTCAAGTAAAATATTATAAGTGAAGCTGCAGTGAGTAAATGAAAGAGTAAAATGCAGCAGAGGGGAAAACAGAAACAAAGGTAAATGATTTTTCACGGGAAGTGGAGTTTTCTTTCAGCTGCAAATAATGAGTGAGAATGGACACTTGGGCATTTTTCTATTGAAGAACAAATTGAGCACATGCTGTTTTGAAAACAAATTGAAGTTTGTTACAGGGAAATGGAGAAGATATTTTGCAGATCATTGTTCAACAGTGGAGATGGATCCAGGTGGCAATTTCGGATCAATTTTAGGGTTGCTTCCATTCTCCTATATCTTCTTTTATTCTCTCATTGTAAAGAGTTCTGAGTTTTTGTATTGGGCTGGGTAGATAAGGATTTGTATTTTCTAAGTCATTGTTTGAGTTTGTAAGCTGTAATTTTATGAATTCAAGAGTAAATACAACCAATTTATGCAATTAACTTCATGAAGTGCTTCCACATTCATGAATGTCATCAGATTGTCTCCACATTTGTACACTTTCAGTCATTTAATTCAACAATACAAGGTGTCTTTGAATTTATCATCTCAAGTTTCATGAGATTATTTTGTCTATTCATTGTTATGTTTCAAAGAAACGGTTAAAATGCTTTGAGCAGGTGATTGTGATTTCATGTGTGCAGATGGGATTTGATAAGAAGAATTTGATTAATATCAAGAGAAGGATTGTTAGTGCAAGGCACTAACAGTTAATGCAAAGCATTAGCAAGTTAAATCCACTAGTTGAAGACTGTTTCCTGGAGAATTCATTTTATGTGTTTGACTCCATCAACCAGAACTAACACTGATCTATTATGTAGTTTTGTGCATCTTAGAAACAAAATTAATTTCAAAATCATTTTTAATCTTACTGTTTAGTTGGTTGTGTGTTCTGCTTTCCAATGGCTGAGAGAGGGTTGAGTTACTGAGAATTTAGCCAAATTTAAAGTTGTCAATGCTTCCCTTAGTGTTGTTTCATTGGGAATTATCTACTTTGTAAAACAATGTTAGTGTATGAGTGAATTAAGTTTTGAGCATTGTTTAGGTTTACCCACCTTGGTCTTGTAGAGCCAGAAGTGTTGGAGATATCAGTTTTTGACTAAATATTGTCAGTTGGCCACTAGCCTTAGTTGTTCTTTAAAATAGAGGTTGGCTACCTCTTAGAGAGTTTCAAAGTCTAGTTGGGCTGTTATTTTAAACACCAACAGAATGGTGACTCTACTAGGGAAAATTCTGAATCTCTAGTTGCAGACAGTTATAGAGTCATATTATTGTTTTCCATTCTAAATTTAGTTGAAAGTTTGAAAGATTTCAACCCTGGAGAAGAATTTGTTGCAGTGAACCTGGACAATTTTGTAATCTGTGGTTCTCTACTAGTGGAAAGGAACTCAGAAAGAAGTTGAACTGTAAAATAACTTCATACTGCTTAAAGTTCAGTCCTTTGTGGAAAGAGGTGGCGACTCTATTGATAGAACCTATTAAAAATTTAAAGAAAGTTCCAGATCTACAAATATTACCAGTTAGGAAGACAATTTGCAGCACTTTAAAAGTTTCCAGGTATTCTTCACTTTTGGTTGTCAAGAATTGGTGTATGAAGACCATATTTGAACTTCTTAGAAGAAAATTTGTTTCCCTATTGAGTGAGTTAGCACTGGCAAAGGGAAAGAACAGTAAATTAAGTTTGCACACTTTCTTTGTTGGATCTGTTAAATGTAATTGTAGTTCCATTGAAAGATTATGTTTAGTGCTCAAATATCTGCTAGTTTGGATGGTTAGAATGTATTTGTGTATCTTAGGGGTTTCCATCCATTTGTACTGTCATAATCTTCAAGCCTAGGTTGTCATTATGTCATTAATTATCCCTGTTGTCCATCATGTGGTCAGGCTTGTAATTATGCACAATTAGCGAGCCTTAATTTGTAATATCCATGGATCATCAACGTAAAGTAGCTATACCAATGAATACTTTGATTTAGCTTGTCAAGAAATGTCAAGAGTATAATAATCTTCAAGCATATAATACCCCAAAGTGTAAGAACCCAAGAGTTAATAAGCCTAGGTATAGGCCATAATGAAATGATGTATTTGAAAGAGGACTTAAAGAAATAGATGAAAGACACCAAATGTTTCAACAAGCCCGGTCAAGAGACCATCAAATTGTGTCTACTTGTGAAGTCATTGCACCCGTTGTCAATTCCTTTGATCCATTGTATTCTCAGTTAGATTTGTCATGGGTTGATTATGAAACTAAAAGTATGTCAGCTCAAGTTTATAAGGAGATGCCTAGATTTGATGGGTATATCGTATGTGAAGGAGATGCACATGTTCAAAGTTTTTCCAGCTTCATGGAGAAAAATTCATTCAAAGATCAGGATATGTGGATGAGATTTTTTGTCAGATCTCTTGAAGCACGAGCTCGGGATTGGTATCTAAGCTTTCTTGAGAAGTTATTTCCTTGTTGGGATGAATTAGTGGCTGCTTACAGAGAAGAATTTGCAAGAGATCCCTCAGACCTTGTCGTGAGGTTAAAGCAAATCAAGAAACAAAATGAAGAGTCAAGTATTGATTTCAGTCATAGATTTGTTCTTGCTCTTTCACTAATCCGAGAAAATTTCAGACCTAGAACTTTTGACTGTATCCATATGTATTCTGAAGCTTATGAAGAAGGATCTGGTGCATTGTTAAAAGATTTTGAAATACTGAGTATGCAGATGGTGGACACAGTGTTGGATAATTGGAGAAACAGAGGAATGAGTATGTGCAGAGATTGTTGTCTTTAGTTATGGGAAAACATGTTGATGGAATCAGAAGTGGTGTGAATGAAAATGATCAGATGTTTCTAGACAAGTGCATACTTGAGAAGGTAGAAGATGAGAAGAATGCATCATTAGATGATGAGGAAGTTGTTAATGAACTTATAGAAGAAATGTACCCAACTACAAATCAGCAGCTGAGTCTTTCGAGCCAAGAACTTGAAGAAGAATATGAGTTGGATCTACTCTTTGAAGAAGAGATATGTGATCAACAAAGTTGTGATACAATTGATTATGTCAAGCCTACAAGTGTTGAGTGTAGCTTTGACACAAGTCTACATAGTGAGACAAGAGGGTTTGTTGATTTACTAAATTCTCTTGAGAACATCAGTGTGTCAGCTGCTACTGACAAGGTCAGTGATGAATTTTAGTTTGAAAGACAAGGCACAAGCAGCTGCAATCAGGAGACCATTTGTGGTTTTCAACTTGATAAAGAAGATGTTTATGATTATCCTCAAGAGGATGCAAGTGACAAGTTCAATGATGATACCCAGTCTGATGTTGAAATACAAAGTGATGTGGATTGCTATTATAACAACCCAAAAGAAAGTAAGAAGGGAGAAGTGGACAATTTATTCACTAGGAGTGGTTATGACTTTTCTTGTGATAATGTTGTCAGCAATTCTGCCTCCTATGATTGGAGAGATCCAGTTTATGATCAGCCCATTGAATTCTCAAATTTTGAATATGAAAATCCTTTGATATGCCCTAATTTGCAATTTGATATTGCATCCAATTCAAGTGAAGGTAAAGAAGAGGAAGTGGTTGAAACAATAGATCAAAGTAGTGATCTATTGAGTTGTGAAAAAAATTCAGACCTATTGACCACAGGATATTAGAAATGTGCACATGAGGACAACTCTCAGTTGTTGTGTGCGGCCCCTATTGACTTTGATAGTGGTGGTGACCTTCAAGATGCAAGGTATGATGCAAGTGAATCTGATTCTCTTTCCAATGATGAAATAATTGATCATGATGATGATGATATGGATGAAGACAAACAACAAATTGATTGTGATGATGCACTGAATGATGAGTACGAAGATATGGACACTGATGTAAGTTTAGAAAACTCTTTTGATGAGTTTGAAGCAGCAAATAACCATGAGGTTTACATATCCAATGAGTCAAATCTTGAGGACTGTAATGCAGATTTGGATAAGTCTTTGTTTAATGACTTGAATGAGCCTAGTCATGAGTCTTTGAGTGAAAATGAAGATGTTGATTTTGATCAAAAATCAGATTATGCTTCTGAATCGGAATTTCTTGTTGTTGAGAAAACTTGTAATATTGAAGAGGTTGATACCTTATGTTCAAAGAATGACTATATGATTACAGATGATGATGATTCAGAAATCCCTGATGACTCTCAATACCAACATGATGAAGAATAGTTACAAAGTTTGTTAATGCATGAGTGTATTTGTTTTCATACACTTGGAGATGGTTTGCATGATGAGCAAGATATTTTGGTAAGTTCTTGTGATAGTTTTAATTCTCATATGCAAACTAGTAATCAGTTTGAGTTTAACAGTTCCATCCACAAGGCAGAATGTGAGTGCTATTTTTGTCAGCTAGAAGAGGTTTTCATAGAATGTGGCAATGTGAAAAAAATTGAAGCAAGTTGTTTTCAGCTTGAGAATGATTTAAGTGATTTATGTGATAAGTTGTTGCCACATAATAATCAGCATTTTGAAAGAATGCCTGACTTTCAGATGCTTAGTGATTGTGAACTTATTGATGATGTTGTGAATGATTGCTTGATAGGGGGTATTGACATGTTTCATCAAGCAAATGGTTGTGATCAAGCTATGCTTTCAAATGGTCTTTATCCCCATTTTCAAATACTACCACTTAATACTAAATTAGAGAATGAAGAAAGTAACAGTGATGTGACATATTTGATTTGGTTGACACTTGATGACAGAGTTGAACAGAGAGCAAGTTCACATTTGCACAAGGGTAGTTTTGTATTGTTGTTTGCAAAGATATAGTCACCGTTGTTGTTGTGGTTTGATAAAGGCAAGCATAAGTTGAAGGAGATCAGCTCTTTTTACAGAATTGTATTTGACAGAGGTAGATGTTGATTCTCATTTTTCATTTGGTGACCTGGGGTCATTAGATGAAGTTGAAAATAAGGTTGAATAAAGGAACAATTTGAGGACACCTGATGGACTCAGCTTTTGGTCTACTCTCCAGAGATCTGGAATCTTGCTATGCCCACAGGGGGCATACATCCCCAGTTGGAGCCATTGATGGCACTCTCAAATTTTGCAAAATTTGAGATGCCTATTTCAAAAATTATCTTTGCACTTTCAGAGGTGCACCTGACTGACCCACTTTGGAGGCTTGTATTTTGAATCCTGTTGATTGTCATGCAAAACCCATTTGCAGACATACTCAGTTGACCTATGTGAGTAGGCATGTCAAATTTTAGCTTCCCATGATAAGTTCTAACAGTGTTTTGAAAAGTGAAGTTGGAGGGTTTTGTCAGTTTACGAAATAAACTCCTGTTTGAGCTTGGTTTTTGCAACCAGTTCATTTTCATGTCAAAACGAATGTTGTTCCATATTCCCCATATAAAAATGATCTTAGGTGTCATTTTTCAGAACCTCATGATCTGATTTGCTATTTTTAGCAGATCAAAATTGAATGCAGTTTGTTTTGTTTTGCATCTGCATTCCTGACATCCTTTCTAAGAGGCCAACTTCGACCATCAATAACTTTTGATCAATGATCTTTCAAATAGATTTCTTTTGCACACGTGCTTAGGGTATCTTAATGTTCCACTATGTCTGATGGCAGCTTTCCAGGGGTTGATTTGTTATTTTTACAAAATGGCAATTGGATGAGTTTGAGTTGGTTTAGAACAATTGTTGGTTTAGAAAAGCCTGACTAGGCAACTTTTCCGATTAATATCCAGTTCCTCGTAATCTATTTCTCTAATCCGCCTTTTGTACTATACTTTTGGGTCAAATTACTATATGCTTGCAAGATTTTATAGTTTCATGAGGTCATTTGACTAGTTTCCCAGATTGATTCCTGAGGCAACTTCACCTATTTTGACCATTTCGTGAAAGTGTCAGAAAACTGATTTTGATGAAGACCTAGTTGGTTTTTCAACTTGTGAAGTATTCAAAAGGCAGTATCAGACTGTTTGAGGGTAAAACTTGTTTGAAAACAAAAATATTTTTAGTCGGACCCACATGGGGCCTGACATGTTTTGCACTATCTTGACTTGTATTTGTTATGGTGTTGCAACCATGTCAAATAAATGTTTCAGAGATGGTAAATAAAGAGAAAGGTAAATGTAGCATTGTCTTCATGAATTCAAATACATGGACCAATAACTAAGCATGGTTCAGGCTCTTGAATGACAGTCAAACATTAATTCAGGAGGACTTTTTGGATAGCTTGAGGATGTTGTTGCACTTGGTGTCACCATGGGATAGGGTTAGTGCATTTTTAAATCTTTCTGTCATGTTTGAACATCCACATATACTAAAAGAGAATTGTATCCATGAGGGTCTCTCAATTGTCTCTGTTCGGAGTAAGCTGCCATACAAGGAGAAAGCCCATGAAATTACTATTGCAATGACTTATGTTGAATACGAATCAATCAAGTGACATATTACACATGAAGAGTACCCCAGACATGCAGAATTTAAAAAAATGATTATGGGAGCAGCTCAAATGGATGGGGGTTTATGTTCGAATGAAGAATACTAAGGAGGGGAAATAAGGCTAATGCAAATGGGGTACCAACAAAGATGAGGCCCGTGGATTTGTTGATGGCCTCAGAAACTTAATGGTGTGATGTTGATAGGGTAAAATGTGAAGACATTGAGGGGGCCTGTGGGTTTCCTGAGAAGCATTGGACACTATCAGGCAAGTGACAGGCAAGTGACAAAGGGGTGACATTGTATAGTGCGTGCATCCATCAAAGCAAGAAGAGTGAAGTGTGCGACCATGAGTAGGAAATGTGGGAATTGCAGTGGGCACGAGGATGGGTGTGGCCAACAAGTGAATGTACTACCTCATAAAAATATGGAGGTCTCGAATGGGCAAATGCCAATGGCATGTAAGAGAGGCCTACGCACCAAGTGAGAAAGTCATGTGAGGAAGCATGCAGCCAATGAGCGAGGAAGCATGTGCATAGGGAGGAGGCCACCATGGAGGCTTGGCGGCACATGTGTAGAGTGTGGAGGAAGTGAGAGCCCACGCATTGCCTATTAGCGCAATACTGGTAAGAAAGGAGTGGCCCACGGTAAGCATGAGGAATAGGGGTTGTGGCCACTGAATGGTGGGCTCAGACTAGAGAATGTAGGAGGTGACCAGATGAGGGAGGACCCCCGCACTAGACAGTGAAGATACCACACACAACAGATGAGGTGCACCCTATGCATGGCTAGTGACAACCCGTGGCCAATGAAGGAGAGGGTAAAGAGCAGGGAGCCGGTGCGTGGTCAGTAATGATGAAGCCCGCAGTCCTCCAGGAATGGTGCCATGTTGTGAAGTGTGGCCAATGAATGGAGGCCCACACCAGTGAAAGGATGGGAGTGGCAAGCAACAGGGTATAGGCATCCATCAAAGCATGAGGAAGCTGCCGCCATAACTAGTACTTGACCAAACGTGAGCAACACAAAAAACCAAATTAGGGAATTTTTAACCCTTGTTCGCGGACCTCACGAGAATAATGTTGATGAAGGAAAAAGCAATGTCATATTGGGGAGAAATCATGAGAATGCCCGTTTTTAATATTTTCAAAGGGTTAAATTATTTGTGATTGAAAATTGGGGTGGGCCCGGTGCTAAGTTTTAAATGGTAAAACATGTCCATGGGTATAATTTTAAATATTTACTCAAATAGTGCAATCGGGTGAATAAAGTATTCACGAGGAAATGTTAAAAAATGATTTTATGGATCTTTTTATTCTGCATGGGGTGAATAAAGTTATTCACTATGTAAGTGAATATTATTTTGCTGAAGAGGGTAAATGGTTTAAATGGAAAATATTATTTTGAGTAAAGTGCAAACACAGGTAATAACTTCAAAGGTGAATAAAGTATTCATTTTAATTTTTGTTTGCTAGGAAATGTAACACCGTGCCTTTTCAAGTAAAATATTATAAGTGAAGCTGCAGTGAGTAAATGAAAGAGTAAAATGCAGCAAAGGGGAAAACAGAAACAAAGGTAAATGATTTTTCATGGGAAGTGGAGTTTTCTTTCAGCTGCAAGTAATGAATGAGAATGGACACTTGGGCATTTTTCTGTTGAAGAACAAATTAAGCACATGTTGTTTTGAAAACAGATTGAAGTTTGTTATAGGGAAATGGAGAAGATATTTTGCAGATCATTGTTCAACGGTGAAGATGTTTCCAGGTGGCAATTTCGGATCAATTTTAGGGTTGCTTCCATTGTCCTATATCTTCTTTTATTCTCTCATTGTAAAGAGTTCCGAGTTTTTGTACTGGGTTGGGTAGATAGGGATTTATATTTTCTGAGACATTGTTTGAGTCTATAAGCTGTAATTTTATGAATTCAAGAGTAAATACAGCCAGTTTATGCAATTAACATCATGAAGTGCTTCCACATTCATGAATGTCATCAGATTGTCTCCACATGATATTGTTTTGTCTCATCAGTCATGTAAATTCAATAATACAAAGTGTATTTGAATTTATCATCTCAAGTTTCATGAGATTGTTTTTTCTGTTCATTGTTCTGTTTCAAAGAAATGGTTAAAATGCTTTGAGAAGGTGATTGTGATTTTAGGTGTGCAGATGGGATTTGATAAGAAGAATCTGATTGATATCAAGAGAAGGATTGTTAGTGCAAGGCACTAACAGTTAATGCAAAGAATTAGCAAGTTAAATCCACTGGTTGAAGACTGTTTCTTGGAGAATTTGTTCTATGTGTTTGAATCCATGGCCCAAAATTGGCATTGATCTATTATGCAATTTTGTGCAACTCAGAAATAAAATTAATTGCAAAATCATTTTTAATCTTACTATTTAGTTGGTTGTGTGTTCTGCTTTCCAATGGGTGAGAGAGGGTTGAGTTACTGAGAATTTAGCCAAATTTAAAGTTGTCAATGCTTCCCTTAGTGTTGTTTCATTGGGAATTATCTACTTTGTAAAACAATGTCAGTGTATGAGTGAACTAAGTTTTGAGCATTGTTTAGGTTTATCCAACTTGGTCCTGCAGAGCCAGAAGTGTAGGAGATATTAGTTTTTGATTGAATATTGTCAGTTGGCCACTAACCTAAGTTGTTCTTTAAAATAGAGGTTGGATACCTCTTAGACAATTTCAAAGTCTAGCTGGGTTGTTATTTTAATTACCAACATAAACTATGTACATGCATACAAATTTCAAAATTTAACATGTACATAAATTTAAAATAAAAAATACAATGCATAATTTGCATGCATACATCATTCAACTAAACTATGTACATACATACAAATTTCAAAATAAATAAGATCTATAACTATGCAATTTTAATACATGTACATACTAAAAAATAAACTTGAAACATTTACAAAATCTCATTTTATGTCTAACACACATATATATTACATTTTTCCAATAGGAGAAATCATGATCTAGCTAGATGGTCATAAAATGTATACTATTATAAATTCATCATTATAAGTTTATAAATTCCACCAAATTCATAAATTCATGTCACTAAAATTATCCATCCAACCAAAATTATAAATTCACATTACTAAAAATATCCATCCTAGAACCAAATTCATAAATTCATCACACAAAATATCCATCGAATCAAATTCATAAAATCATATAACTATAATTTCTATCATTTTCTTAATTTATAAATTGTTATGGCTCTCTACTACATCCCTTCATTTCTTTGTGTTTTCCTTTCTAGAATCAGAAGTTATCCTCTCCTCTAGCCATTATCGATGCTCATCGAAGATCCCATCCATAGACCTAATAACATCAACAACACTTTACATCCTAGATGCAAACATCCTCAAAGGTGGTGCGATACATTCTTCATTTTGAATAATGTTGATTTGATCTTGGATGTTTCTAACATTGGCATTGATTCGTGCTTGCAAGCGAGCACCATCAATTTCAAGTGGTGGAGGTGGGGGCTTATGAGGTGGAGTGGGTGGAGGTGGAGGTGAAGTTTGTTGATATGGATGGCATGGAGGTAGATTACGAATATTATTGAATCGATCTATGTGATCTCTAAGATATAAGTGAACCTACATTAGATTTTTAATTTCAAAAAGTAAAATACATGTTTAGGAAATACCCTTAAGCCATTCAATATAAATGGATTAATTGTTCATACAAATTATAAAATGTGTAAGCCTCATTTATGTCTAAGGAATTTTACTTGAATGAAAAAACAATTAACTATCAATATAGGAAAATTTATGAATGCTTTAGGGTTTATGGTTTAGAGTTTAGGATTTAGGTTTTAGGGTAATAGGATGGCTTAAGGGGATCTATGTAGTAAGTTCATAGTACAAAATGACATGGGTTAAGTGAATAAAATTTAGTGAATATTCCCAAGACAACCAAATTTCATTAAGGTCTGAGGCAACTCCACCAAATTTCATTCCCTTGAGCCATGCCATTTTGTCCTATGACCTTACTAGACATAGATCACCTTAAGCCATCCTATCACCCTAAACTGTAAATCGATCAACCTAGATCATGAAATCTCATTCATATTATAATCTTGCATGATCTTATATTATTTTTAAATTTGGTTGCCTTGGGAAACTTCACCAAATGTTTAGAACTTATTTGATCTGCCTTAAGAAATGTCATATTAGGACCCCTTAAGACATCCTGAAGTATGGCTTAAGGGGATCTATGTAGTAAGGTCCTAGTACAAAATGACATGGCTTAAGTGAATAAAATTTGGTGAATATTCCCAAGGCAAGCAAATTTTATTAAGGTCCTAGGGAACTTCACCAAATTTTATTCACTTGAGCCATGTCATTTTGTCCTAGGACCTTACTAGGCATCTGGATCCCCTAAAGCCATATTATCACCCTAAACTATAAATCGATCAACCTAGATCATGATTTATCTCATTCATATTATAATATTGCATGATCTTATTAAATTATTAAATTTTGTTTTCTTGGGCAACTTCACCAAATTTTTAGAAATTATTTAATCCCCTTAAGAAATGTCATATTAGGACCCCTTAAAACATCATTTTACGGTTTAGGGTGATAGGATGACTTAAGGAGATCTATGTCTATTGAGGTCCTAGGACAAAATTCCATGGCTTTTAAGTGAATAAAATTTGGTGAATTTTCCCAAGGCAACCAAATTTCATTAAGGGCCTAGGTAAAAATGTTGGCTCTAGGGTTTAGGGTTTAGAGTTTAGAGTTTAGGGTTGATGGTAATAGGATGTCTTAAGGGGGTCTATGTAGTATGGTCCTAGGAAAAAAGGACATGGATTAAGGGAATAAAATTTGGTGGAGTTGCCTAAGGTGACCAAATTTCATTTTAAGGTCCTAGGATAAAATGAATGCTTTAGTGTTTAGGGTTTAGATTTTAGAGTTTAGGGTTTAGGGTTTAGAGTTTAGAGAATAATGAATAAAATAGGATGGCTTAAGAGGAGAACAGTGTTTAGGGTTTAGATTTTAGAGCTTAAGCGGATCTATGTAGTAAGGTCCTAGGACAATATGACATGGCTCAAGTGAATAAAATTTGGTGAAGTTGCCTCAAACCTTAATGAAATTTTGTTGTCTTGGGCATCTTCACCAAATTTCATTCACTTAAGCCATGTAATTTTGTACTATGACCTTACTACATAGATCCCCTTAAGCCATCCTATTACCATAAAACCTAAATCCTAAACTCTAAACCGTAAACCCTAAAGCATTCATAAATTGTCCTATATTAATACTTAATTGTTTTTTCATTCAAGTAACATGCCTTAGAAAGTTTATGATTGAAAATGCACAAAAAGTAAAAAAATATCTTACATAAGTAGTTTAGGAGTACGTGAGTAGTGTTTATGCACCTCATGATTTTGTGATTCATCTAGGTAAGTATCTATAGCAATCTATGAGTAATTATGATGAGGAATCATGTTTTACATAAATACATATTATATTTGTGTAATGAAGTTCATATCATATTAAAATTGGTTTTATGTGTAGTAGGTTAGTATATAGTATAGTAAAAACCTTTATATCCAAGCATACATTAGGTACTACTATAACATTTTCAATTTTTTATATCTTCAATTGTGATCAATCCTATTAAGGATACTTCTAGGAACAACTTCCTAAATTTAGCTAAGCATGAAGTGAAGGAGAGAATACCCACTCTCAATAACTTGACCTAAATCACTTACATTATATTTATGATATGATAAATCCCCCTTTTTAATAATATTTACATAGCCTTGAAGAAAAATGATTCCTCTAAGAGTGATAAATAAGTTTAGGACCCAATAGAAGGGTTCATATCAAGATGTAAAATTCCTTAAGGAAGAGATGGGATACTCTAATTAAAGAGATGTCATGATTGTGTGAGATGTTGGAGTGTACTACCTCAATCACATGGAAATTATAATGGATGATACCAACATTTAATTCATCCTCTTCATTTCTTATTTATCATAATGGGAAGGTGATGAAAGACTACCATCACTTTTAAGCTCTAGAGCTCACAAGGTCCTAGCCAAGTGTCCATGTCATTTATAATTATTATATTTTCTTCCTAATCAATACCATGATAATATATATCCTCTAATTTTTTTCCCTATTTATGTAAATTGTTAATAAAATTTGATAAGTTTCCCATAGTCAACCATGCATTATTTAGGATATTATTAATTCTCCAATTTTTTGAATGGTGTTTTCGTAGCTTGAAAATAATGACTAGGTTTAGGGTAGTAGGATGGCTTAAGGGGAGAATAGTGTTTAGGGTTTATATTTTAGAGCTTAAGGGGATCAATGTAGTAAGGTACTAGAACAAAATGACATGGCTTAAGGGAATTAAATTTGGTTGAGTTGCCTAAGGCAACCAAATTTCATTTTGAGGTCCTAGGATAAAATGAATGCTTTAGGGTTTAGGGAACTTAGGGTGAAGTTTGGGTGGCAATTGGAATAATGGACTTGCAAGTTAGTGAACAAAATTTTATTGTGGAATAGTTGATTGAGATAGATCTTGTTTCAACTGACCAACCTAGATCATGAAATCTCATTCATATTATAATCTTTCATGATCTTATTAAATTGTTAAATTTGGTTGCCTTGGGAAAACTCACCAAATTTTTCAGAACTTATTTGATCCCCTTAAGAAATTTCATATTACTTGACCTCTTAAGACATCAATTTACTATTTAGGGAAATAGACTAACTAGTTTATGAATATTTTTTATTTTATGAATATATTGACTATTTTCATAATAGAAACACATAATTATGTATTGTTAAGATTGAGTTTGATGTATATTTTAACTTGATATTTTATTAATTCAATATAAGATTATTTTATTTAACATTTTTCTCATTAATATTTCCCACTTAAATGAATTTTATGATATAAAATGTATAATAAAATTAGTTAATGTTGAATTTTATTTTATTTTCGATTGTTTGGAATTGAAAGAACCTAGAAAATAAAAATATTTAGATTCTTTTAGTGTCTAGGTGACTAGTGCAAATTGAGATTTTAGACTAGAAACTAGAAGCCTAATTAACAATTAATTGACTAGAATGAGAGTTAAGATTGTCGAAAGACAAGAGATAACACATGCAAACAAGAAATGGAAACAAGGCATGACTAAGATAGATCAAAGTATAAAATAGAAATGAACGCAAATATTATGTAACTAAGTGACAATTGAAAATGGATTGTACGCTTGGATTTAATATTTTTCTAACTAAATTTGCAAACAAACATTGATAATTTATGAATTGTAGCTTTTCCTTAACATATTGTTTTCTAATCTAATTATAATTTAGTATAACATTGAAAGTAAAGTTTAAAAAATTGTAAATTCTCCATACAATGTAAATGAAATTTAAAACATTTAAGCAATGCAAATAAATTTTTTCCATTATCAAATATTCTTCAGCTCGAAATCAGGGTTTTCAAATACAAAATGATTTCTTTGATTTCAATTTAGGGTTTTAGCAATTTTTTTTGTTTGAATTCAATATAGGGTTTCAATCTAAGCAATTAGGCAATTATTTTGTTTCATTTGAAACTAGGGTTTTCAAATCCAATTTTTTTTGTTTGATTTGAACTTAGGGTTTCAAAAAGCAATTAGGATTACATTCAAATGCAAAAAAAAATTATTTCATTTCAATTTAGGGTTTTGACAATGCAATTTTTTTTGTTTCCAAGTTCAATTAGGGTTTTCAACAACAATTTTTTTTGGTTTGATTGAACAATTTAAGTTTCAAAAGGAAAATTTTGTTTTTAACATACAAATTAAGGTTGATTTTTTGCTTCCTCTTCAATTTCTTCAAGGTTTAATTGCATTTTTCATCTAATTCTACAAATAATCATTTCTACTTTACAGAGAAATAAAATGTATAAAATGATAAATAAATTGAATAAAAACATACTAACACACATTATTGTATTAAAATTTTCAAAAAAATGAAAAAAACAACAAATTTTGGGGTGGTGGCATACCTGGAGGTCGCTAAAATTTCGTTGTCCTCCACCAGGTGAATTCAGGATCCCATGCAGAATGAAATGAGTTTTATTTATTTTTAAATAAATACTATCGCAAAACGGGATCCTGATTATTAAAAAATGGGATCCCGCTTTTTACAAATCGAGATCCCGTTTTGTAATAATCGGGATCCTATTTTGCATCTGTCAGTTCGAGACCCTCTTACAAATGGGATCCCAATTTTTAAAAAATGGGATCCCATTTTAAATTTAGGCTCGGGATCCCCAACCTAACCGAGATCCCATTTTTTTAAAATTGGGATCCCATTTATGAAAATCGGGATCCCATTTTTGCAATGTCAATTTCAACTTTTTGCCGAAGGCAAAAAATTCCATGTTTCATGGACTCAACTTCTTGCACTTACCCATGAGAAGATATACACCATTAAATTCTAGTGGTATTCAAGGTTTCCCAAACCCCGTTCCTAATGAAGTTAGGGAATTTTTGTCAAATTTCAAAGGGAAAATCTCATAATTAACATCTCACTATCTGAAGGATTTTTCATATTTGATGGAAGATTATGAGATAGATCATGAAGATGTTGTCATGAAATTATTTGTTCAATCTTTGAAGGGAGATGCCAGAGATTGATTTTCATATTTTCCTTTATGTTCTATCCCTTCATGGAGTGAGTTAATGGTAGAATTCATAGAACAATTTGCTGAGAGGATTAATCCCAATGGAGTAAGAAAATATTTTAGGGAAATCCAAAAGGATGAAGAGGAATTGATTCCAGCCTTCAACCTCAAATTTACAAAGGAACTAAGAAATATTCTCGAAAATATGAGACCTAATGATGCAAAATGTTTAATTGTGTATCTGGGTGCTTTTGATAATGAGATAGGCTATTTTTTAAGAGATTAAGAGCCCTTAACATTGCAACATGCATATAAAATAGAAATGGATATTGAAAATAATATGAGATATTCAATGATGAAGGGATATATGCCTGCAAGTGTTTGTCATTCTAAGGCGCATCATATAAATGAAATTCAAAAGAATGAAAGAGGAGATCAAGGTGATGATTATTTTGAAAATATTTCAGCATTGCAACATGATAATCATAGATAGATCCATAATGAATCTCAGAAAAGTTTAGGGTATGTGCAGGATCATCATGGAAAAAATAGGCCCTTAAGTGGCAATGAAAATTCAAAAAATCAGAGTTGGGCAACTTGACATAAAAATTTGAATAAGTTATCTATATTATTTCAAAAATATGTAAGAATAGAATCTATGGAAAATTAAATGTAGTATCTAAACTACTAGGTTAATTTTTGTTAAAAAAAATCTATTTGGTGAAAATTTGAAATTTCAATGCAGTAGTAATAAAATTTCAGACAAAAAATAAGAAGTAGGTGTCTGTTTGACCACCCTAACCATAATAAAATGATAATAATTTTTTATAAGATTTTAGATATTAGTAGAGGACTCATGTTCAGATGTGATGCATGTTTTTTTGTAATTTTTTTTCAAATAAATAATTAATTATGAATTTTTTATTACAAATTTTTAAAAATATAAAAACTCGTATGTCTGACCACTTTAACTTGGTCAAAACTTCATGATTTTTTTTTTTTTTTATCCTATTGTATGCCAAGCATAGAATGTGACACATGTTTTGGATTAAAAAAATGTCATACCATTTGAAAGCTATAGATGTTTTTCTATCAGACTATCAATCAGGACTTTAGTCATAATTTTAATAAAAAATAAATAATTATTATTTATTAGATTCTAAGTAAAATATAATTTATATTGGTAGAAAGCTGAGAAGCTCCTTTACAAACCCTTTTCGTTTCATTAATTTTGGGTAAAATAAAAGTCATCAGCCACATGGGCGAAGTCTAGAAAAGCAAGGTAAGTTGTTAAACACGTTTTACGTGTTGACTTTTTAGGATTGACACGTCCGAACCAAATTCCGAGCCTAATCCTAAGCCTAATCCCTAAGCATTAAATTTTGTGTCAACATATCATATATCTGACTCAAATCGGATATCCGATATCCAATTTGAATTTGATATATGATATGTTTTAGATATGAGTTTTAAAAAATTTATACAATCTTTAATATATGATTTAAAAATGCAATAAAGTTTATAATTTAAGATATATAATATACAATAAATTTTATAATTTAATACATATAATATCCAATAAATTTTATAATTTAACACATATAATATCCAATAAATTTTATAATTTAATATATTTAATATACAATTTATGATAATCTCTTACCGAATTATGTATTTAATATATAATATATTATTAAATGTATAATATTTAAATATTATTTCAATATTTTAGTTAATCTATAAATATTTAATTATTATCTCTTTCCCTCTCTCTCTCCATCTCTATCTCTCTCAAGTCTCTCACTCAATCACTCATCCCTCTCTCTCTCTCGATCTCCTACTCTCCCTCTCTCCCTCTCTCTCTCTCCATCTCCATCTCCATGTCACTCTCCCACTCTCCCACTCCTCTCCCTCTTCCTCTCACTCTCTCCTCTCTTGTCCCTCTCCTCTCCCTCTCCTCTCTCCTCTCCACTCTCCCTCCACTCTCTCACTCTCTCCACTCCTCCCTCTCCTCTCTCTCTCCCTCTCTCTCCCTATCCTCCCTCTCTCAATCCTCTCTCTCTTTCCCTCTCCTCTCCTCTCACTCTCACTCCTCCCTCTCCCACTCTCCTCTCTCACTCTCTCTTCCTAAACTCTAAACCCTCTCTCCCTATCCTCCTCTCTCCTCCTCTCTCTCCCTCTTCTCTCATCCCACTCTCCTCTCCCTCTCCCTCTCCTCCTCTCTCCTCCACCTCCCTTTC
This sequence comes from Sequoiadendron giganteum, assembly GCA_007115665.2. Lineage (NCBI taxonomy): Eukaryota > Viridiplantae > Streptophyta > Pinopsida > Cupressales > Cupressaceae > Sequoiadendron > Sequoiadendron giganteum. The sequence continues at coordinate 265,170,957 of CM021101.1, forward strand.
TCCCTCTCACTCTCACCCCTCCTCTCTCCTCTCCTCTCTCCCTCTCCCACTCCCTCCTCTCCCACTCTCCCACCCTTTATCTCCCCTCTGTCCTCTCCACTCTCCCTCTCACTCTCTCCCTCCCACTCTCCCTCTTCCCTTCCCACTCTCCTCCCTCTCTCCCTCTTCCTCTCTCAATATTCCACTCTCCCACTCTATAACATTAACCCTTAGGTCTATGTGTGTACAAATCGGATATCTGATTTGTGAAACTTTGATGTGTAGAGCTAAAATATTACCACTCTCCCACTCTCCTCCCTCTCTCCCTCTCCCTCTCTCACTCTCCCACTCTCCCACTCTCCCTTTCTCCCTCTCCATCTCACTCTCCCACTCTCCCTCCCTCTATCTATCCCTCCCACTCTCCATCTCCCTCTCTCCCTCTCTCAATATCCCACTCTCCCACTCTCCCTCACTCTCCCACTCTCCCTCTCACTCTCTCCCTCACAAGTAATGTACCTGATGATTCAAAACAGACAATTTATTGTCGGGCAATCTCTTATGATGGAACAAACTTGGCTACAACATGTGCAAAATGAAATTTTTTTAATTTGCAAGATAAAAGTAAATTGCAGAAGTTTATAGTGCATCCAAACTTTGTGAGAATTATGATGCTGTACAAATGGAAAGATTTTAGAGGTTTTCAAGTATTTCAAAGAGGCCTTTCTCATGTATAGAAAAAAATTGCAAGGGAAATTTTGTTGAGATTTGTGAGAACCAATTAAAGCTACATAAAGTGAATCAAGTTCGAAGAATTACTGTGTTGATATTTCACTTGGAAAGTGGAATTATCTTGTAGCTCTTTGAAATGAATGGAGAAATCCATGGAATGAGGCAGTGCATCTTGGAAGGCCTAAGAATTATTGTGAAAAGTGTTTATCACAAGTAACAAGCAATTTTTTATATTACATGTGGGGCGACCATTATGCTAGTTGAAAAGGATCAATTTGATATTGCAAGGGACAAAAATTTAAATGGTACAAGGATTTTCTTTGGGAAACATATTTTAAACAATGCTAGACAAGATATCATGCCCATGGGATAACAATGTTTCTCTACTTGTTCAAATTGATGGAGTTTTTCATAGTGAGAAGATGGATCCAAAGAATAGGACAATGCATCTCTAGGACGCTTGTGAACTATATTGTATGTATTGACACCGAGATATGTAAATGTGTGTGCTACAAGGGAGCAACCATCATGCTAGTTGAAGGAGGTTATTTTGGTGTTGCAAAGAATTTTTGTTTACACAGTTATAAGAGACCACTGCAACATATATATTTGTTCATATGTCGTGTATGGGGAAGTCTTAGCACACTCTACTTTGTGCAGGGAATAGTATATACTTGAAATGAAAATGCATCAAAACTATTCGAAGGAATTATGTTTATGCACTAACACCTGAGTTATGTGTTGCTTGAATTCATCATGAGGTTGAACGGTGGCAAGATTGTAAACAACATTATTAAACACAAGAAGTTTGACACCCTCAAATTATATGTTAGGTTGTGATGTGACATTGCAATGCAATGGTTTTCGAGCTCCGCACTTCAATTACAGGAACATATTGTTCATAGGGTTAATCGATAAATGTATTAGATTGGTGAATGCATTTCATGTATGTTCGGCCAACAATGACCAGTGGAAGCCCACATACATAGGTTTTAGTGAGAAGAAGATAGGGTTTCTTGGTGCCACCATGATTAAAGAGAAGCAGGAAAATGTGAAGCAACAAGAAAGACATCAATCAATGGTCAAAATCATGGGATGTGGACCCATCCAAGTCATCCCTCACCAGCCCGTGGGGGACCCACCAACCTTGAATTGCATTCAGTGGGGGAGCGGGGAAGGCTCATGGTGGGCCCATGTAATATATTTAAGGGTTGTTTGTAAATTTTTTTATTTCCCGATGAAAGAATTAAATGGTTTAACATTTAAAATAAAATATTTTAAATGTGTAAATGTAAAAGAATGGGTAAATTATTTTCATAACCCGATAAAACAAAAGTTAAGGGTTTTCACATTAAGCAGGGAAAACTTTAAATATAAGTGAAATAATTAAGGGTGCACAGGTAATGGTTTTTTACACAGTCTGATAAATCATTTGAAGCTTCCACTAAGAAAAACATTCTTTGATGGGAGATAAAATATGAAGTGCAAGAAATGGGTGAATGAAGTCTTCTACAATCAGATGGGGTAAATGAAAATGTGAAATGCTATAGGGAAAAACAAAGCAGAGTAAAAGATTTCACGAGAAAGAGAAAAAACATTTACATCTGTAGGGTAAAATGGAGGAAGAAGGATTGACGTTTTTCATGAAGCAGGGGTAAATTTGTGTTGAAGAGGCATAAAATAAAGAAAAGTGCAAAATGGGTATTCAATGGTGGAGATGTAGTTTTCTAATATGAAGACTCACATAATACCAGGTGTCTATAGATTTTTCCATTTTAGGGTTTTTGTGTTTTCCTTAAGAGGGATTTTCTATTTTCATTTGAGGAGAGGTTTCTCATTCTTTTGTCTCACAAGAATAATTTTTTAATAGGGTCTAAAAGTAAATAGGTGTTTTATTTTAGGTTCTAGGAGTTTTCTAAATATTATAATGCAGAATGTAATTATAGTACTATCATCTTTGATAAATAAATAGCAAGATGTTCTGGGCCAATTTTCTCCATTGTAGACATTGCATAATTTTTGAATATAAGAAATGAAGGGTTTATGTTTTTCATCTTCTTCTCTTTCCCTAAATGTTTGTTCACTGTTATTACTCTTATTCAAGGAGTAAGTTAATTTGTATTAATAGGAATGAATATGTGTGCAACTATATGATTGGATTAATAAATTATGACTGGTTTGGTTTCTGGTATAAATGGTGTAAAACATCATCTGATAGGTATAGTTATGATAGAGTGAATTCTGTAATGAGTTTTAAATTTCATGTTTTAGGTGATTCCACCCTAGAATATGGCACTGGTCACTTGATTTTGCAATTTTTTGAGATTATTTTGTGAGAAGCTACAATTTAAAATCAAATTTACTTATATATCTTATTGTGGGTGTGTTTGGAATTTAATTCTCTACATCTCTCATGTTTAAATCATACATTACCATTGAGATCAACCAAATCTTTAGGGTATTGTGTATGTTAAAAATTTAAAGGAGAGGCATCTATTTATAGTGTTTTGGGTACTTTAGCACACAAGTATCTATAAATACACTATTGGGATCACCCTCTTGGGTTTTTAGAGAGCCCAAAGTGTAGGGGAGAAAGGGTTTTAATTCAACCTCCCATTTGTTGGCCACTAAGCTTGAAGATTCTTAAGCATAAGGGTTGGCTACCCTTTAGAGGATTTCAAGGTTCTACTAGAAAAAAACACCAACAGATTGGTGACTCTACTAGGGAACATCAAAAGAGTATCCATTTGCATAGAATCAAGAATTTGGTGAATCTGAACATCTGGTTTGAATATTGAGAAATTTTCAAACCTGGAAGTGGTTTTGTTATAGAAATTTAAAAGAATTTATGTGTGGTTCTGTTGTTGGAAAATAGCTAGAATGGAATTCATATTTGAAGGAGCTTCATATTGCTTGAAGTTCAGTCCTTTGTGAAGAGAGGAGGTGACTCTATCAAAAGAACCTAATGAAGATGTGAAGAAAGTTTCAGATCTACAAAGATTTCCAATCAAGAAGAATAATTTGTAGTAGCTTCAATATATCTAGGTATTTTTAATTTTTTTGATTTTCAAGAAGGATAAATTTGTGTGTGAAAACTATATCTCAAAGTCTTTAAAAAATTTGGTTCCCTATTGAGTGAAAATGAGAACTGAGAAAGGGACAAGTAGTGATTATTCTACATACTTCTAAATTGTAATTTATAGACTCTATTATGAAGTGAAGTATGCAATATTTTTGAAGAAACTCATTTAGAAAATCTTAAGAAAATTGAGATAGAAATTTGCATTGTAAGAGGTTAAGATCATGTTGTAAAAGGATTTTGAGTTTACCTATGTAACTACGAAATTAATATTAAAAGGCTTGTAAAGGTGTAAGAAAATGTATCATCAACCTATGCATCCCTGTGTGGACTCAAATGTAACAATGCATAGTGTGTAGCCCCTATCATGTCATCAAAGAAATTTCAGCACTAAAAGGTACATAGAAATAAATTTTGATGAAATTTGTGGTTTCCCAAATGTCATGGCATCTGAAATCAGAGATAAAATACCAAAATTCAATGGTGAGAAGTCTGAGTTAGCTAATAAGAATCTGCAAGAATTTAATAATTTAATGGATGACTATGAGGTAGATCATGAGGATTTGATTATGAGGTTATTTGTTTAGTCTCTAAAAAGAGATTCAAGAGATTGGTTATCATATTTACTAGCATTCTCTATCTATTCTTGGGAGGCGTTCAAAGCAATGTTCATGCAACAATTTTGTGAAAGAATCAATGTTAGTTCTATGATAAATAAACTTATGAGCATTGAGAAAGAAGAGGATGATCTGGTCCCAACATTTAACCTGAGATTTGATAAAACAATGAGGGATATTCTTGAGTTTATTAGACCCAATGATGCAATAGATTTAGTTATTTATTTGGGAAATTTTGAGGAGGAAATAAGCTATTTGTTGAGAGATAATGATCCTACAACCTTGCATCAGGCCTATGATATAGCCATGAACATTAAAAACAAACAAAAATATGGAATGCACAAGGGTTATTTGTTTTCAAGTGTTTGTTGCCCCGAGGAAACAAATGTTGATGAAAGGTGTAAGTCAAAAATTAAAAATGAATGTTAGAGCACTTACACCCTTATTGTTTCAGCTTATACATCATTCCATAATGTTGATCACATAGAGCCCCAAACAAATTGTCAAGCAGTTGCATGCATTTGTGATCCTATGGTCTCTCTTCAAGCCCTCTTTTACATAAGGAGACATGAAGGAGCATCATCATATGATCTCTATAGAATATTTATGGATACTCTTTCTGGAATTATTGAGTGTCATAGATCTCAAAATTTAGTATGCATTGATTTATTTTATGAATCTTATGAACCAAGTCTGAGTGCTCTACCAAAGGAGTTGAAGCCTGTTAGGCTTAACCAAGTGTGTGAATTCATTTCTATTTTTGAAAATATGAGAGATGATCATAAAAAACTATTATGTTTTCAATCTGTAATGATAATGATTTTGCTGCTCCATATGAGTCAAGTAGTGAGATATCACATGAAGAAGAAAAGAGTAGAGAGAAGGTTGAAAATGCATACCTCAGTGAAGTAAATGAAATATGTGGTAAGTTCATTGGTTATGTAGATAATGATTATAGTCATCATATTTCAATTGCATCGTCTAGAGAACATAAGGAGGTATGTGAAATTATCCCTTTTTACAACTCTACTAATTAGGGAATACAAATGGGCCCAAGTATTCAACATGGTGAATCAACCCAAGTGATTGGTGATGTTAAATTAGTGTGTGTAAATAAACAATCTAAAGAGCAGGAGCCTAAATACATGTTTGGTATCTTCCTAGGTTTCGATTCTTTTGAAGATTCCAATACCTATAGTCCTATGGAAGACATAAGACTGTGCAATTAATTTGAAGAGCCTGAACATAGTTTCAGTGTTGATGAGTCCCCTTGCTATAGTAACTATGATGGCATTGAGTATGGTCATTCCTCTGTTGATTATGATTATCCTCATGAAGTAGATATAGGATCCTTTGGTTCAAATAAGAAATATGCCTATAATGATGGGAATGCATGTTTGTTTGAGAAGGAACAACTTTCTTCCTATGAAGAGTTTTCAAAATGTGAGTCAAAGATTTCAACTATTGATGATGTGAATGAAGTTGAAAATCTATTTGTATGCTCTACTAGTGATTGCAATTATTTTGAATACAATGATGATATGAAATATTTATAATTTCATGCTAAGGAGGTAGAAGCTTTTATGACAACAATGAATGTACGACAAAACCCCTTATTTGATGAGCCTCCGTCTTCATTAGTTAATAGAAATGATGATCCTTATTGGTGCAGAGATAATCCACTCTTTGCTAAGAACTTTGATGATGCATCTGGCATAGGGTTAGAATGCGGCCTTAAGCAAACAAAGAAACACATTGATGATCTACTCAATGGAATTGCTTATGAATGTTTTATATTTGATATAGATGTTACAGGTAAGGTTGAATATCATGATGCCAGCTACTTGGAAGATTATGAACACTTTCAATTTCTAGTTTAGTTCAAAGGTATTTTGATGGAGCGTGATAATAAGATGAAGGGAAAGGAATGTTATTTTCAATATGAATATGTTTCATGTGATGAATATAACACATATGTGTCATGCGATGATGAAATTTTTTAGTTTATGCCTGGTTATACAATGAAAAATGACAAATATTTCATTAGCAATGGTATGCTCAATTTTTTTTTGAGAGATGTTAGTGGCAATGTTTGTAATCATGCCAATTTCAGTGGTAATCACATATTTATTCTTGTAAGAAGAGGGTTATACTTGTTGCAGTGGTATGGTAGAGGTACATGTGGGTTGAGGGAAATCAATTCCTTCAATAGGTTGCTATTTGATAGAGGAAAAAATTGGTTCTTCTTTTCATTTATTGGCTTGGGGCCATCAAATAAGGTTTGAAAAATTGAATAAAGACTTTGACACCCAATGATTCTGGCACTCTATCTACTCTTCCAAAATATTTTGAAATCTCTCTCTATTTACTGAGGAATAGACGTCCCCAAGCAAGATCCAAAGTTGGAACTATAAAATTTTGCACAATTTTAACTGCCCATGATAAAAATTTGCTTTGCACACTCATAAATGCATCTAAAAATCTGCCCCAGTGACCTACTTTGGAGGCTCGTAATTCAGATTCCATTTTCTTTCATGCCAAATCCCATTGTGAGTCTATATTTGTCATATGTGAACATGTATGTTTGATTTCAGCTTACTATGATGAGTTTTGATAGGGTTTTGAGATGACAAGTTGGAGGGTTTTGGGACTATTTTGCAGTTTGCATACTCCAAGGCCTACGAAGTGGCCTCCTATTCAAATTGATATTTCATAGCTAGATGATAATCATGGACAATGGATTGGTGTTCTACATTCCCCTCATATTCATATGCTCCATGGTCCAATTTCAAAGCCTCGAGATCATATTTGATATTTTTTCAAGGTCAAAAGAAAATGTAGTTTGTTTTGTTTTTACATTTGCAGTTCAAGAATGTTTCAAGGAGGTGGAAATTGACCCTTAATAGTTTATGAAGGAAATGGACTGGTGAAGAATCCTCTTACAAACATGCTCAATGAACCTAAATGATCTAGTGTTTCTAGTGGTAGCTTCCCAAGAGGTGATTTGACAATTTTTCAAGAAGGTGACTTGGTGTGCTCAAGTTGGTTTTTGATAGGTGCAGTTGTAGAAAAGTTTGAATGATCTAATTTGGCATTGAATATCTTGAAACTTGAGATATTTTTTTCCAAGTTTTTTGCTACACTGAGCTCTTGGGTCAGATTTAAGCATGAGTGTGCATTTTCATGACTTTAGGAGGTTGTTTGACTAGTTTTCTAGGGTAATTAAAGAGGCCACTTGACCTATTTTGACTATTGTGCAAGGTGCCTGAAAGTGGATTTTGACTTCTACTTGGTTCATTATTTTCACCTTAGGAGCATTCATATGCAGCCTCAAATAAATTTAGGATAAAAACTTGTTTCAAAACAATTTTTTTTTAGTTGGGCCCACAAGGGGACCCGACATGTGTCACACAATTTGAGGAAGCTTCAATCCAGTTGGGTCAAGAGGTTGGATATGGTGAAAACCTACTTTTTCATGATTAATAAGAGTTTGGATACTTGGATATATACTTCAAAGGAGATTTTATGGTCACTAAACCTTGAAAAACATATTGTAAGCTCTAGCATCATAATGAAGCCTATCAAGTTTCATAGAGAATTATTCATATTTTTGGAAGGGCATAAGGGCTATCTCCTTTAAAACTAATAGAAGTGTAGTATATACTATTTGGGTTGATGGCATGGTATCTGAGTTAGATTCAAAAATAGGGAATCTCTCACAAAAAAATAGAGCTTCAAAAAATATAATTTCTTGTCTATCAGTGTCTTCTCATGGAACAAACTTGGATACAACAGGTGCATAATTAAAACTTTTTAGTTTGCCAGATAAAAATAAATTGCAGAAATTTATAGGGAATCCAAATTATGTGAGAATTATGATGTTGTACAAATGGAAAACTTTTAGAGGTTTTCAAGTATTCCAAAGAGGACCTTCTTATATGGAGAAAAAAATTGCAAGGGAAATTTTGCAGAGATTGTTGAGAAACAATTAAAGCCGCATAAAGTGAATCAGGTTCAAAGAATTCTTGTGTTGATATTTCACTTGGAAGGTGGAATTAGAATGTAGCTCTTTGAAATGAAGGGAGGAATCCATGGAATGAGGCAGTGCATCTTGGAAGGCTAGAGAATTTTTGTGCAAAGTGTTTATCACAAGTAACAAGGAATTGTTTATATTACATGTGGGGCAACCATTGTGCTAGTTGCAAAGGATCGATTTGATATTGCAAGGGAAATTTTTTAAATGGTACAAGCAGCTACTTTATGAAAAATATTTTAAAAAATGTTGGACATGATAGCATGCCCATGAGATAGCAGTGTTGCTCTACTTGTTCAAACCGATGGAGTTTTTCACAATGAGAAGATGGATCCAAAGTATGCAACAATGCATCTCGAGGAGGCTTGAGAATTATTTTTTATGTATTGACACTAAGATTTTTAAATGTGTGTGCTACAAGGGAGCAACTATCACGCTAGCTGAAGGAGTTTATTCTATTGTTGCAAATATTTTTTTGTTACATGGTTATAAGAGACCGTTGCAACATATATCTTTGTTCATATGTAATGTAGGAACAAGTCTTAGCACATGCTACTTTGTGCAAGGAATAGTTTGTGCTTGGAATGAAAATTCATCAAAACTATTTGAATGAATTTTGTTTATGCACTAACACCCAAGTTATGTGTTGCTTGAATTCATCATGAGGCTAAACAGTGGAAAGATTGTAAAGAACATTATTAAACAAAAAGCATTTGGTGCCATCAAATTATATGTTAGGTTGTGATGTGGTGTTGCAATGCAGAGGTTTTCGAGCTCCACACTTCAATTGGAGGAACATAATTTTTATAGGGTTCATCGAGAAATGCATTAGATTGGTGAATGCATGCCATGTATGTTTGGCCAATAGCCACCAATGGAAGCTTGCATACACATGTTTGAGTGAGAAGAAGATAGGGTTTCTTGTTGCCACCATGATCAAAGAGAAGCAACAAAATCTGAAGCATCATGAAAGCCATCATTCAACAGTTAAAAACATGGGACGTGGACCCATCCAAGCCATCCCCCGCCATCCTATGGGGGACCCACCAACCTTGAGTTGTATTCAATGGGGGAGTAGGGAAGGATGATGGCGGGCTCGTGTAATATATTTAAGGGCTATTTGTAAAGTTTATAATTTCCCGATGAAAGAATTAAATTATTTCACATTTAAAAGAAAATATTTTATATGTGTAAATGTAAAAACATGGGTAAAGTATTTTCATAACCCAATGAAATGGAAGTTAAGGGCTTTTACATTAAGCAAGGAAAACTTTAAATATAAGTGAAATAATTAAGGGTGCACAAGTAATGTTTTTTTACCCAACCCAATAAATCATTTGAAGCTTCCACTAATAAGAACATTCTTTGATGGGAGATAAAATATAAAGTGCAAGAAATGGGTGAATAAAGTCTTCTAATATCTGATGGGGTAAATGAAAATGTGAAATATTGCAAGCCAAACAAAGTAGGGTAAAAGTTGTCACAAGAAAGATAAATTTTTTTTATAGCTATAGGGTAAAATGGAGGAAGAAGGAGTGAAGTTTTTTACGAAGGAGGGGTAAATTTATATTGAAGAGGCAAGAAATAAAGCAATGTGCAGAATGGGTATTCAATGGTGGAGATGCAATTTTTTAATCTGAAGATTCTTCTAATCTCGAGTGTCTAAAGATTTTTCCATTTTAGGGTTTCTATGTTTTCCTTAAGAGGGATTTTCTATTTTAATTTATGGAGAGGTTGCTCATTCTTTGGTCTCATGAGAATACTTTTGTAATAGGGTTTGAAAGTAAATAGGTTTTTTATTTTAGGTTCTAGGAGTTTTCTAAATCTTGTAATGGAGAATATAATTATAGTACTATCATCTTTGATAAATAAATGGCAAGATATTCTGGGCTAGTTTCTGCATTGTAGATATTGCATAAGTTTTGAATATAAGAAATCAAGGGTTTATGTTTTTTATCTTCTTTTATTTCCCTAAATTTTTGTTCATTGTTACTACTCCTATTCAAGGAGTGAGTTAAATTGTATTAACAAGAATGAAGATCTATGCAACTGTATGGTTGGATTAATAAAGTATGACTAGTTTGGTTTCTAGTATCAATGGTGTAAAGCATCATCTGATAGGCATGGTCATGATAGAGTGAATGTTATAATGAGTTTTAAATTTGATGGTTTAGGTGACTCCACCTTGGAATATGTTACTACTCTCTTGATGTTGCAATTTTCTGAGATTGTTTTGTGAGAAGCTACAATTTAAAATCAAATTTACTTATCTATCTTGTTGTGGGTGTTTTTGGAATTTAATGCTCTACATCTCGCATGTTTAAATCAAAAATTACCATGAAGATCAGCCAAATATTTAGGGTATTGTGTATGTTAATCTTTTAAAGTAAAATCGTTTGTTTATTGTGTGTTGGGTAAAATCACAGAGCCCAAAGTGCAGGGGAGAAAGGGTTTTAATTCAATATCCCATTTGTTTTCCACTAACCTTGAATATTCTTAAGAATAATAGTTGGCTACCCTTTAGAGGATTTCAAGGTTCTATTGGAAAAAACACCAACAAACCCTTGAAGGATAAAATGCTAAAGATCAAATCACACATTACTAATGATGCTTATGGGTCTAGGTTATTTCAAGTAGATACTCCTGATACATATAAAGATGCAATCACCATTCAAGTAAAGGACTATCAGGTGTCAACCATTAATTTGGGCCTAGCATCTCAAGCCTAGAAGATAGATGAATTTTAGGGGTCTGTGTCCACCATCTTGTTGCAAATGAATAAGGACCAATCCATGAAGGAAGATTTGAAGGAATAAGTGGAAAAACTAACTGCTTACATATAACAATGGATTTAATCAAGGGAGGAAGCTCTAACAAAATCACCTACACCTGCCATCCTATCCAAGGAGGAAGTTAGAAGAATGGAGAAAATGAAGAATTGGACCAAGTCCACATCAGACTATTTCAACAAGGTCATCGACATGGGTTATAAGGGCCTCCATTACACAGTCAGGATGCATAACCACTATTTGATCCTACAAAAGACAATTGAGATAAAGGTGAGCACATGTAAGGATTTTCTTGAGCTCTACAAGATTACACACCCCAAAATATAGAGCATCCTGAAGCTATCTCCAAAGGTTTGGGAAAAAGAGTTGTCCTTTCCAATGGAGGATCATAGTCTGCTCAATGCTTGGTTGCATACTCTTGAATTTAGAAATATAATTCTAGAAAAGACATTAAAAGAGTTGGACCATATCCATGCTAGCATTGTTACTCACTTGGTTGGGGTAGATGACCTCTTGAAGCTGATGATAGGCTATGGAATGCATGCCCTAGAATTAGATCTGGAGGTAGTAAAGTGAGAGTTTCATCAAAGGGTGGAACAGGGAGACGATGACACTTTGTCAGTAGATTTCATGGATTTCCTTGTGTGGAATTTCTTAGAGTTGGAGAAAATGGTTAAGGTGGGACATACATGTGTAAAGAACCATGAGGAGATGATGAATAATTTCAAGAAGATTTCCTTCCACATTACTAAATTAGAATTCACATAATGGGATAAACTCCAAGCCATTATTGGAAAGTTCTTTTATTATGCTTCTCTGCAAAAGGAATCTGGAAATCCCTTTATAGATGATGAATCTTTTAAATAAGTAGCTAGAGGACAAAATAGACTATGGGATGAAATAGGAAAAACAAAAAAGAGTCTATTCTTATATTGTAAATTTTGGTGTCAGGTAGAACTCTAAGGTAGAATGAATCTGAGTCATTCATTGTAAATGAATCTTGACCATTCATTCTTCTTTTGACAAACTATAAATAGGGGCATCCTCTCAATTTCAAAGTAAAAGATGAGTTGTTGTGTAAAGAGATGTTGTAATACTATATATAAGAAAAGAATTGAGTTAATGGTTTCTTGTGTATTTTCTCCATATGTGCATAATTCTATCTCCAATAGTTAGTTTCAACATTATTTATTTCAGTTAAGTTCATTTTCAGTTAGTGGTTCATGTTGTGCTTTGATGGTAGATGTATGCTATAGTATTTGATACATTTCTAGCTCATACTTTTAGCAACTTGTTGATTATATTTTTTTGTGTAAAGTTAGTTTGAGCTATTTCATTTACAACACTAAACTTCAACTGTGTATGTATATTCTCTTAGTATTCATGTTGCAGTTTGAAAATTATAAGTAAGCCTTAGAAGATTGCACTAATTTTATGATACTATGGGTTGTCCCTAGTTAAGTAGAATTTAGTTTATAAGTCTGTCCACTATAGCATCCTCCATTGTTAATATTCATCTTAGTTGCAGAATTAGGAAACTTTTAAAACCTCTTCCTTTTGTTGTTTATTTTAAAATTTGAGTTAAGCAAGCATTTCCAACATCACTATAAAGCTAAATCAGATGATAGAAGTGAGTTTCAGATTGTTGTCTTGACATTACTATCACTATTCATTCACTTCCATAAATCTGAAACTTCATCACAAACCGAAGGAAACTTTGTGATTTTTGAACTGTAAAGGCCCCTTGTGATTACCAATAAATCACATTAACTAACTAAGTTTTTTTGCAATCATAAACTAACACCCAAGAGACCTTGGGGTGATTTTCTAAAAGTTAGTTGCAGATTTTGACCTTTCAAGAGAGATAGAATATTTATGTCCTGTCTATGTTGAGAAGTGAAAAAACACCTATCAACAGAACTAGTGCTAGGAGGGCCTTTAAACGAAACTAGATCAAATTGGGTCCTTCTCCCCTCAAAGATTTCATAGGGTAACTAGATCCACACCAGATAAGGGAGAATTTAAATAGCTAAAGACCCCTAATAGAGCTAGGAGAGCCAAGAAAGGGAAAGCTTTAGTATCAACACTTCTACTTCCCCCTCCATCTTCTCCTTCACTTCAGCCAACCTTTTCTCCATTTACTTCCAACATCCAAGGCAATTTATAGCAGCTTCTCCACCTTATCCATAGGTTGTTGTAGCTTAAGCCACTACCACATCCACTTCCACCAATGGCTTGGTTGGGAGAGAATCCATCACCCTTGTCCTTCAATTACTACCATGACATTCTAAAGAATCTAGAGGGCTTATGCTCGAAGTTCCACCCAAATGATTCACAAAGGACAACAAAAGAACACATTAAGATTTTTCAAACAATATTGAAGGACATGCAGATTGAACATGAGGATGTGGCTTGTAGAATCTTCACTTACTCATTGGGGGATGAAGCCTTCTATTGGTACATCCAACTGTTGATAGGCTCCATGACCTCTTAGGACCTCATGAAGAACACCTTCCAATAGAAATTTAAGATTCTAGTCAGCCCCATAGACTTGTATCAACAATTCATGCCAATAAGGAGGGAGGTCAATGAGCCAATCAACTCTTTCAATAATAGATTTCATAGAGCATACATGAAGTTGCAGCCACCATACATAGTTGATGATGCTTCATCTAGATTAGTATATTATGCTACTTTGGACAACCTCACATCCACCTTGGTGAAATGAATGCATCAAACTCCTACAAGTGTAGTAGAGTCCTATGTAGAAGCAGCAAAAGTAAGCACTAACTTGGGAAAACATATTGCATGCCTGCTACCTTCATTGGGATCCACATCCAACTATAGGAAAATCCATGGGCTTACTAATGCCTTGGATCATTAAACACCCATGTTGAATCAAGTTCCCCAACTTCCAATCATGCCACATCAAGAGCTGCCACTAAATCAAGCTCCCTCAGCGCCGAGCTATTTGCAAGCTTAGTGTTAGAAGGCTTATTCACAACAATACCAAGTTTCATCATACATGTAGATCTCTAGAGCATCAGCTGCCCAAAAGAGTCAGCTCACAACACCTCCTATTTTCCTTTATAATTCAATTCCAAAGCAGTGTAGATAAGGAACATATTGATGAGCTGGCTGAATTAGTGAAGAAGTTGTCTACTAGAGTAACTCGTTTGAGGAATCAAAATAATCAACTACAAGAATCTAAAAAGAGAATTCAAGCAAGCTACCAAAGAGACCACCGAGATTCTAGTCCATCTTCAAGGTAGAATTATGAATGAGGCCAAAGCTCAACACAAAAATTTGAAAGAAGGTAGCCTCAAAGGAATAATAGAACTTGTAATACCAGACCAAACAATGGATGTGTGCCCCCACCTCTTTACCAGCCTGGTGGCCCAGATAAAAAAACAAGTGGAGCCTACTTAGATGAAGTGGTGTTATTCATATGGTGTAGAATTCACAAAACCAATCAACATTCTGAGCTTGACTGTTCGGAGTTCCAAACTGCTACAAAAACATTCCAGGTGGAGGTGCAAAATATTGTTTATGATTTGAACTATAGAGAAATAGTTCCATAGAAATCACATGACTCTTAAGTTTTGGTGGTCAACTAGGCCCCCTTTCCTCAAAATGACAGTAATTTTTCTCAAGAGAGAGGTCACAACAAAGGAAGGCGAAGCTAAAGAGGTAAGTAATGAGAGCTCTTTATCTTAGCTATTTGATTCAGTAGATAATGGTCCTAAATATGAGGAAGAGCAATGAGAGGATGAGGTCCATATGTTTCACAAATGTGCAAATCCTTAAAATTTATGAAATAGACAAGCCAATAGTCCCTTTACAACTTCTACCCCACCCAATAATTTCAATTCTCCACCTAATCCTAATGCTAGGAATAACCTGACCTATCATAAAGTGCCTACCCACTATTTCAATAGAAATAGGTAGCCCAATCCAACTCAAGACCAAACCACTAATGCTACCCAAGGAACTTCCTCTAAGGTAGATGTTGAGAAAATAGGAGAATACATGGCTAAGGAATTCAAGAAAGGAAAGATCATCTTGTCAGCCTTTGAGATGCTAAGAGTACCCATAGTCAAGAATGTCTTCTTTTGATCATTAAATGGAACTCCCCCATTAAAACTAGCTCAGGAGGCACCTACAAAGAGAGTCTCATTTGACACCTCTAACAATGAGCTCATGATCAAGGAAATGGTGGGAAAGAAACCCGATTAATCACCCAACTAGTAATCCAACCAAATTCAACATGTAGATAAGTAGCCAACCAAAGAATATAATCCAATACAAACAAGGGACAAAAGAAATGACAAGGAAAAAGCTTAGGTGGCCTAGGTTGATGTTTATGTGGGACTATTTTAGGGGAAATTGGAAACCCCTCCTTTCCTGTTGACAATTCGTATATTTGGAAAAAAAATTGCATAACTGCCTACTAGACTCGGGCACCTTGGCTAATGTCATTCCTTTCACAGTATGCCAGGCACTAGGAATAACTTTGACCCCATCCAAATGTAAGGTGACTCAGCTTGATAAGACTGAGATGAACATAATAGGGGAGGTGAACATGATCTATATGTGGGTCACAACAAACCAAAGGGTGCAAAAAGTTATCAAAATTCAGGTCGTTGACATCCTCGATACTTATGGGATTATATTGGGGAGGGATTTCAATTGAGCCTTAAATGGCTATGTTGCAACTGATTATTGACATTTTTGGTTTCCCTAGAAATTTATGCCTAATCAAATTTATATTGAACAAGAGCCTTAAATGAAATTTATGATCACCAAATATAACAATACAA
Organism: Sequoiadendron giganteum; assembly: GCA_007115665.2. Classification (NCBI taxonomy): domain Eukaryota; kingdom Viridiplantae; phylum Streptophyta; class Pinopsida; order Cupressales; family Cupressaceae; genus Sequoiadendron; species Sequoiadendron giganteum. The sequence goes on from CM021101.1 coordinate 265,187,003, forward strand.
ATGAAGTGTTTCTTGTAGAAATAGAGTTAGGAAACTAATTTCGTGTTGCGTACCAAGGTGAAGATGAAGAAGGTACAAAAGAGGTCCTTGTGTTGTGTAGTTCTCCCACCACTCTAATCCCTCTTACCAATAGTACAAAAGCATTGGTTGGATCTAATGATGAATACTATCAGGAGGATGGTAAATTAGGCTTGTTCTATGGCTTTCAAGAATTTATATAGAAATGTGTGCAAGATTAACTCAGTTTAGGAGATAGAATGGATTTAAAGGAGTTGTTGTTACCCAGCTAGTGCAAAGTACATGATACAACTTATTCAAAGTTTGAGTGTTACTTATGCCAAATAGTCATGGACCATATCAGATGGAAAGTCCATCCAAAGGATATTTTGAGGGAACAACATCAAAACTAACCCAAATGTAAACAACCACCCAAAGGTGCAGAAATAGACACACATCCAAGAAAAGAAGTGTGTTTAATTATCTCCAAAGGAAAAAGTCCCTCCAAGTTCTAGACGTTACGCTTTGATGGATCTAAATCTAAGCAAGGAGTGGGATCAAGCTTCAAACTCATAAATCCTATGGGTAAGACTTATTTCGCTGCCCATAGATTACAATTTTATTGCATGAATAATGTAGTGGAATATGAGGCATTAGTTCATGGGATACTCACGACTTTGAGGAAGGAGGTCAAAATGTTGCAAGTATTTGGGGACTCTAAACTAGTTGTAAATAAAGTTCAAAAATTGTACTCATGTAATGATTGGAGACTAGAAAATTATAGGCATAGGGTGTGGGACCTCATAGAAAGATTTGATGCATTGAGTATCCAATTGATTCCCTGTAGCAAAAATCCAACCGTCAATGCCTTAGCACAAGTTTCCAACACCCTGTAGCCTTTTTTATTGAGTGGCCTAAAGAAATTCACTATGGAACTCACCTCCACCACATCAATACCCGACAATGTGACTAAATTCCAAGTGTTTGATGATGACAAGCATATCCTTGGCTTTACCACCAGTTCAGACATATTTACCTCCCAAATCATACATGAAGTAGAGCCTAAAGAAGTAGAGCTTGATATAGAAGGGGTGATTAATTTGAAAAATAACACAATACCTAGAGGTATGGTTCAATTCTAAATAATATTTGACCTAGACCATATAAGGGATCAAGATTAGAAAATCAAGGACTGCATAGATCACCAGTGTGATGCACACATTCTAGGTACTATCGAGGATATAAAGAATGTGTTTATTGGTAAAGTTTATTTTACATCCCCTCTAACTTAAAATGTTTATGAAAATGAAATTATGGACATTATGTTAGTACCAAGTAACTCATTTTCATGTGAATGTGAAATTGAGGATAAAATATTTTTTTATATGTCGTAACTGTAAATGTGAATAATTTTCTTTTATATGCAAAAATGTATGTGATGATGAGATTATATTTAAACATGTATATATATGTCCAGAATGGTCTAAACCTAGTCTTTTTTCAAAGTGGTTGCAAGATCATCATCACTCGAGGAGAAAGGGAAATATCATCAGGGAGAGGTCATGGTTAACAAAGGACCAATTTTATCATCAAACCTTGAGTTGGTGTAAGATAGTTGCATCAAATTCATAGCCTTGGCCATAGGTAATTTAATTTAATTATTCTTAAACAAGTCAATTTAAATTATTTATCAATAATATCCTTTTGAAGTTGAGCGAGCCGATTCTCGAAATATATCTTAGGATATTTCAAATGGTTATAAAATATTAAATTAATAATAATAGCTATAATTATAATGCCATCGATTTAAATATAAAAATACAAGTAAGGCTTCAAGTAAAATTTGGGACTCAGTGAAATTGAAGCTGGTAACTCTCATCTTATTGCCACCTTCTCTTGTTTGAAACCTCCAAGATCATGGGGCAGTTGACAGGGTTTCTTGGTCGATGGTTTGAGCCGTATAATCTAGTTCTCTCATTCACAATTTTTTCTCCCATTTTCTTGGAAATCACATGGGGTGAATTCTATGGAATCAACATTATTGTTAGCACTGAAATCAAGCTATCTTTGCTCCATTATCTAATTATTCATCTATCGTAATGCATTCTCTCTTTTAATTGTTGGGAAAAAATCTCCATACCCACATTTTCTAGTTTTGTAATCATTCCATTTTTCCATCTCTTCTCCTTTCTTGCCAATGTCCTCATCAGTTGGAAATCTTGGTTATCTTCTATTGAGTTTGAAAATTTTTGAGTGAGGCAAATAATTCGAGTTTTCAATCTTTCAAGAGTTGGATCCTAGTTCTTGAGTTTGTTGTTTCCATCTCTCTTGGTCAGAAAGATTTTGGTGGCTTTCTAGATTAGACCTGTTCATCTAAGGAAAAGATAATTTGGATCTTTTCAAATTTTTGAATCTTCATATTCAAGAAATTAAAGTGTATAAAGACTTAGATGTATAGGCAATGATGAATCCATCTTTTTTGAATACATTATGCATACAAAAGTAAATTCATTAATCTTTCTTGTCTCTCTAAAAGTAAAACGAAATCGGGTCTTATATTATCTTCTTGGGTTGGTCTATTAAAGGATTTTTCTATAAGAGAACTTGAACCTTTTACATTTCTTGCAATCAAAATTTTCTCTATCAATGATATACTTCAGAATCAGGATACATAATGAACTATTTGAAAATTACCTAAAAAACTTATTCTTCTAGATTAAGCTGAATCTTCTCCTTATATACTCTCTAATTTAGAAGTTGGTCTAGTGCATTTCCTTTTCTCACTTGAGTCCTTCAAGGGATGTATAATTTTTAAAGTCTTAAAAATCCTCAATGCCATTTTAGTCTCTTTTATATATATAAAACTTTATGGTTAAGATTTAACCTTGAACTAAGAGGAAAATGACAATCAAACCAATCATTGTAATTTAGACCTTGAGATAAATGTAATCATGTTGAGCAAGGGTGAGAGTGTTGATGACATAAGAGTGCTATTAATATTAAAATTCTTGGCCAAGGTACGATGCTAGATTAAGAATTTGTTAGCTATCAAGTACCAGATATACCCCTGGTCAAATTGATCTTTCTAGTTGGGAGTTACCCATAGTGAAGGATCAATCATGTGGTATAGGTCCTTGAAACTAGGCTCAGAGGCATGATGATATTATGTGATTCATTGTTGATCACCCTCATGAAGGGAAATATTTCTTTAGTTGAAGAAACACAAGAGACCAGTAGGTCTTCAGTTGGGTGAAAAATCCCTCGATGATATTTATTTTTCCCTTGGAAATAGAAGAATTTTGTGCAACATTCCAACAAGAAGCCTTCAAAACTGCATCTTCTTGTACTCTTTCTCACTCTTTAAATTTCAGAAATATTTACTTAGCATGTTTATTTCATAGGTGTAATTATTTCTCTTACTTTACAAAAGCAAAGAAGAATTAGTTATTGTTCTTTTGTATTTTTAGCTATATCAAATCAGTTAGTTCTTTCCTTTTAGCTAAAACTAAAATTTTAAAATTTAGTTGTGAAATTGAATATGATGTTATTATTTAAAATTGTTTTTCTTTTCATTAAAATTGCAAAGGAAACCCTTAGCATGTAAACAAGTTAGTTGCATTTTAGTGGAAAGCTAGTAGTTAGATTCCATTCTTAAAAAGTAGATTAGTTAGAGCATTAAATATGGTATCAGAGCTACTAGGTTCAACATTGAACCTTGCGGCTCATCATGCAAACTTAGAAAATTGAAACAAACATTGGTGTTTTTCTAGGATGATGATATGGAAAACACCTCGAAAGAAGATTCAAGACCTTCTTTCCATACAACTATGGAAGATCAGGCTTTGATATGATTACTCAAGCTACTCTTTCCCTTTTGATTGAGAAATGATGGTTGAAGCTCTGAAGAGACGTTGGAAGGAAAGAAGGAAATGGACTACCTCTAGGAAGGAAAATGTGAAGTCCACCATAATAGCTAAGATAAACAAAACCAACACTAGGTACCTTTCAAATTTCAAGACCAAACCAAAACCATCTAAAGGAGATCGAGTTCCAAATCCTGGATATACACTCATTCCATTTTCATAGTTTATAAATCAGAAGGAACCTATTATTGACATTGAAAACAATTCCTGAACATTTTAAAATTAACCAATCACGAGGAGTGATAACCATATTGTTATCTTTTTTTAATAAATCTATCACAGGTAATGATAAAAAAATTGTATTATTCATTTAATAAATCTATCACAAGTAGTGATAGAAATTTTGTATCATCTATGTATTGAATCTATCATAGGTAATGATAGAAATTTTGTAAATTTTAATGAATGTATCACAAGCAGTGATAGTCCTTTTGTAAGCAGTTGAAATTGAATCAATATCAAATTTTGTGAGCTATTTTTCTTGAAATTTAATTTGAATTGAGTCTGAGAATATTTGATTGTTAGTTGCAAAATAAAACTCCTTAAACTTATTCTATGTAAACTATTAAATAACAATAAAGATAAAGACTAATTAGAACCATTAATATCTCCAAGAACTTCATTGGAATGGAAAATTCCAGAAATGGTTTCAGAGGAGATTAGGATAATAATCCCATGGCTAAAATAGACCAGTTATTGAATCTGATGAATGCAACCTAGGCTCGAATAGCCAAATTTGAGGGAAAGGTAGAAGGAAAATTTGAGACAAGAGATGAAAGGTCTGAAAACTAGAGTGAACAACATGAGGATAATTCTAAAACATTGAGTTTGGGAAACAAGAGAAGTAGATTGGCTAATGAACTTACAATGGACATGAAAAATATTAAACGCCTAAGTTTGAGGGCTTCACTTTGGGAGATTTCACTGAGACATGGTTAAAAGAAATTGAGAAATATTTTGAGCTAAGGGATTACTCATATAATTCCAAAGCAACATGGGCAGTCTACTAGTTGGTAGAAGTCGCCACATGGTGGGAAAATAAAAGGGCTAAAATGGGTTTAGTGGTAGAAGAAGTAACCTGGGATTAGTTTGTAAGAATATTTTGTTAGAGATGGCTACCATAGTTGTACTATGATCAAAAGCTATTAGATTTAAAAAATCTCAAGCAGGGACTCTTAACTATTAATGAGTATTGGGAAAAGTATACCCAACTATTAAAATATGTTCCTCAATATCGGTAGGATGAAAAATTCTGAGTTCAAAAGTTCATAATGGGATTGCAAAATCGTATAGGGGTCCAATGGATGTTTTGGCACCCCAGACTATGGATGAAGCTTATGAAAAATTTGTACGATAGGAACAGAGGTTGAAGAAGGATGATTCTTTGAAAGATAGAAATCATAACAAAGGCAAGTGGAATCAGTCACACCAAAATTTCAAGAAGGGCTACAAGAACAATCAATATGATTACAAGAAAGATAAAAAGGGTAATAATAATAATAGGAAGGATGAAACCAAAACAAGAAAAGGTCCATAAAAGAAGGGACCACTAGGAGGATGCTTCAATTGTGGAGGAGAACATTATTCTAACCAAAGCCCTGCTAAAAATTAGCATGGGCAAAAACAATGAAATCTTCTACTGCCTCAGTAGATGGCCTTCCAAAAAAGAGTCCATGTAGTAGTAGACAATAGGTAGGAAAAATACCAAGTAACTCCTATAGAAAATCTAGGTATGCTTTATGGGAACCCAATAACCATTTTAATAGATACTAGAGCCATTGAAATATTCATATCCCCTAAGTGACTTGGTAAATTTACTAAAAGAACCAGGTTCATGGCTAAGTCATGGATAATTGAATATGCTAATTAGACAAGAGCTTGGGTAGAGCAGTGTCTATTTGAAGCTAGGGTTCAATTTCTAGGCTTCACCACAGAGATTAACCTTTACATGTCACCTCTAGGTTCATATGATGTGATCATTGGAATGAATTGGTTAGGGGACCATAGAGCTAAGGTTGATTGTTTTTCTAAGAAAGTAGAGTGTGTGGATGATCTAGGAAAACCAGTCTCAATTCAAGGGGTTCAACGAGAGGTTAAGGTACGACAAATTTCAATTATGCAGCTAAAAAGGAATAAAAGGAAAGGATGCCAAATGTTTGTAGTTAAAATGGAAGAAGATAGATAATACAAAGAAAGAAAATATTTTGATGATATGTTAATGCACACCCAGACTAGGGAAGGGGAAATGGAAATTGATTCTAAGGAAGAAACTTTCGCTAAAAAATAACCCTATCTTCGGGAATACCAAGATGTGTTTCTAGAGGAACTACTTGAGTTACCTCCTAGAAGGGTGTTTGATTTCTCCATAGAACTAGTTCTAGGGGCCGAGCCTATTTCTAAGGCACCATACCATATGACCATGGTAGACATAATGGAGCTAAAGGCACAGCTATAGGAATTGCTAGATAAGGGTTTGATTTGACCTAGTGTATCACCTTGGGGCGCACCAATGATATTCATTAAGAAGAAGGATGGGACACTTCACCTATGTATAGATTACCAAATTTTGAATAATCTTACCATCAGAAATAAATACCCCTTGCCCCAAATAGATGATATTTTTGATCAAATGAAAGGAGCAGTAGTGTTCTCTAAGATAGATTTAAGATCGGGATATTTTCAGCTCAGATTGAAAGAAAAAGATATTCATAAAACAAGTTTTAGGACTAGATATGGGGACTATGAATTTACAATTTTTCCATTTGTACTCACCAATGTCCCAACCACGTTCATGAACCTGATGAATAGTATATTATGAGATTATTTTGATAAGTTTGTGTTGGTTTTCCTTGATGACATTCTCATCTACTCCAAAAATGAGGAAGAGCATCTTCAACATCTTCAAGTAGTCCTTCAACAGCTAAGGGAGCATAAGCTTTATGGGAAATTATCAAAATGCACCTTCTTTTAGAAAGAGGTGTAATGCCCCACTACGTAACCCTAGAGGAAGATGCAACTACTACAAAATTGAACAATTTTATTTCTTAAAAGTGCAATTAATAACATGAGAAGTGCACTACACTAACACATACAATCTCTAAGGTATGTGACTAAGCTTACAATTAAATCCCATAACATAAAACAATAACTCATTCATAGCATATAAATTATTACTCATGAATTAATGAAAATACATTCAAAGCATTAAATACAACACATAAGATAAAATTACATAAATGATCCATAAATTATATTTATTCCAAATATTATTACAAAACTCATTCCCAAAATAAGGAAGATCAAACAAAAGTGTTACAATTTACAAGAATCCTCCTCAAATACAATTGAGGAGTGATACATATATAAAATATCTAACAGATACAATAAATAATAAGAATGAATCATAACAATTGGTACACATGAGCTCTCCAACTAGAAGATTCCGCCATCACGTACATAAGAAGGGAACCCAATGGAGTAAGGTTCACATTCCACCCAACCAAGTGGTACCCAAAGGCCCACCCCCCATGCTAGGATATAGTAACAAAGCTTCCTAGACAAGACCAACTACTTCTAAACATAGGCTATCACATGAATGAATTAACCAAACACAAGTACAACACTAAAAAATTTGTTACATGCTTCCAAAGTTATAATAATCAAGTATTTGAACTGAACCATACACATAGACCATTGTCATAGGAGGAGTGTCATCACACAAGCTCGACATGGGTTACCCAATGTGGATCTTCATAGATTACCAACCCCCTATTTTGTTAAACCTTGGCAACCTCAACCGATCCTTGACCCCTATTCTCACTCATGCGGGATCGAATTACCTTTAAAAGGGACAAGGCAAATGACCTTCACCATTCAAGGCCTTCCCACTCATCCCAAGCCCAAACAAGAACTTCAGTCCATGAGTGAGGCTATCTTATTTGAATTAATATGAGTTGCTACCTGAAACCCCTAATTACTTTAAAACTATTATTTTCACTTGATTAACTACTTTCAATAGGTTACCCAGTTTACCTATTTAGGGCTCCGACCCCTAACGAAATCCACTCTCCTACTAACAACACACAGATCAAATCCAACACCCAAAGGTAGCATAGTGCACCAAAACCAGATAAAAACTTCCACTCTAAAAATAGGAGGCAACAAATGATTAACTGAATACATCAAAATGCAATACCCAAGGGAAATCAAAGGGATGACAATAAAATACAACAACACCCAAATCTAATAACTCATTTGGAAGACTTACAAATTATCAACTAACACTTCTAATCAATTTTCCCCCAAAATGTAACCATAAGAAATCACATACAAAAGGGAAATGAAGACAAGAAATAAATCTATCATTTGGATTTCCTAAATCCAACTTCCCTTCAGTGAAATACAGTAATATAAATTTCCCAAATAAACTAATTAAATAAAATCCCTTTTATAGACAGAGGAGGAAATCTAATCTATCAGATATTTTAGTTCCTCAATTACTTTTAAATAAAAATATTTATTTCTTCCAATAGATTATTTCATTTAAATCTTCTAACTGTGCATATACTACATGCACCTATTATAAAAATATCCTTTAAGATATATATATATATTTAAATATATATATACATAATTATGTATGTGTATATACATAAATAAATTATCTAACTATTTTAAAAATAATTTACACCTTCCAAATATAACTATATTAAATGCATATATTTAAATATATATATTTATATATACATATAAATAAATATATATATTTTTATATATATTTACTTATATATATAATATTTATTTACAAACATAATATATATTTTATTAAACATTAATTCATAAAAATAAAAATCAAAACAAACATTATAAGAGGTAGACGAAATTCAACTCAGATTGCATTGAGCACAAAAGTATATGGCTGTGCCATCCCTCAGCCAATACCCACACCAAGGTGTGACCATGGTAGTGTGTGGGGCTATGGAGGTATTACCTCCATAGTGTTTCTCCCTTGTGGGGACGGTAGTGGGGGTAGTACCTCCACACACCCTCCCCTATTTAAATAGAGAGCGAACATCAAGCCAAAATATATACTGCGGTATAAAAATTGTTGTACGATATTTTTTTCACATAGGCTTTTCAAATTTACATGTTACAAAAACTCCAAAAAATAATACATGTATATATAATTATATATTTGTATATATATATATATATATATATACATCTTCCAATATATATTTATGTGTGTGTGTATATACAAATTTATCAAACAAATGCTCCAGTCAGGCAAAGAATTTTCAAAATATATTCTACAGGAAGTTTTCAAAATTTCAACAGAAGGATTTCAAAATTTCAACATAGGGGTTTTCAGATTTCTCCAAATAAAAAATCTAAAAAGGAAGGAGATCAATAAATTTCTACAGACAATATTACAAGAAAATTCCCTAGAGGTTTTCTACCAAGAATTTCTACAGAGAATTTTAATTCCTTCCCAACATAGATTTTCCAATTTCCTAATGTTTTTTTTCTCGGTTCTTCATTGTTTACAACAATCTAGAAAAAATTTTGCAATAATTTCTACAAAATATTTCATGGAAAGTTTTAGACATGACATTTTACCATTTTACCAAAAAATCAAAAGCTTCTAAGTTTGCACAGTCAATCTTTTTCCAGACAACAAATTAATCTATTAACTTTTCCAAAATGAATTTAAATAAAATAATAGAAGAACCTAAATCCAAATACTTGACGGGATGTAGATCTTCTTCCACAAATCAAAGCTTCCTCTAGAGAAATAAAGCTTCTTCTAGAAAAAAAAATAATTCTAGAGCCAAAGAATTTTCTCGAGACTATCTTTTCCCCAAATTTCAAAACCTAGAATACAACAAAACAACTTAATTTTTAAATAACCTTTGCCCCCAAAATACCTTCTCCTCTCTTCCATGAAGTAACTTCCTACCTCTCTCTGTTTTAACAATTATTCTCTCCGTGAAAACATTTTTCCCAACAACCATCATTAAGATTAATTAAATAATCAACTGAAAAATTTAAAACACTTATTTCCCTTAAACATACTTTGGAACATAAATAACATCAAGGCTGAAATGGACAACATGACAAACTAAAACTAACAACACACTATGAGTAGGGTTGTTGCTTGACAAGGGAAACCTTGTTACTATCTCCCAATCAACAATACCATTGGGCAATGGACACGCTCAAACCTATGAATCTAGGTGGAGTTGATGTAATGTACCTGTAAACCTGCAATCAAAGCATATGTCGAATATGCATATATATATCATAAGAATTCAAATCCTGAAGAGAGAATCGCAGAATCATGGGGTGCTTGCAAGTGAGTGATGCAATCTCATTCCCTTCACTAATACAATGTCACGTCAAACTGATGAATCTACAACATTAATAAAATACAGATGAGAATATAACAATATCAACTCAAGTAAACTTTATGCTAATCAAAAGAATGTCATAATAACAAACAATAGAACAATGTACTCTCACATCATAATATAAAGTCAACATTGCTCCAAAGTTAGCGATCAAATAATAACAAAGTATCATGGTCTACCAAAATAAAGGTACTATGAGAAAGAATAAGCATAACGTAGTAGAAAATCATTTGAAAATATGGGGAAAATGGAGGGGTGCTACAAGAGGTACAATACTTGGGACACATAATATCAGCTAAGGGAATAGAAGTAGATCTTGCTAAGATAAATACTATAGTGGATTGGCTTGTATTGAAAAATGTGCATGAGGTTAGAAGTTTCATGGGATTGGATGGATAGTATGAAAGGTTTTCCAAAGATTTTTCTAGAATTACCCACCCCATTACCTCTCTTCAAAGAAAAGGAAAGAGGTTTGAATGGAATGATAAATTCCAAGAAGCGTTTGATATATTAAAGGAGAGATTAAAAACCTCACCTATATTGGTAGTACCAGACCCTAATGGCCATTTTTTATTTATAACGGATTTATCGGGGGATGGATTAGGAGGAGTGGTAATGAAAGAGGGAAAATTAGAGGCTTATGAATCTCAAAAATTGAAGTATTATGAGAAGAATTACGCACCACAAAATCTAGAGTTGGCAGATATTGTGCATTACTTACAAATATGGTGACACTATCTGCTAGGAAAGACTTTTGATCTCAAGTCAGATCATCAAGGTTTGAAATATATATTTACACAACCCAATTTAAATGCTCACCAAAGGAGGTGGATGGAGTTAATCTATGATTATGAATTTGAGGTCAATTAAATTAAGGGAAAGGAGAACATAGTAGTTGATGCATTGAGCTGGCATAAACATATAACTTCCATGGTGTCAATAAATGCAAATTTTAGAACTCAGGTACTTCAAAAATTAAATGGGGTATGAATCCTACTTGCAAGTTCATGAAGCTCTTCGAGCAAACCCCGAGGAACCTAAGTATGAGGGTTTTTAGGTTGAATCAAATGGACATTTGAGATTCAAGGGTAGGATGTATATTCCAAACTCATTAGAGTTAAGGAAAATAATATGGAAAGAGGTACACACCGCACCTTACTCAGGTCATCCAAGGGTAACCAAGATGTTAGCCGATGTTAAACCATTATATTTTTGAAAGGGGATGAAAAAGGATGTGACCAGGTTTGTTGTAGGATGTTTCAAATGTTAGAAGGTTGAGGTAGAGCATCAACACTCGACATGATTACTACAACACCATATTGTAGCAGACTGAAAATGGCAAATCATTAGTATGGATTTTGTATAGAGTCTACTAATGACAAAGAACAAGCATAATGCTATATTGGTAGTAGTGGATAGAATCACTTAAGTAGCACATTTTATACCTAGGAATTTGATAGATGGGGCTTTTGTGATTGCATGAAAGATTGTACAAGAAATTTTTCATCTCCATGGAGTACAAGAAAAGATCATATCTGACAGAGATGCTAAGATGACATCAAAGTTTTGGCAGACTTTGTTTTCTACTTTGGGGACTCATATAAATATTAGCACAACCTGTCATCCTAAAATAGATGGTCAAATGGAAAGGGTAAATCAGATTTTAGAAGACCTTCTAAGGATGTATGGTCTTGAGGGTAAATCAAATGGTCAAATGGAAAGGGTAAATCAGATTTTAGAAGACCTGTTGGGCCTGGTCTTGAGCTTGGGCTTGCGCTTGCTGGGTTGCTTGAGCGGTTTGATGGGCTTGTGCAGCTTGTTGGTTTTGCTTTAGTACCCTCTAATGATTGGATTTTTGGATGGTTTGGATCAAGGTGGTGAATGAATTTGTCATGTTGGCTTTTGGTGGGACTGGTGGTGGATTGGGAAGGATGCCAACCGTGGTGATAGGCGAAACGGTTGTGTTGGTGGAGGTGTAGTTGAAATGCTTGGTCCTTGAGAAGGTATGCTTTGAGGGATTTGGGGACCGATTGATGTGTTGACTATGGTGGCTTGACTGGTTTCCACTTGTTGCTATGATGTTATAGGAAAAAAGAGAGGATTCAATGTGATGCTCGGATTGCTTGGATTTGAGAAACTAGTGAGGGTAGGGGGGGAAAACCCAACCCTAAGGGTGATATGGATGTGAATGGTAATGGAGGGAGCGATGATATTCTCCCCTGGAAGGAGAATGGGTTAGTGAATCCTGTTGATCCAAACAAACCACCTTCTCCTTGCGGTAGAGAAGTTTGTATGTTTAACGAATAGGTGGGTGTCGCATGGAATAAGGATAAATTTGTGTGATCATGGAAGGTGAGTAGGATGCATGGTTGTGATGGATTCACCGAGACAAATTTTTTCAATGTGGTGCTGACACTTACCTCTTTGTTGTTTACAAGGCGATGTTGTTGAAGCATAGCACTTCCTTTGTTCACAATCAGGGAGGTTGGTGTGATTGTTGATACGATTTGAGGCATTTGTTGAGTGATGTTCAAAGTTGACATTGGGGATGTGTTTGTAAGAGGCATGTCCATACTAGTGCCTACGTCAAGGTCAGAAGGAACCAGGATCCCTCTTTTTGTTAACGCGCATAAGTATTTAAACATGGCTTTGACAATTTTATGATTCTCTAGATTTTGGACCATTTCTAGCATTTCTGATTGTGTCATCCCCATGTCCTCATTTGTGATGTCCTCTTTATTGTTTTCCTCTTGAGGATTTTGTGACGGTAGAGGAGAACTACTTGGGGGATTGCTTGATCCCACAAGGTTTGTTTCGGTGGTTACTTGACCCAAGTCACTGGAAGTTGATATTTTTTGATGTTTTCCATGTTCCTCTTGTGTTGTGATCTTGTTTGGACCATAAAAATAGGGATCATTTGATGTTGATTTTTAGGCCCAAAAGAGAAGAACTAGGAAAGCAAAGGATCAAAAAGGGATGGTGATGATGATGAGATAAAGAGATGAAGTGAAAGAATGAAACCTTTGAGGAACCTTTTAGGGGTTATGCTAAACTTTTAGGGCTTGGATTGATGGTTTGACTAGATGTATTAAGTCAAACAAGATTGTGGTGAAGCTTGCAAACCCTAGGAAGTTTGATGGAGAGATGGATGAGGGTGAAGATTTTGATCCTAGACCTTGACCTAGATACGACTCTTTTTTAAAAAACCTCAGTGTTGAAGAACATGCTACACTTCCTATGTGAGGAAAGCAAAACTTTCAAAAAGCTCAGGATTCTGTTGAGAGTAGAATGCATACAAAGTTGGGTTGTTTCTTGAAGCCTTATTATAGAAGTTGTACACTAGTCTTTCTCTGAATTCAAGGAGCATTTCATGACGTTGTTTGTGGGCTTTGAGACTAATCCTTTTGAACTTTGGTTTTGGGATTTTGACCTTTTGAGAAATCATTTGAGGCAACACATATGAGGTCCAATTTGTCTTTTATCTTGCCTTAATAAATTCTTTTTACCAAAAGAACTTGCTTGATTAAGTTTCAAACTACATGTCTAATGCCCCCCTTTCTATTTCATCCCACAAAGTCCATTATATGGAAATCAAGAAAATTAGGGCAATAGTTTCCTAGGTTGACCTTAGTGAAAATAAATGATGATAAAATCCAAGCACTTAGAAACCTCTAAGGGTATGATCCCTAGGGAAAGCAAGAGTACTTAAATTTGTCAAGGATATTTGTTTCCTCCAAGGGGTTTGAAATTTGGAGCCCTTTGTGAATGTTTTTTTTTCAATTGTTTTGAGAATAAAGCAATTTATTTTTCATTTCCAAGCACATGTACAACCCTAGGATGAAGAGACAATATTTTGTTTGGTTCCCACTTGGATGAATGCATCTGCACATATTCTATGCGGATGACTAGATACTTGACCACACTGGCTCCCCTCCATGACACACACTTCTCGAGTCAACCAAGAATCAGTAGCCATGAATATCCCATAGCATACTTTTCATCTCTACAACAAAACCGCATGTATAACATGAGGCGGCTTCAAAGGACATGAAATTTTGCACCAACAAAATAGACAAGGATTTAGCCTTCTAAACAAGGGTTTTAATTTGGACTTTCCATTTATGGAGGCTAACCTATGCAGCAAGAGACCATTGCTTCCCTTCTCATCAAAGCCAACCACGTGATACTGACTTTTGTTCCAGTACCCACTTTTATATCCTAGTTGGAGATACACTTGGATTTAGTGTGTTACCGATTGGGTAGTTCCCTTGGCTGAGTACTTTTTCCCACAAGGCAGGCTCACTAAGATAAACAAAAGCGAGTAAACATATTCATAGTTCTATCAACCTTCGTTTAGAAACAAAGGGAGAACACTCACAAGATATTTTGTTTAATTTTAAGTTCCCAAAATGAAGTGTTCCAGCAGACGAGGTAGTTTCTTCATTCAAATAGTTGGTGGCTCGACAGTGGCCATATGATCAGCGGCTAGAAAATGCAGGGGTGACTCCAGCGTATAGGGTATGGTTTAGTCTGCTAGTGAGATTGGTAGTTCCTAGGATAGTACTTCCAACTCAGAGGCCTAGAGGTAGGTCAACAAGCAGAGGTCGGGAAGGTGTACCACCTCCTCAGCAGTCACCTCTGAGGGATCAGGCACGTCAGGTAGCAGGATAGGATGGGCGGCCCCAGGTGCCACCACATAGCAACTAGTAGTACAACCTACCATATAGCCAGTAGGTCAACAAGTGAGACAACCATCAGTACATCCAGATCCTCATGACGCATTGATTCAGCAGCTACAGGGCTAGGTATAGGTTCTAATAGCTGAGCGAGATGAGGCCTGGTAGTAGGTTGCTACAGCTACAATGAAGAGAGACTTGACATGATCTGAGAGGGATCAGGAGATTGGCCGACAGAGGTAGTTAGAGAGTGTTGCTTCCACATCTTGGGGTCGTTCAGTTGACATTCAGGAGTATAGAGAGGCCATCAGAGAGGTCGAGTACTATTGGAAGCACTACCAACAGGCTGTGCCATCAGCTAGCAGAGTGCCAGATTTCTCCTAGTAGATAGGGAGACGGCCGACAGAGGATCATGGTGAGAGGCAGGCGGGGGAGGGTGAGGGCCACAATCAGCAAGGCTAGCCCTTTTGATCACAGGACAGTTTGTTCCATTTTGATATACGGGCTGCAGTATTTTGGCCTTATTGTACCATGTATTTGATCTACACTTGATCTGATTTGTATCATAATAGTATTTTTTAATATATATGAGATGATTCGCCCTTTATGTATGTAATGGATGCATTTCTTTTTGTATAATTTTTGTGTTTTAATGATGTAATGCATGTTGATAGTGGTGTAATGATATGCAAATGGTAAAGGATGCAAATGATTGTGTATGATGCAACGCTTTTCTTAATATGTTTAGAATAACAACTTTATGTTGTTCCTCGTAACTTATGATAATGATATGATGCAATGTGTTTTTATGTGGATGTAGGGTGTATGCATTGGCGATGTTTTGATTACTATTATGATACCATGTTAGTGTGGAAGGAAGATAGAAGAATTGCATAATTAATGAGTTAGTTAGAATGGTGATGGTGATTTGTATTGCTAGGAATTGGGATTTTCAAAGGGTCAATTACATTATGTTTGATAACACACATAGGTATGATGCATCAAGGTATAAAGGACCAGAATGGCGTGGTACCTAGTGTGATGGAATTTCAATCAAAAATCAGATAGGAGTATTCTTGTTCACACTTAACATACATACTTTATTCAGGATGTAGTTCAGACATTCTAGACATCTCGGACCAAAACACAAAAAAGCAAGCTTTCTTATGTGGTCAACAAGATATCTAAAACATCCTCTCAACAAACCAAACAATACATATATGACTAAGTTATTTTATAGGAGTATCCCACAAGCATACCAGATAAAAAGATAATGATCATTGCCCCCATTTCTTTCTCTCTAAACCTATTTTATCTAGGCATCATCGAGAGGTCCATGAAATAAGTGCAACATAAGATAAGTCATAAAGACCAAGATAAAGAAAACAAATAAGCTAATGTTCTTCGTACCGATAGCCAAGACTAAACTACTATGGGGTGCTTGATGCTTATGTCCATTGCAGGAAATCTTCATCCTAGGACATGTAGTGATCAGGGTTTTTGATGGGATTGATTGGGTGATAGGCTACTGATACTCCGATTTGACTAGCTTGCTTGCTTATTGACTTAGACTTCCAATACTTTGACGATTAGGCGTTCACTTTGGAACTTACTAATATTGCTTTCGACAGACTCACCAAAGGGTGAAAGCGATGATTTATTTTATTATGAGTGATGGCAATCGCGGGTGAAAGCGAGATGAAATGGATGCACCATTTTGGTTTTTCAGATATTTTGAGGTTGTTTTTGGTATTTTGAGATTTTACGATGAAAGGACTAACTTAAAGACCTATCCTAGAGATCTCGGGAGCTGATCCATAGATTATCCTTACCTATGTTATATACGTAGAGACCACGTAGTTTGACTGACGATGGACTAACTTGATGATAAGATGGACAAACGGATTGCCCCTTTTATTGCTTAAAGGACTGACCTAAGATGCAAACTAGATGGGCAACAAATTGCCAATGCGACGAACGCCTACAGGACTGACCCTAACTATCTTGGGGGATGATCAAAGATCAACCTTTCCTATGTTCAAGCTCAAAGATGACATAGTTTGACAAGGTGAAAGACTCAATGATGAATTTTTTTTGAAGATTTTCTAATATTTAGACATGTTTTTGGATTTTTTGAATGATTTGGATTTTTTTGGATTTTTGATGAAATTTGAGAAGATTCCAAGAATATACACGAATTTGATCCAATGCCAATACAAGAACATGCCCCCAGCGTGGTGCGATAGACTACTTTGATAAAGGCAGGACAAACTGACCCTAGGAATATGCCAAGTAGTTCTATGGTGGAATCTGATATGGACACCAGCTCAGGCTATGGTATGTATGCGAGCGGATGGGTGAGTGATTCATGCAGATCCTGATGGATAGAGAGTGCTTTATTTATGCTTGATGCCTATTTTCCAGGTTTTCACCAAGGTACTTGTCCAAAGTGCCACTGAAGTGGTTTTCACTAGAGGATGATTTTTTTCTTTACTATTTTCAATCTTTTTTTTTATTTGTTTGGATTTTTTGTATTTTTTGATTTTTTTGTTGTTGCCAAGATGCCTGTTTGCCAGGTTTTCATCAAGGTAACCATTTTTTTAGGACTTTTTCTGAAATTTTTGTATTTTTTGGTTTTATACCTTACAAGTGTTTAGGCATAAAACTTTTTGAGGTGAGATTTGTTCATGGGTTCCTACAAAGGCTCGCCCTCTGGTGTCGACAACTGATATGCCTCAAACTTATAGCTTGCGGTGATGATGAAAGGTCCCAGCTAGTTAGGCTCAAACTTTCCTTTTGTATCTGGGTTGGGCACATTCTTTTGGTTCTCTTTTAGCACAAGGTCACCAACTTGGAAGGTGTGTTGCTTGATCTTCTTGTTGTAGCTCCATTTCAAGTGATTATGGTAGACCTATAGATGATTTAGGGAATCCATGCGTCGTTCATCTAGTAACTCTAGCTAATTTAGTCTTGTGACCTTGTATTCCTCATTTTTGATGAGGTTTTGCAATGATATCCTTAGTGACGGAAGCTTGATCTCAATAGGGAGGATGTCTTTTGATCCGTAGACTAGGGAGAATGGAGTGGCGCTTGTTGGCATGCGGATGCTGGTGTGGTAGGCCCATAAGGCAGGGTTTAATTGCAAATGCCATTCATGACCAGAGTCATTGACTATTTTCTTAAGGATTTTTAGAATGGTCTTATTGGTAGCTTCTGCTTGGCCATTGCCCTGTGGGTAGTATGGGGTGGAAAAGTGGTGTTGGATTTTCAATTGTTCACACAAGTCACGGACATCCTGATTCTTGAAAGTGTGTATG
The DNA here is from genome assembly GCA_007115665.2 of Sequoiadendron giganteum. NCBI lineage: Eukaryota > Viridiplantae > Streptophyta > Pinopsida > Cupressales > Cupressaceae > Sequoiadendron > Sequoiadendron giganteum. The sequence continues at coordinate 265,205,326 of CM021101.1, forward strand.
TTAGAAAAGTGTAAATCAAATTAAATCTACTCTAATACACCAATGAAACATTAGATTGAAGAAATCAAATTAAATAAAGTAAATGCAAACTCTAAACCATAGTTTCTTCAAATTCATTCCATTGTCCTCTATCTCCAAGGATTCGCTTCAAGATCCTTGCTTTTAGTTGTTTAAAACAATAGCTTGTAGAATGGCAGCTTGAGAGAATGAGATTAAAAATGCATATGCATCTAAAATATTAAAATATTGAATTGAAATGCTATGAATGCTAAGATGCGACTATAGTAACTACGCATGAAAATATGAGATTTGAGGTCCTTTTCAACCCATGAAAGGGCTGTATTTATAGATTTTTGGAGGTAGGAATTCGATTAGCCAAGATCAACGGTCGAGTTCAAACCTATTAGAATGAACAGTGAGAGATGTAGAATTTGAAAAGGAGATGGAATTCCGAGAGACAAAAAATGAAGAGACAATTGAAAGGTGTCTCTCATAATTAAATAAATAAATATTTAATTATGTGTGAGAGAAATATGAAAAGGTTTTAATTAAATATTACAAATATTTAATTATGTGAGAAAAGAAAAAGCCTTTTAATTAAATATTAAAAATATTTAATTTTTGTGAGAGGAGTGGGAATTTGGAAAATGATTTAATTAAGTATTTAATTAAATGTGGAGAGAAGAATATCATTTAAATTGTGAATTTAAACTTGTGATAATTAATGTAAATAAATTGTAAAATCTATTTAATTAATTAAGAGGAAGGATAGCATTAATTCAATAAACTTTATTTATTTAATTAAATTAGAAGAATTAGAAAATGAACAATATAAATAATTAAATTTATTTATATGTAGATGACTTAAGAACATTAATTAAATAATTTATATTTAATTAATTAATAGGTTCGGTCGACCATGACCAATTTTAGATGTGTACATTTTTCCCCTCTTTGAAGTGATGTGTTTCACGCATTGCTTCAAAGAATTTTCCCCTGACTTTGAAAAATTATTGATAATGCTATATGCCCCCTCGAGAGATAAATCGCACGATTAGAATGATTATGAGACAGATTTGGAAGATTTTCAAATGATTTCAGAGAAAAAAACGGTGATTTAACTCTCGAAATAGCACTTTGCACAGTAATTAATGCCATTTTTACCCCTTTAAAAGATGAAAAAGGTGAGAAGTCACTTTCATTTGAATAGTAAACTTTGAAGATTTTGGAGCTCTAAGAGAGAAAAGCAATGCCGATCCCGTATGAGCACCACAGATTCGAGTGAGGTCGCCGTCATCAGAGACAACCTATGTATGGACCTCCGATAAGTTGATCCAAACCTCTCCATCAAATTTTTATGAATTTTTGGATGCTTTTTCGAATTTTTAAATTTTTGAAAATTCTATTTTAGCACATACGATAGGTATTTTAGTGCATATGGTAGATAGTTTAGCGCATCCAAAGTGGCACATAGGGGTAAAACAATCATGCATAGGTGATTTAGCGCATAGGATAGATCAAATAGCGCATCCATGAAACCTGTCTGCAGAAGATGATAAATTAGCGCATAGGTGAACTATTATAGCGCATTCATGAAATCGCGCATCCATAGACTGTTTTAGCACATCCATGGAGTAAAGTTGTGCATCCATGGTTTTAGCGCATTGATTGACTATTTTAGCACATCCATGAAGTTTTGTCGATTTTTAAATGTTTGAAGAAAAATTGATACATGCTTGATGATTGTTGCTAGATTAGACAACAAATTTTATGCATTTGAATATCATCAATGAATAGATTTGATAAATTTGTCTTTGTGCTTGAAGAACAAATATGTTTGATAAATTTGCTCCCATCCGATATAAAAGCAAAATAGAAATGATAGATTTGCTTTCCTGATTGAAAGTCAAATAGATTGAGTCTTGATGACTGTTAAATTTGTTTCCATGCAATATGAAAAATAAATAGTATTGATTTGAAATTTTCTTGATGTACTGATTGATTGATGATATCCATTGTTGATTGATTTGCATGCTTGCTTGATGATATTGTAACGGAGGAATTTAACCTCCTCCAGATCAGAGAGAGATTTTCATAGACATGGGAGATGATTCCCTGACTATCCCATGATGATTTGGGAGTGATAGACCAGTGTGGCCTGAGAGCGCTGTTGAGTATCCTGAAGTATCGAGTCAACAGGGCACTGCTGACTACCTTAGCAGAGCGGTGGCACAACAAGCATAACACCTTCCACTTGCCAATAGGAGAGATCACGGTGACTCTGGAGGATGTTTACAGAATTCTGGGTATTCCTGTGGTTGGAGAGCTTGTGATTTATGATCACAAAGAGATTGGGGGGACAGATGCCTTGAGATGGGTCTTCCAAGATCCTCATATCTGCGGATATGAGCTTCCCTGGAAGGAGATGGCAGAGAGATATGCCCCACTGCCTTCGGTTTTAGTAGGGATTATCAGTGGTTTCTTTTGTCTTGATCGTAGGTCAAAGGGACTATTAGTAGGGTGGGGTAGGATCTTGGAGGACATGCTTCTCCACCATACCAGATATGTTTGGGGGTCCTGTATGCTTTCCCATCTATACCATGACCTTCATCAGGTCATGTACACAGATGGGAAGAGTCTTTCCTGCGGGGTGACTCTTTTGCAACTATTCACATGGGAGCACTTCGTGATTACACACCCCATTTTTAGGAGAGATTGCCCCCTCGGATTCCCATATGCTTATGCGTATATAGGGCCCCTTGTCCAGCCAAGGCTGGGCAAATTGGAGTACTGGCGATGGGTACTTGATGATTTGGATACGGTCATCTGGCGACCGTATGTGGATTGTGACCCATGGCAGGTAGACAACATAGAGCTACCATATGTGACAAGGTCCAGATACTTGATTGGACGCACCCCATTCATCATTGAGCAATTCCTAGGTCGGAGGGTTTTGAGGTAGTTTGGATGGGTGCAAATGATGCCATAGGGGGTGACACACTATGCCAGGCGCTAGGGAGATGTACCAGAGTGGGGACCAATTTTGACTATTGAGGCAGCCAGAGAGGAGTACTTTGAGTTGCAGGTAGAGGATTGGACTATACAGCCAGAGGTCATAGATGCAGGGATGACAGAGGACTATGCTGCATACTTCTATACACATCCCTTTCCTTGGTCTACCAGTCTAGATGAGCCTACCCCATTGATGGGAGGTCCATCTATTCAGGCAAGGCTACAGCAGCCATAGGGACATCCAGCAGCAGGGCAGCCATAGGATCAGGGATAGGTATAGGCAAATCCGATTGCAGATATTGGCAGGGTGGTGATGGAGGTGGATGATGAGAGATTTGAGGATGAGGAGATGGATGAGGATTCAGATGACTCAAATGATGGTGATGATGGGGATGATGGGGGGTGGGAGGCAGAGATTATTATTTGATATTCCCTTCAGGATGAGACCACAAATATCTAGAGCGGTAGGTCAGGCTAGCACTTCAACGTCACAGATTACCATTGGGGCTTCATCATAGGGACAGGTGGATGCCTTATAGACAGAGGTTTAGACTCTTCGGAGTCAGTTAGGAAAGGCATAGGTGACCATCAGTTGTAGGGATAAATAGCACATCCACCACCTCTTGACCCACAGATAGCTCAGCTTATGGCCGAGAGGGACAGCTTCTGGGAGAGATGTGTACAAGCTGAGGGGGTAGCTGAGAGATTACTGAGATCAGTGGAGAGCACCTCTATTGGAGAGGTTGTGGTAGAGGGGCTAGAGATTGCTTGGGAGGCCGAGTACTAACGAATATGATATTTTGAGGTAGTGCCACTTGAGCAGCAGATAGCATTTACTCAGTCAAGTACTCGGACTCAGACTCACTCATGAAGCCACTCTAGGAGTGCAATCAGGAGTGTGGATTAGCCTATCAGACGAGAGATCAGAGCCTCTAGGAGTAGAGATCCGTCGAGACCTACTACCTCAGGAGGTAGCAACAGTCATGTGCCCTGGCTAGATGCCCCTCAGTGATGAGTATTTGGTACACATTTATGCCATTGTATGCGATATATCTTTTTGAAAAATTTGATATCCTTGTATTCCTGGACCTTTGTTTTGATGAGATCTATGATATGCAGTGGTGATTTGATTATGCACGTGTTATGGATGATTTATGCATATGTTTTGAATGCATGTTTTTACTTTTAGATGCTATGTTTGTGATGATTTTCATGATGTATGATGATGCAAATGATGATGTAAATTATTTCCTTCTATTTCATGCAGGATTTGTTGTGGTGAAATGATTCTTAATATGATGATATAGGATGAAATCTAAAAATGATTTTGCTTTTATAATGTATGCAATGAATGCAAAAATGTAAGATGTGATGATAAATGCTTTTGATGAATGATGTATGTAATGAATGTATGATGTAGGATATAAATGCTTTATATGAGATGAGTGAATATGATTTATGATGATGTAATATGTAATGAATGATAAGGATGTACTGGAAATGAACATATGATATATGATGAAATGAAAATGATTATGATAACCTAAGTGATGATGTGAAATTAAATGAATGCAATTTTATTTATGAATGTGCATAAAATATTTGAATGTATATGATGATGAATGATTAAAGGATGATTAAAATATCAATCATGCATATGATGTGTAATGATAAATAATGATAAGATGATGAAATAAAATGAAACGATGATATAAGAATGAAAGTGCCATGATAATGATGTGAAATGACAATGAAAATGAGATGTAACAAATGTCCAGTCATATTCCACCATTGTGAAAAGATATTTAAAGATGTGGTCAACCTTCAAAAATCTATTTAAAAAGAACCTCAAAATGCAAATGAATTATGCAACCCTAAATGCAATACCGAATCATGCAGTCCTAAATGCCATAATGAATCATTCTCCTTGTTTCCAATTCATGCTGTGTTTAATTTTCATCATTGAGCCTTTTAATATGTTGAGAGTTAGTACAAGCATCAAAGGGGATATTAGCACCAATGATGACCTGAGTACTACTTCCATAATGTTTGATGTAGCAAGTTAATACAAGAATCGAGGTATAATTGAACCAAGATGACCTACGTATTGCTTGCATAAATAGACAAAAGCTAACCATTTTCCTATGAAGATTCCAAAATTTCATCAATGATCCATTGTAGATCATGTCCCACGACCAATTTGCATCATACTAATGATTAACTTGCAGACAACAAGCAAAAAAAAGATCATACTTCTTCCTTGTGATTCTAGTTCAATACATCATTGAACCACTCCAAAGATATGATGTCATCAAATATCAAAACAACAATTTGCAACTTATTGCTTTAAGTTTGTCATTCATTTTATTCATATTAAGATCATCCAATTTGTTTTTAAATCAACTATCAAGATAATCATGTAAGCTCAGTTTAACTGGACAAGACTGTTGTTTCTGACATTTTGATGCTAGACACACTACTGACTACCTACTAGAAAAGCAAACTACCCCCTAGTGACCTTGTACTCCAACTCTTGCTAAACATAACTGTTGCGATGGATAAACCTCAAATCATCAAGCCATGATGAGATCCTTGTCGTTCGAAGGAGATGATGCAATGCGAATGCGATGGTGAGGTGTGTGCGTGATGCTAATGAAAAGGATGCATATGCAAAATGAATCATAAAAGATGAGAGAGCCAAATAAAATCACAACCAATGCCTATTTTCCAAGTTTTCACTATTTGTTTTTATTGCACTTTTTCCTAATTTTATGACTTTTTTGCTATAACCAAGATGCCTGTTTGCCAGGTTTTCATCTAGGCAAGTTTTTTTTTTTTTTCAAGACATTTTATATTGTTTTTGATTTTTTCTTAGGTGTAGAACCTTTTCAGATGAATGTTGTTGATTAGATCTTCAAACAAGTCCCCTTTTTCCGTTGACAACTGATATGCCCCCGATCCGTAGGTTGCAACGATAATGAATAGGCCCAACCAATTTGGTTCAAACTTGCCTTTCTTTTCCCTATCTTGTTGATTTCGAGGGTTTTCTCTGAGAACCAAATCACCCACTTGAAAATTCCGTGGTTTGACTCTATGATTGTAGCTGCGGGACATGATTTGTTGATATCCCTTCAAGTGATTAACCGTAGTTTGACGCCGTTCATCAAGCAGTTTCAGCTCTTGCAATCTTGATACTTTGTAGTCTTCATCATTGATTAGCCCTTTGAGTGATACTTGAAGTGAAGGAATCTCAACTTCCAGTGGTGAAATAGCTTCTGCTCCATAGACCAAAGCATAAGGAGTAGCTCCTGTTGGTGTGCGAATGCTTGTTCTATAAGCCCATAATGCTGGATTTAATTGGACATGCCAATCACGGCCTGCTTCATTCACTATTTTCTTCAAAATCTTTAGAATTATTTTGTTTGAAGCTTCGGCTTGACCATTCCCTTGTGGATAATAAGGTGCAGAGAACCTATGTTGGATGTGAAATCTTTCACATAGTTCCTCAACATCCTGATTTTTAAAGGGTCTACCATTATCTGTGATAATGGAGTTAGGAATGCCATATTTGCAAATGATATAATTCAAGATGAACGAAGAGATTTGTTTGCCCGTAACTGTCATTAGAGGAACAACTTCAATCCACTTAGTAAAATACTCAGTGGCTGTAATGATAAATTTGTGTCCATTTGAAGAGGATGGATGTATCTTGCCAACCAAATCCAATCCCCATGGAGCGAAAGGCCATTTTGTGGTGAAGGGTTGTAATTCTTGAGCAGGAGCGTGAATGAGATTCCCATGAATCTGACATTTTGCACATTTCTTCACAAAGGCGAATGATTCTTTCTCCATGGTGGGCCAATAGTATCCTAATCTTACAAGTTTCTTAGCTAAGGTTAGTCCACTTGAATGTGTCCCACAAATTCCACCATGGACCACTTGTAAGGATTTTTTTGATTCATCGCGTTCAAGACACCTAAGGAGGGTACCATCCAGACCACGTCGCTATAAGACGTTAGCAATTAAGGTGTAATGAGATGATTGGCGAATGAAATTTCATTTTTGATTTCTAGACAAGTCTAAGGGTAAAGTAGTATCTTTTAAGTAAGTGTAGATTTGGCCATATAAGGAAGATTCAAAATTCATCAAATGGAAAATGATTTGTGTTTCATGATCATTATGGGCAGGTGAAAACAATTTTTCCACCAGGAAATCGTACCATTTTTTATTCTCTGACAATTGGAGTAGAGAGACGATTGTAGCCATAGCGTCTGCTGCTTTGTTATCAATGCACAAAATCTGTATGAACTAGATGTTAACAAAGTATTTCTTGAGATCTTCCACCATTCTTTTGTAAGGTATCAACTTGTCATCTTTAGTGTGATATTCATCATTGATTTGATTTATAACAAGTTGCAAATCACCGAAAACTTGAAGTTCTACGATTTTCCAATCTACTACAATTCTTATGCTGATTATCAATGCCTCATATTCAGCTATGTTGTTTGTGCAAGGAAACATTAGCCGATAAGATTTTGGGATTATGTGTCCTTGAGGTGTAATAAAAAGAATTCCTACTCTTGAACCATGTTGAGTGTAAGAACCATCAAAGTAGAGTGACCATGACTGTTGGATATTCGCTACGAAAATGTTGGCATCAGGAAAATCAACATGTATTGGGTGTTCTGCTAGTAGTGGTGCTTCTACTAATTGATCTGCAATTACTTGTCCCTTTATAGCTTTGCGATCTACATACTAAATATCGAACTCGCTTAAGATCATAACCCATTTAGCCAACCTGCCAGTTAAGGTTGCCTTACTTAGAAGATATTTGAGTGGGTCAATCTTAGCCACAAGCTTTACTGTATGGGTTAACATGTAGTGTCGTAACTTTTGGGAAGTGAACACCACTGCTAAACAAGCTTTTTCAATGAAGGTATAATTTAGCTCATGACTTGTCAAGGTTCGACTGATGTAATAAATAGCTCATTCTTTTCCTGAGTAATCTTCTTATGCAAATAATGCTCCTAAAGATACTTTTGTGGCAGCAATATATAATATGAGAGGCGCACCTTATATTGGTGGAGTCAATACTGGTGGATTCATGAGATACTGCTTTATTTGATTAAAGGCTACTTCACATTTGTGTTCCCACTTGAAAGGAACATTCTTATGCAATAGATGCGTAAATGGTGAACTTTTATCTACCAGTTGAGCAATGAATCTTCAAATGGATTGTAATCGTCCCTGTAAAGAGCACAACTGACTGATGTTTCTTGGTGGTGGCATATCAAGAATGGCTCGTACCTTAGCAAGATCCACTTCAATTCCCTTTTCTGACACAATGTATCCTAATAACTTTCCAGATTTTACTCCAAAAATGCATTTCTTTGGATTAAGTCTTACTTTGAATTGTTCCATTCTTTTGAAGATTTTAGATAAGATATCGATGTGTCCTTCTCTAGTGTTAGACTTGGAAAGAAGATCATCAACATAATCTTTCATGAATTTATGCATCATATCGTGAAAAATTGTTGTCATTGCTCATTGGTATGTTGCTCCTGCATTTTTCAATCCAAATGGCATTACGTTCCAGCAATAGGTTCCCCAAGGACATGTAAATGCTATTTTATCTTGATCTTCTGGTGCAATCTTTATCTGGTTGTATCTTGAGAATCCATCCATCAATGAGTACATTGCATGTCCAGCCATTAAATCCACAATCATATCAATGTTTGGTAAGGGAAAGTCATCTTTTGGACATGCTTTATTCAAATCCCTGAAATTTGTGCAAATTCTGATCCTTCCGTCTAGTTTTGAAACATGCACGATATTAGAGATCCATTTTGCATAATCTATGGATCAGATGAATCCCACATCTAAAAGTTTCTTTAATTCTTCTTTAACCAACAATGCCACATGCGGATGCATTTTTCTGAGTTTCTATTTTACAGGCTTTTCCCCCGGTGTAATAGATAGATGATGCATGATGAGATCTAGATCCAATCTAGGCATATTTGCGTAGGACCATGCAAAACTGATTTGATTATTTTTGAGAAATTATGTGAATTTAGGTACTTCTTCATCTGTCAGAGATGCAACTAATTGTAAAACTTTAGGCTTTTCTGTAGTACCTATATTGAGTGCCTCCGTTGGTTCAATTAGAATGGAAGATCTTTCTTGATAATACTCCAGAAGAGTGTCAAGTTTCCCATCCTCTGGCGCCTTTGAAAGGTTTTCACCATTGGATACGCTTTTTATTTTTCTCTTTTCTTGATCTAAGACTACCTTTGTTAGGTTTTCACCATTAGATCCTTCTTTCATTTTTTATTTTTCTTGACCTAATACTGCCTTTGTTAGGTTTTCACCATTAGGTCTTTCTTTTATATTATTTATTTCATAGCTGAGAAACTTGGCACTTTCCTATCGAAAACTCCGATCTTGTGATTCCCCGGTGGAACTTGTTTCGGGATGGGATGAACAAAGAAAGTTTATTATGGTTTCGTCATTCGGAAAGTTGGAACATCAATGGGTGCAATTTGTTCCCAATCAATGAGTTCGAGATGAACCAAAGGTAATGTATCATTAGGATGAGTAAAGTCATTGGCTGTTAGGGTCATGATGTTATTGTCAACGTTATTATGGGAGAAGTCTAAGATGGTATCATCCTCAAAATGATCTATCTCGCTTTGAATCGAATTGGTCTCACTAAAAAGCTGGTCGCTTTGTATGACGTATTCAAATGGAGGTCTTGAGCTTTCTCCTTGTAAGAATGTAGGTGAGAATTTGTGTATGACATCCACCCTTTTTTCTGAGATGAAAGTATCATCTGAGAAGTCATCCCATTCATATTCATTTGAGTCTGTTTCAGAATTATCCGCTTGAATTCTCAAAATTGATTCAGCTATTTCTTCATTAGATGGCCTCTGTGTTACTTTTTCCTTAGTATCCTCACCGTACCCTAACCCAGTCTTATCTTTTAGGTGCATTGTTTTTAATTGGACCGGTTCCACAATACCTTCTTTTCTTTTACCTAGAGGGCCATTTCCTTCATAACCCATCTATTGCATGATAGCATAACCCTTTCCATATTGTTGTGTGGGTATCTTGATATGTTGTACGGATTTTTCTTCATCTTTATAGAGCCATTCAAGAATAGCTCTATCTTCCCCTTCAGTTTCTTTGATAAATATCCCATTAAACTTGGTGATGGGGGTTGAAGTTGAGGCTAAAACTGTTGTAGCTTGCGATGTAGATGTTGACGATTGACCATGAGATCTTGGTGATAAGGGTAGATTAGAGAGAGATAAAGAATATTCTCCCACCCCATTATCTTTCAATTTTAGTTTGCTACCAAAATTGCTTATCATTTCTTGCACTTGTTCTTTGTTTTTGGAGGTAGAGATGGCCAAAGCCTCTCTATTATGTGGGACAAATGTGTCCTGAGTTGCGCTTAGGTTAGAACAAGTTTGACTGCTATTGTGATCAGCGAGTATCGTTACTTCCTGTCCATCATATGGAAACTTCAAACATTGATGATAAGTAGATGGAACTGCTTGCATGTCATGGATCCATGGATGACCCAATAGTATGTTGTAGGTTAGATCCTAATTGAGAACTTGACAAAAAGTATTCTTCACAATAGGTCCCACTCTGATTGGTAACATGATGAGACCTTTGGAAGTCCTTTCCTCGTCATCATAAGCTTTGATTGTAACTTTCCTCCGTGGATCTATAGAATCTGCTGAATATCCCAAAGTGAGGACCAATTTCAAAGTACAAATATTTAATCCAGCTCCCCCATCTATAAGAACGCGTCTAATGTGGGCTTTGTGAACCATGACTTCTAAATAGAGTGATGAATTATGCGGATGGGTTATGGATGAATCATCTCTTTCAAAAAAAGATAAACATGTGTTGGAGGACAAATGTCCCACCATGGCTTGAAATTTATCGGTATCTAGATCAGGAGATACAGTTGTATCGACGAGAGCCTTTTCTAGAATGTCCTTATGTGCAGGTGATAACTTTAAAAGCTCCAAGATAGAGATTTGGGCTGACGTTTTTCGTAATTTCTCAACCGAATTGTATTGACTTGGAGGGGGAATTATTGTTTTAGATGAGCCACCTTTGACAATGATCTTGGCTTGTCCTCTTGTGGTAACATTGACCTCTCGATATTCTGGCTTACCTTTGATTCAGATAACATTGATTTGAGGGTCATCAGTATAGATATGATTGATAATAATGTCTTGGATGTTATTAAAATTCTTGCCCTTGTCACTCGAGGATTCCCCTTTGTGATAATTAGGGAGCGGATTCTTGAATGCTTGATGATCATTATTGACATTATGTCCTTCAACTGTGATGGTACAGTTATCAATCAAATCTTGAACAATATTCTTTAACCCTTGGCAACTGTTTGTCTTATGACCTTTGCACCTATGATAATCACAAAAGTGTGAATCATTCCACGATGATGATTTAACTTGAGGCTCATAATCTCTTTGTGGTGGCAATGTAATAGTGTTTTGATTCAGTAATTCTTTGAGAATGGATTCCAAAGATTGGCCCAAGGGAGTAAAGCTCTGTCGACTTGAAAAATATGATGGTTTGGGCACATTCGAATTTTTATTATTGCCAAAATTATTTCCATGAGCGTTATTTGTGTTTCCTTGATTAGAAACATTGCCTTGGGTGCTAGAATTTCTGCTATTATTGTTACGTTGAACACCTGACACATTAAGGACGGCGGGCTTCATATTCACGTTGTTAGCACCTAGTACCCCATCATTTACAACATTTTTATTTCGAGTCCAAAATCATGACTTGTCATTGTTGTTATTATGATTGTTGTTGTTGTTGTACAAATTTGAACCCTCTTTATCGACTTTTAGAACTCCATGCTTGATCAATGCACCTTCAATAGTGATTGCATTTTCAATCAATTTTTCAAATGATGGAGGACAATGAATGTTTAGTCTGTAACTCATTTCTTGATTAAGACTATCGATGAAGATCTCCATCTTTTCCTTTTCAGGAATAGGACGAGAGTATTTAGCAAACATTCTTCTCCACCTTTGCAAAAATGTAGTGAAAGATTCCCCTACTTTTTGTTTTATCTTACAAAGATCAAGCATGGTTACCTGGTGTTGAATGTTGTAAGAATTGTGATATGAACTTATTTATCAACTCTTCAAAGTTTTTGATGGGGGGAGTGATCTTTGAAAGCCACTCCATGGACTGTCCACCTAGACTTCGTGGAAGCAATCGCATTAGATAGGTATCTTCATGTGCAAATTCTAAGCTCATATTTCGAAAATCCCTTACATGCTCAATGGGGTCAGTTTTGTCCATTATACCTATCAAACTTAGGAATTTCGCAATGTTTTGGAAAAGGAATCATTCAAAGATTTCTATCGAATGGATAAGGACATATTTCTTCCAAAACATACTTCTTTGGTGCTCCCCCTTGCATTTCTTCTATTTGCCCTTGTAATTCCTTGATCTGTTGAGTAAGGGCACTAAAATCATCAAGAGGAGTTTCAGGATTTTCTTTAATCCCTTCCATGTTAAAATTGGCAGGTAACTTGGCTCCTTGAATAGCTAAAGAAAGAAAGTATCTTTCCTTGTTTCCTTCTAAAATCTTTTCAATAAGAGTATGAAATTGAGGATCCTGTTCTGCTTCTTGAGGCCTTTCTTCCGTTAATTCTTCAATATTTGAAGTGTTCAAGGGGTTTTCCTCCCTCCCACTATTATCACCCATTTTGCTCACTGTACTTTCCTCTTTTTCTATGTGCTTTCGAGACCTCGTAGTAACAAGCATAAGCTTTACTCAAATCCTACTAACTTTGATCAAAGGAATGAAATACTGCAATAGTGATGAAAGTCAGGATAGAATGAAGATTCTATGACTTAAAAGATTTTTAATCTTTAGCTCGTGATTCCCTAAGTGAAAGGATGAAAATCTTGATTGCAGGAATTAAACCAAAGATTGAAAATAAAGATGATTTTTCACTTTGTGAAATTTGATCTTATCTTTGTAGAAAGATGAATTTTATAGATGCCTAATGTGTTTGAGTTCTCTATTGCAGAATTTAATTTGGACGAGTAGCGTACATGATAGCAGGTTGGGGAATATAAGAAGGACGAATACGCTGACTGTAGTTATGCCTTTGAGAAAGGGCTCTTCTTTGAAAGAAAGCTCTTGAATATAAGGGTTCTATAGCATAATCGTCAGTGAAACCTCTAATATAGTCGTGATATTGATGAATAAAGGTTCTGTGTTCAAGTAGGACCTTTGGACTTTGATATAGAAATTTCCTCTTCTTCAACACTTTCTTATAACTGAGAAAATTCTTGGGCTTTTTTATCTTTCTTTCTAAGGACCTCTTAGCAAATGTCGTAGACTTCCAAACTCTGAGCATGGGAAAAACTAGACCTATAAAACTTTATTTCTGAAAGTCAAAAAAATCACCTAGACTCGAAAAAACAGATGCGCCAAAACAGAGACTGAATGCGCCAAAATAGAGCACAGATGCGTCGAAACAGAGCACAAATGCACTAAAACAGAGCACAGATGCACCAAAATAGAGACTGGATGTGCTAAAACAGAGACCGAATGCGCTAAAACAGAGACCGAATGCGCTAAAATAAAGACCGAATGCACTAAACCAGCTCTGAGACCGACATGTTTTGACAATTTGATAAAATTTTCTTGTTTTGGATGATCTTAATCTGATTTAAATGTGAAAAACACAACATAAAAGTAGACAGTTGTTTTGTTAATCCTAAAATCTAAACAAAGAGTGTATGTTCTTGAGATTTCCACAGGTTTTAGACAAGACAAGCACTTCAATCAGAATCACTCTTAATTTGTCAAATAGGTCATTCGAGTAATCACAGCCCACAACTTAAAATCGCGTCGACTCACACAACCTTGTCACCCCCTAGAGGGCACCCGTGTTTTTGTCTTTTCTAGGTGCGTACTCAAAGTGACGGAAGTGGATACCAAATCCCTTGAGCAAAAAATCTATGACGACTATATGGTGAGTGTCCTGGGGGCAGATTCTTCCCTCCCCTTGCATTGTGATTAAAATGATGTTTGGATACTGATACGGCTGACTTTCTACACTATGGTTCGTAGTAAAGGTATCCGTTCAGTGTGGCAAATAGATATACTCCCTCAAGAGACCTCCCAACCTTTAGAACAAAGGTTTTGGGGATGGTTATCCTACGCACTATTGTCAAGTTGGATTTTCATCAACAACTTGCTTTTGATTAAAGTGGGTTGGAAACCTTGGTTTTAGGTGTTCCCACTTAGGTCGTTCCTCTTGGGTGAGTACTTTTTCCCACAAGAGCGGGCCTTCTAAAAGATGTAATAAAGCACTAAATTGCAGAAAATAAAAAGTAAGTCTGGTATTTTGATCACCCAGTTAAGGGGAGAGCATAGACCTATTACCCACAATCACAACAAGCAAATAATGGTTCAATTTTAAATCCCAAATTGATAAATTTTCTATTCTAAGTGAAGATGTTGCTTCACTAAAAACATGGAGTTTATTTTAACCAAAATAAAATTATGTTTGGTGACTATCCTAGGATTGGTTAATTCTGATTTAAATGTCTACCCTAGGATTGGTTCATTCTGTTAAAAATAGCATCAGAAAAATCTTGTTCACGGATTGCGTCAAAATCAGAATTTAAATTTTTACAACTGTATGCGCCAAAACAGAAGTGGTATGGGCCAAAACAGTTTATGTATGCACTGGAATAGGTTATGTATGCGCTGGAATAGGTTATGTATGTGCTGAAAGATCTCACAGATGCGCTGAAACAGTCATCGTATGCGTTGAATCAGGTTGTGAATGCACCGAAAGAGTTCACAGGGATGTGCCGAAATAGTCGTCGTATGCACTGAAAGAGCTCATGTATGCGCTGGAACAGGAAATGTATGCACCAAAATAGTCATTGTATGCACTGAAACAGTCTTCGTATGCACCGAACCACAACTCGTATGCACTAAAACGTGATTTTTATCCGTCACCTGCCAGAAAAATCTGCGAAAAGAGAAATTAAAATGCAGGGCTTGGCCCCACGATGGGCACCGAAAATGTGTACGTTAGAAAGTGTCAATCAAATTGAATCTAATACAATACACCAATGAAACATTAGATTAAAGAAATCAAATTAATCAAAGTAAATGCAAACTCTAAATCATAGCTTCTTCAAATTCATCCCATTGTCCTCTATCTCCAAGGATTCGTTTCAAGATGCTTGCTCTCAGTTGTTTAAAGCAGCAGCTTGTAGAATGGCAACTTGAGAGAATGCGATTAATAAGAATGTCTATGCATCTAAAATATTAAAATATTGAATTGAAATGCTATGAATGCTAAGATGCAACTATAGTAACTACGCATGAAAATATGAGATTCGAGGTCCTTTTCCACTCATAAGAGGGCTGTATTTATAGATTTTTGAAGGTACGAATTCGATTAGCCAAGATCGACAGTCAAGTTCAAACCTATTGAAATGAACAGTGAGAGATCGAGAATTCGAAAAGGAGATGGAATTCTAAGAGACAGAAAATGAAGAGACAATTGAAAGGTGTCTCTTATAATTAAATAAATAAATATTTAATTATGTGTGAGAGAAATATGAAAAGGCTTTAATTAAATATTACAAATATTTAATTATGTGAGAAAAGAAAAAAAAGCCTTTTAATTAAGAATATTTAATTTTTGTGAGAGGAGTGGGAATTTGGAAAATGATTTAATTAAATATTGAAAGTATTTAATTAAATGTGGAGAGAAGAATATCATTTAAATTATGAATTTAAACTTGTGATAATTAATGTAAATAAATTGTAAAATCTATTTAATTAATTAAGAGGAAGGATAGCATTAATTAAATAAACTTTATTTATTTAGTTAAATTAGAAGAATTAGAAAATGAACAATATAAATAAATAATTAAATTTATTTATATGTAGATGACTTGAAAATATTAATTAAATAATTCATATTTAATTAATTAACAGGTTCGATCGACCGTGACCATTTTTAGATGTGTACACTACCCTTATGCATTACAAGAGGGTTGAGAAGGAAAATACAATCATCATGCTCCTCTGAGCTATACAACTGAAGGAGTAATCAAAATTACCATGCATTTATAACAGTCAAATCAATGTATTGAAGTGAAAATTGCAAATGGATAATAATTTGACAACTTGTTTCAGCTGAAAACTATTAATCTATCATGTTTTTTTTTGAAAAGGTTTGGTACTGCTGTCATAATATTGTTTTGCTACTTAAAGTTTGTTCACATTAAATGTTATTTCATATTTTTTCTGTTTTGGAACAGCAGTGTTCTATCTCATAATGGTGATAGTGAACAGGCATACATATGCCTCATCAACAAAATTTTAAGAAAATAATGGATGTATCTGTAGGAGCTTCATGTTCTCTTATGCATTATGCATAAAGAGTGCCAAGTATAGAGACCAAGAATATGTAGGGACAGGCAAGCTTATGAAAGAGCTTCAGATTCTCATTAGAGTGGAAGATGACAAGCATCAGTTTAGTGACCAATATGCAGATGATACAATGAAGACAACCAGTTTAGTTTTTGGTTGAGAGTGGAGGGAAGCAGTTCCAAAGTACATTGTTTTGAAGATACGGTTAATGTTTTATTTAGTATGTCAGTGCTAGGGTTTTAGCCCTATGAAAAATGGTGACAGTCAAATACCCTTGAACTAGGGTTTCAGTCAAAGGAAATATAGTAAACTGGAAATAAAATGGAGCAAGGTTCATATATACTCATTTTTAGAAAATGAAAGAAAATATCCAGAGCCAAAATGAAGTTTGCACAAGAATTTCAAATACCCATTTGTGTTTTATCTCAGAAGTGTTGTTAATAAGATACCATGAAAGGAGTTTTAAGAAAAAATGTAGTTTTCTTTCATTCTTCAGAATACCCACATTGGGGTTTAAGATTCAAGTACAAATTCTAAAAATTTCAGGAGTACCCACATTGGGTTTTTGACAAAAGTGTAGTATATTTGAAATGCAGGAAGCCCATATGAGAACTTTAAATTCAAAAATACATTTTCTTCAGAATTAACAAATACCCATTTTGGGTTTTGAGCTAAACACAGAGGTACTAAATACCCATTTGAGTATGTCAAATATAAATGCAGTTTTACTCAGATTTTACTATTTTTCAGGAATACCCACATGAGGTTTTACATCAAAATGCAAATTACGAGCACCATTTGTGCTTTCATGGCATAGCCAAATGGATGAGGAGTTCTCAGTTGCAAAACCACTAAAAGTATGGAGACCATTTCGAGTTTGTTGTTTTTTTAAAATCAAAATCTGAAGAGAAGGGATCTGAGGTACAGTGAGAAATTCATAGAAGATATCCAGAACCATATGTTCATGGCGCGACCTGGGTAGTGGTTCTCATTTTTCAAAGCAACAACCATAGCTCTCATATTTTCATTTTTTAAAGCTCTTTCATTAACAAAGATGCAAAAGTAAAACAATAAAGGAGTAGCTTACCTTGTGATGCCTGTAGAAGAATAGAGAAGCCATGGCCAAGCTCTTAAGAGCTCTCAAGAATAAGGATCGAGCTCTCCTATGGCGGCCAACAAGAGACAAGGCAAGCATAGAGAATGAAATGAAAGAAAAATTAGAGATAATACATGCATAAGCCAGAACCTTAAGAGGCTATTCTTTCTTTCAAAATGATGGGAGAGCCACAAACTATCAAAGAACCAACTTACCATAGTTGCGGAAGAAAGCATCAACTAGATTAGAGGACAAAATTCAAAGTTCTTAGGGTTTTCCAAGCTGTAGACTGAGCTTCTTCATGGTGGCGCCACCATTCCTAGTCTGAGTTCTTTCTTCAAAGCAAAAGTGCAAAATGAAATGTTTTAGGGTTTTGCCTTTGGTTTTTTTCTACCCTAATTCGAATTAGGGATTTGCATTTGTTTTTAGAAGTGTGTCAACTTAATGCAAATACCTTAGGGGTCAAATTTCTATGCTTAGGTCGAGCCTTGTGGAGTTTGCTCAAGATTTCATATCCCTTAGTGTTAATAATTTTAGGGTTTTTTTTAAAACATAAGGCATTTGATCTTAAATCAATATTTGTGTTATGCCTTAGACAAATGAAGAATACATAATGCCTTATGTTTTTAAATTGATTTTGAGAAAATCAATTAAAAGGTGAAGTAATGGTGTCTTAGGCTTTATTTGGTAATTGATTTTATAGAAATCAATAGGTCTTGGAGATATGCCTTAAATTAAGATTTAGGATTTAGGCATTTTTTATTTTTAAAATATGTAATAGGGATGATCATATTATTTTTATGATTTTTTTTAAGAAAATCAATTATTGTATATGGAGAAATAAGGTATTTTGCAAAAGATTTTTTAATCTTTAATTGCAAAATAAAAGCAATTGTGAAATTCTGCAAACCTTGTAAAGCAAGAATAAAACAATTCTTTATAAATTGTTTTATTTCTTTGCTATTTTTAGCAGTTGAATATTGACTTTTCTTTTGGTCGAATTTGAGATTCCTGCTAGAGAGATAAGGTGTTTTCTTTGCTTTTAAAATAGATTTTAACTATTTTTAGAGGTTGCATGGCATGCACATGCAAAATTATGTTTTTTCCACTTTCATGCCACATTTTGGAATAGTTCTAGATGCCTTTCTTGGAGCTTTTTCTTTGAGCTCGGATTAGGGTTTTGAGGGATATATCTTTTAGGAAAACTTAGGGTTTTCTAGTTCAGATTTTAGTTTTCTTGCTCTTACACATTTTTGAGCTTGTAAACTTCTTTGTACTCAATTTCAGATTTTGGCATACTCCTACAGTTGAATAGAACAACATTCCTACTTCTCATTTTCGTGTCTACTTGCAGTTTCAATTTGATGTTATGTTGTGATTTCTGTTTACAGAATCCTTGTTATGTCCTAAGACTATAATTTTGATGCAAAAAAGTCCAAAGATACAGGTTAAATGTTGTATTTGAAAATCAAATCTTCATGCAAATTATTTATGTGTAATTGTTCATGAGAGGTTGTGAGAAATTGTTGTTTTCTGAAAGCTATTTGTGAGGAAAAAACCAGAGTCATCATTAGGTTATTATCAAGTCTCGAAAATCATCTTAAGTCATAGATTTTAATTTCAGTTATTCTCTATCCCTTTTCCAAAAATCTTTTAGAATATGATCATCATACGAAGAACCTTCTCACTCTGGAGATTCCTTCTTCGTTTAGATCACCCACATCTGAAGAAGGTTTCCATGTGTCATTAGATTGTTGAATTTCATATTCATCAGGGTGCAAATCTAATTGATAACACATAGAATGTAGAAACAAATACATAATAGTTAGGACCAAGATTAGAAAGAATACTCAAGATTAGTTGCTTATCATTCTTCTTGATTCCACACTATTCTAACTGTGATCTAATGACCTTCAATTTGGTGAAGAAGTCATGTATGGTGTCAAAATTTGAAGGACTTAACCCTATGAGTTCATTCTCCAATTGATGACCCCTTAACTCATCATGCTTACCAAAGAGGCTTTCCAATTTAGTCCACACACCATTTGGTGTTTTAGCAGATTGAATATGAAAAAGAAGGTCAGGAGAGACTGACATGCATAGAGTACCAAAGGCTTCATCACATTTATTAAACTATTTAATCTTTTTGCATCATCTTTTGGTTCAGTTTCAAGTAGCATTGTTACACGATGATATCCATGTCTTTTCAAATATATTATCATCTTAGATTCCATTCAAAATAGTTATATGGATTTAAAACCAGAAGTGTAGATGCATCCATGAGTGCAGAAAAGAAGATTGCAAAGCAGAGTGAAACGTGCGAAAAAGAAGAACACTAGACACCCCCCCCCCCCCTTTTCACTAGTTTTTGAAATGACACCCCAGAAATTACAATGCTGGCACTTTATAATTAGTGCGATTACAATGTAAAAAATTAGATCTTTCAGACTCTCATAGTGCCCAAAATGGCCAAGAAATTGAAACTACAATATGAGATCAAATTGAGAGCACCAATGTTTATTACATAGAAAAATATGAACTTTGAAAAAAGTGGCACCAAAAACGGAGTTCATTTGCACAAGTTATGGTTCCCAAAAGGTCTCAAAATGAGAACTACGTAGTAAATTCTAAAAGGATCTTCAATTTCTGAAACTCTAGAGTATCAAATCAGAAAAACCAACTTCACCACTATGTAGAGCATGAAATTCTACCCAAAATATAAAAAAATGCATTGAAAAAGGAGTTCGTATGCTCAAGTTACAACCGTTTGAAGTTGAACCACCAAATCAAAAATGCAAATGTTGAGGGGTTTGCCTGCTGATGGTCATTTAGACGTCAAATTGAAGACAGTGACATCTATGGTGGTCGTTTGAATGTCAAATTTAAATCCTTATTTATGACGAGCAGATGAACGTCAAATTTAACATAGTGTTTATGACGAGCAAGAACCTCAAATTTAAGCCTATGTTTTGTGACGGTCATTTGACCATCAAATTTAAGACAGTAAAAAAAAATCTGCAAAGACGTATAGTACAAAATTCGTATGACCCAGGGTGAAAAAATTTGGCTCAAAAAAATTCTAGACTCTGATTTCGATGATTTTATAGTCGATCTTTAGGTTCTGGGCCTTCTAAGTGGGATGGCGAGGTCTGTTTGGGCTGAAAGTGCTCCAATTTGATGACTACCTCTAGGAACCACAATGAAACCCCTATTTTGCAACTAGCTCCTCCAAACTTCGATTTTAGTGAAACAAAAGCCAATATTGTCTTTCTCAGGCCTTTTAGAGGCTATGGAAATGTTGGAAACACCTCTAGGATTACCAAAAAGCTACAATTACCCAAATCTCACAAGAACCAAATATGCAACCTAGATTATACAAAGCTTATTTTTCTTTTAAACTATTCATGTTAGAGGAAAATGCTAGCTCTGGATTAGTCTCAAATCTCTCTAAGAAATCAGATAATAAAAGTGAACTAAACCAAACAAACAGGCTCTGATACCATGTTAGATTCTTCGAGAAGCGAGAATCGAGCCAGGATCCGATGTTGGTCGTAGATCACATGCAACTCCAATCAGCAAATGATCAAAGATCAAAATAGTAGAATGAAGAGAAAATCTGGAATGAGAGAACAATGGAGACAAAGCAAGAGAATTTTAAGAATAATCTCGTGACTCTCACTGAAAAATCACCAAACTAGCCGAACTAGTGAAGGTGAGAGGAGAGTGCTCAATATATAGAAGAATAAGGGAAAATACATCCAAGAGGTGAATTAACTACTACTACCCATAAAAGGTGGGAGGCTATCACCTACTTGGTAAATAACAAAACATGTGGCATAACCTCCTCAAGTGAAGACAATAGAGAGATGGAACATAAATATAGAAGAGGGTAGAAACCCAACTACCCCATAAACTACTCAGGTAAAAATAGAATAGTGGTTATGAGAGGTGGCACAACAAGCCAAAAGAGGATGTGTAACTCAACTACCCATGTGTGGGGAGAGAGTGACACATGTAGCTGTTGTATTTTTCCACATGTCCTCATATTACCACATCTAATAAAACTAAGCAAGCTTGAATGATAATGTGTAGGAAAAAGAAATACCCCCTAACATAAGGAAATCAAAAAACCTACACTAACACCCCCTTTAAGCATAGCTTAGGTGGGTGAAAAGATGGGTCTTAGAAAATGAGGCCATTTTAGGTACCCATGTACATAGAGATCCCCACCGAAAGAAGAAGCCCCATAAGAGGAATAACCCCCTTAAATAGAGAGAGTAGAATTTATGGATC